>JAHXMU010026103.1:258301-422451 GCA_019455685.1 Philornis downsi | reverse complement strand
TATATATATATATATATATATATATATATTTATATATATATAAATAGTTACATACACATATAAGCATATACATATTTGTACATCGTTATTTCTCTAAGAAAACATCTCTATATTCTTTGGAACATAATGCATTTCTTTCCTTCAAACAATTTTAAAGATTTTATCCACAGCTATACATATTGTTATTGTCGTATATATTTTGGTAGATATTTTTGTAAATCATAGTAATACACATTTATCTACCCCTAATTGCCACTAATTACTCCTTCTACACAATTGCACATTACCAGTCACATAATGCTACACACGAAGACTATAGCCTATAAGATGATGATGATGAAGTTGCATCGCCTAAATATTTAAAAATTGTATTTACTTTTCACTATTTTAGATTCAGCAAAAGTGTCCCTTCTGTTTGTATTTTAAGTTCATGATTACTTTTTTTTTATTCTATTCAATTTGTTGTTATCGTAGTTAACAAATATAAGAATTTGGTATGGATAAGAATTATGCAATAAGTATATAGTGTACCGTAGTAAATAGAGTAAGACCATAGCTAAGTATGTCATTATAGAGATAGGGAGTTACAACATTATCATCCCGCGCTAAACATCATCATTCTGGGGAACGACTGTGGTATCCAAAGGTGAAGCAGAAAGATAAATCGGTACATCCGGATAACAAAATGGAGAAATAACTCAGTACATCCGGGGAACAGCAGGATGGTCGTTGGCCTGTTAATGGGGTGATCGGTGGACAGACGATGAGGAGAAGGGGATTAATCTTCTATCGCGCGAATTAAAAACCAATTGTTTTATGAAAGCAAAAAATTATTTTTTCTCTTTATTCGTTATATTTTTTGATTGGAGTTCACAGAACAAATCTTCAACACTATGTGTTCTTACACTGTTTATTCTTGACTGCCTTACAATTTTATTTTGCTGTTCTTAAGTACAAAATTTTCATCTTAAACAATTTTCTTAGACAAACATATTTAAAGCAGACTTATTTGTGTTTTAATGATACACATATTTTTAAAAACACATTTACGAATTGATCCTTAATCGGGGTGTTTACGTATTCTTATCTCAGACTAATTGTTTGTCTTAATAATAATGGAGTTAAAATATTTCTTTGTTTGTTGTTTACATAATTTCTTGATCTAGGGAGAAAATATATTTTTTATCTTCTAAGCATTTATTTTAGATTTTTTATAATAATACAATTTCCTATTCTGGGTCGTAAATTACTTAACACGGCTCTAGATACTTTCTTATCATCTACAGGAAATTACTCTATGGAGAATTACTTATAAAATGTGTTCGTAGTGTGAAGAATATGATTTTTTATGTTTATTGTTATTACAAATAGAGATAAGGAGAATATATTTACGCATGAGCGTCGCTAACTCTTCCCCGGGTTAAACGAGAGCGTCCCGATCTCTACTAATTTTTTCTACCTGTTGGTTGTAATAAATTCTAAAGTTTAGTTAATCGCGTTTTCTTTTATAAAATAATACATATTTAAATATTTTGAGCCCGATATAGAATATTCCTGAAAATATGGTTATAAAAAGTAGCGTATAGAAAGTTGAACGTATAGTGTTCTTCGTATGGGGTGATTAGCTTCTTTAATGAATCGATATTACTAAATGTATTTTCACGATCTAAGATGAGCATTGTTATGATTTCAAAATCTTCATCATGTTTCGTGAGGATTGCTTCTATGAGTCTGTAATGTATATGTATATATATTCCTATAAGCATTATTGTCTATTTTAACCTTGTCGGTATACGAAACTAACTTTATGCCTGCAGTAGTGATATTGTCGACTTGATGAGTACCATCCAATATTATGGTTTCTTCGTCAATTTCGAGTAACTCTTGGTTATATTCTTGAATAACTGTACACTTACTATTTCTGTTGTAAAGTAGTGAGCGAATACATGTATGTATCTGTCTCCTTATTTGTTTTGCAAATATTTTTTCCTAAAAAATTCTTGCCATGGTTTACCCTGATTCTTGCATGTTTAAAGCTTATGGAAGTGATTTTGAAAAGTTTACAGTCATTATTGAACGTAAGATGTTTATAGATAGCTACAAATAAGTCTCCTCTGCCGGCCACATGTATGTCTGCGTATTCCAAAATATTTATTATAGGTGTTGAAATTATTTCGTGTTCCATTATTTCCTTTATGTCGTCTATAGTTAAAGATTCGGTGAAATATTCATTATTTTTTGCAGCCTTAATTGTCCAATGGATGCAGTACCCAGCTGTTTCAAGTGCCTGTCCTTCAGCCACTTCAGAAAGGAGTGTCGGGCGAAGGAAGATGTTTGCTTCCGCTGTGACCAGCATGGGCATATGGCCTGGGACTGTTTCATCCCATTCTCGTGCAGTAAATGCCCTCTTCGGGGGGAGCCCTCGGATCACCGTATGGTGTCTGAGGACTGTCCGCTGTATTGCGCAATGGTAGCCAGGGCGAAAGCAAGACATTAAGATGTCGCTGCAATGGTGGAACTGGGGAAGGCCATTAGTGACAATCGCTGCAGCATTAGTCTTATACAGGAGCCTCACGTAGCCCATAATGGGGTGCGTGGGTTACCTGCTTTCATGTGGGTATATCCTGATAAAAGACATAATGCCGCAGTCATTGTCAATGACGTTCACTTAGATTGTACAGAAGTTTGTAGCTCGGAATGGGGGGTTTGTGTTTCTGTTGAAAGCGATTTCGGTCGTCTTCTCCTAGCTAGCTTGTACTGCAAGTTTAGCGAGCCTTTGGAGCCATATCTGACGTATATGGATACAGTGTTATCACTTTCAGGTGGTAGCCCTGTAATCTTCAGTTTGGACGCGATCGCATCTTCCCCGATGTGGTTCAGTAAGGTAACCGGCGCTACGTCCGGCTTCAGAACCAATCTTGGGGGAAGGTGCTAAGTGAGTGGATGTTCTCTAGGGGACTTCACGTGGTGAATGAATCGAACGAACTGTATACGTTCGATAGTGGGCATGGAGTTAGCGACATTGATGTGACGATTGCGAATAGCGCAGCCATATCCAGGTTTCGGACTAGGTGGCAGGTCAGTTCGTCCATAAGTGACCATAGCTATATTGAAGTTGTGCTCACTTATGAACGGATTGAAGGTAGCAGCGTAGGCATCAGGCGGTGGCGCACCAGGAACGTTAACTGGGATGCGTATGGGTCACACATCGCAGCTGCTGCTGCCGATGTGCCCTTAGAGGCCTTTAATCGGATGGCGGTGGATGAACAGGTATCAACGATTGTTGAGACTGTTCACCGCGTCAACGACAGTCTCCTTCCTAGGAGTGTGCGGTATACTAGGAGGAAAATAAGGTGGTGGACATAAGAGTTAAGTCGGAAGAGGAGAGAAGTTCGACGCCTCAGGAAACATTTCTAGAGAGGTAGGCGAACAGAGGCCTTCGACTTAGACCACCTCAGGTCATCGTATAGAGGCGGACTTAACGAAGTCAGAGTGGCGCGAGTTCGCTACTCTCGTAAGTCGCCTGGTATGGACGGAATAACCGGAGAGATGTGTGAAAGCATATGGGCTTTGTATAGGCAGTGTGTACATGTTGGCTATTTTCCCCGTCAGTGGAAAACAGCCAATGCCATTGTTCTCCTTAAATCGCCCAATAAGATCAGGAGCAATCTTCCATCTTATAGGGGTATTAGCCTGCTTCCAGTGCCTGGAAAAGTACTGGAGAGAATAATGGTGCAAAGACTGAGTGAGAGAGTCATTGACGGCATGTGCCCTTATCAATGCGGCTTCACAAGGGGTCGTAGTGTTGAGGATGTCTGGATCCACGTTCAGAGGTGCGTGAGCGAATCCACTGAGAACTATGTTCTTGGTGTATTCGTGGACTTCAAGGGCGCTTTAGACTACCTGTTGTGGGTGAGGGTGTTAAAAAAGCTTCAGGAGGTAGGGTGCCAGGAGTTACGCCTTTGGCGTAGTTACTTCTGTGGCAGAACAGCTAGAGTAGTTGGGGCAAATATTGCGGTGGAACTCGATGTTGTTCGTAGCTGCCCGCAGGGTTCCATCTGCGGTCCATTTATATGGAAGCTTATGATGGACCCCTTATTACGGCAGCTAAGTGACCAGTGCAAAGTTTGCGCATATACTGATGACCTCCTCATCGTGGTTGAGGGCCCTCTCGTTCTCAGGTGGAACAGAGGGTTCTGGCCATGATGACGATAGTTAGACAATGGTCTGAACATGTCGGCGTAGATGTTGCTGTCCATAAGACGAACATGATGCTCTTGCGGGATAGATTATCTCGCAAGCCTCTTGTTTGTTTGCCTGATGGTCTGTGCTCAGGTGCTGTGACAACCAGATGGCAAGCCAGATGGGATCAGTCACACAAGGGTAGAGCCACGTATGCTTTTGTGCGGGATGTTTGTTTCGTCAATGGGAATCCTGACTTTGGTTTTAACCTGAGTCTGGGTTTCATATTGACGGGGCACGGTTCTCTGAACGAGTTTCTGCACAAAAGAGGCCTGGCTGACAGTAGTGCTTGTGACTGTGGGCATCAGACAGAGGATTGGAAGCATGTGTTGTGCGACTGTCCTCTGTATGATGATATTAGGGATTTGGACGCATTAGGGATTGTGAGGGTTGGGGATAGTTGGGACGTGACGGACATGACATCGTCAAGAGATAGACTGGCTGGAGCTCGTCACTTTGCAGGCAGGTTGTTTGCAAGGCGCCGGGCTAGGAGGGAGCGTTAGGGGTTATCTTTGTGGGTTAATTGGGGTTAGGGATTGGGGGCTCTGCTGTGAAGATGCACTGTCATGTGTGTTGCGCAATGTGCAATGCATGTGGAGGTGTGTTGGAGTAGCATCCCTCTGTATTCTTCTTCTTCTTATTCTTCTTTTCTTCCCTTCCTCTATTCTTCTCCTTCTCTTTTTCAGTTTTGTAGGCGTTTGCATTGCGGGAAGGCATGTAGCTGCAAATTGTTGCAGGTGCATGGCTGCGCTTTGTGCAGACGGCTACGGTGGACGACCAGTTCCATGCGAGGTATGATGTAGCGAAACTGGAGCAGCTTTTGTCTGCGAAACCCTGACCAGAGGGTTTTTCATTTTCTGGTAGCACGGGAGACCAGGGGCCCCAGGAACATTTTGTTCTTGCCTGGTCGTGGTGTAGGACCCCTTGTGGGAGCATCGTGCTGGCTGTGGTTGTCTGAACATGCGTTTCTACGGATCTTGCATTATTTCAGGATCTCCTGAAGGTAATGCGAGAACTTGGGAAACACTGTTCTTCGTCTATCCGAGGTGTCTAGATAGGCCTCACTCCTACCCGGGAGGAAGTTCACTTCATACCAGTGACTTCAAAGGTACTTTGGCAGAGAGAGGAAATATGCCCCGAGGAAATTTTTCTAAGGGGACTGTTTCCTATTTCTAAGGTGCTTCGACTAATCCTTCCGGGATTAGTTTGAGTTCCCCAAAGGGGCGCTGGCTGTCGCAAACACGTTCAAGAACAGTCCCATGTGTGGTGGCATACCGTGAGTAAGGCTATCAAAGCGAGACCCACGTTAAACCCGACAATTGTTGTTGTGCTCAGGTGCGTCGCCGAGGTGAAGTAATTGGGTGTTGCCATGGGAGAGCGAATGAACTACATATATTTGCCTCATCTGGATAGACTGAGAGGGAAGCTGGTTTGCGCTGTCGGCCAGCTTAGACGAGTGCTGAGGAGTGACTAGAGGCTTAGCAGACGAACTGTTCATGTCATCTATCAGGGGCTACGCTAGCCCTGTGTGGTACGAATCGGTGAAGTCTGCATTCGGGTACCGTAAGATCCTCTCTTGTCAGAGAGTGGTGTTATTGGCTTGCATGCCAGCGTGTCGTACGGTTTCGACAGAAGCTCTTCAAGTACTGATGGGTGCTGCCCCGCTGGATCTTGTTGTTGTCCGTCGTGCGATGGAATTCAAGCCCAGGAAAGGGTATGCACTTGCGGGAACGGACTGGCTCATTGAGGGGGTAGAGAGCATGAGTAGGGCTGAGTGTAGGGGGCTCTTGGACGAATGTGTCTTGTCGAGATAGCAATCACGTTGGGAAGAGAGTCAGAACGGACGCGCTACATTTAGGTTTTTGCCAGATTTTAAGTTCGTTGGAAGAAACCCTGACTTTGGTTTTCGCCTCTGTCTTGGTTTCTTGCTAACGGAAGATGGTGTATAAATCACGACTTGATAGTAGCTTTACTACGCAGCTCCAACCGGTTAGTTTGGCCGGTAGCGTGGGGATCAGGAGGCCTCGGGACCAAGTTTCCGCCTGATCATTTGGTGTTGGACCCCTAGTGGGAGCACCACGCGGGTTGTGGTTGATACCAAAATCGCTGGTAGAGACTTTGTGCTCAAATGTGGAGTTGCATTGCAACCGGGTGCTACAAACCCATAGAGTAGCAGAGTTGGTAAGATAGGCCTCACCTCCGCCAATGGGGATTATGTTCCATACTAACATAATCAATTTGGTATCTCCTGGCCGCGAAGAAAGGCTTGAAAATATGTGTTAATAGCACAATTGTCAACCCCTTTTCCTAGATAGCCTAAGTTTTACTTGGCTATCCCAGGGGGGCGTTGGCAATCGCATTGTAATATGCCCAGTTTGTCGCACACCGTGTGTAAGGCCTTCACGACGAGACTTACGTTAAGCCCCCGTGGACTTCTGCTGGTGTATTAAGATATTTTTCGTTATCTGTTATTAATAGTGAGCAATTCCGGTAATTGTTGGTGGACAATTCCGCGATTTTTTCGCTCATATTTTCTCTCGAATCGAGTTCTCTTAAAGTTATATATTTTGAGAATTTGTCGATGGTAGTTAGAAATGTTTCATTTTCATTAAAATATATATTTGTATATACATATATATATATATGTATATACATTCCTAGTTACGCCGGTATGTCGGATTACCATAAAGACATGCAGGTAAGTTTCAGATTCTACTTTGAAGTAAAAGTAGTTATAATCACTTCAATTTGACACTTGGGTGTTCTGAATTTTACTTTTTACTTTTCATTTCTGTTTTGTTTTCAAACATCAAGTCGTAGTGAATTGTATTGTTCTAGAAACCACTTTTAGGCAGAAAGAAGTGGTTTAAGAATACTTTGAAATTTTATTGTGAAACAACAATTTTTGCAAATAAACATGTAAATATAATAAATAAAAGTGGTCAGATTTCTTTGGTTTAATAAAAATTTGTTTGTTTTGTTTGAAGGAGAAAACACAAGAATACTACGCAGAATGCAATAATACTACGTATTATGCAAAACAATTCAGACCAGACAAAAGGATTCGCAAAAGGGGACCGTGTAAAATTGGAAGAATTGTGGAAAGACCACACCTTCTAATTAAATAGCAATGGCCCTCCAACAAAGGATACATCTGGTTGGAAAAAGGCAATTACATTATTCAAACAAATCAAATATTTTTTAGTGACTGACAATATTTTATAGGTGTGGATGGATTGGAAGGCATTAATGAGATGAAAAATCGCACATAATAGTTCGGAGGCTAGAGCGACTGGTGGAGGACCATTTAATAAATTTGTGCTCAAAAAAATGGAGGAAGCTGTTGGTAAATTGTGTGGGATTTTCACAGTCATCAAAGGAGTTGAAAATGCACAGGTTCAACTTCAGTGATATGCTTTAAGAAAATATTGCTTCCAGCTGTAGTTCTGCCGGAATGGATAACTTGGGAAGTCTCAATTTTATACAATGTAAAATGTTACGAAATGTGTCTTTGTTGATGCGATAATTTTGTAAAAACCTAATAGTTTTTATTAAAAGTGTATTGAATATACTTAAGTACATACATGTGTGTAGTTACGTAGTATCGCCCATATCCAGACGATTTGAGTGATCCCGGAAAATCCGCCTTTGTAATTTTTCTCTTGCGTATTCATTGGTTTGATACCTATATAGTGGACACTAACACAGCAGTCATTATTTATTTATCCTTTATTTATGTATTTGTCCTTATTATTTATTTATCCTTTAATTTTATGCAAAAAAATCACAAATAGTAGTTTTAATAACTACATTTTATTTTCAAGTCAATATCAGCTGTTTACAATTTTTGTTTTCGAACTTCATTTCATATGAGAAAATGACACAACAAACCGCTTTATTTGCAGAACATCCGAAACAAAATGTTAACTTTTCAAATCGTATTTTGCTTTAATTCTACTACTTTTTTGGAACATAACTGATGGTGTGCATTTTGTGCATTTTTGTGCATTTTTTATTATACACCTTGCATTGCTGCTTCACCTCTGGCCAGTAGTGGCTTTCGAATACCTTTCCCTCTCTATATTTCTATAACCTCTGTATGCGCTATTATCCTTGTTTTTGCACATCGATTAATTTTACAGGTGTGTATATTAATTTGATGCTGCTGAAAGTATTTTTTTATGATAGGGCCTAATGCATAAATTTCCTCTATTGTAGTATATATTGCAGTCATTTTGTTTGGTTTCTGTTCTGTGATCAAATTTTGTTCGGTTGTGAAATTTATTGTGTGTCGAACTCTGTTTGGAAATATTGCACGTGTTCGTATTTAATTTATCTTCTTATTTCGTACGAGTTCTAGTTGTATGGGATATGAGTTTAATGGTTGTCTGACTTGTTTTATAATTTCTGTATACGAGCTTTGAATGAACCATACTAATAGTTGACGTATTTATTCCTTGCCTTGATAGTGCGTCAGCTACTACATTTTGATGTCCCGGTTTGTATACTAACTTTGCACCAAAGTCTTCGATTATTGCTTTCCAACGTTTTAATTTTGGGTTTGGGTTTTTCTCAGATATAGAGTAAGTCAAGGATTGATGATCAGTATAAATAGTGAGATGCGTTGTACCGTAAATGTAGTTCATAAGGTTTTGTAGTGCCAAATTATTGCTAGTAGCTCCTTCTCGTTTGTGCAATAATTTTCTTCTGTTTTGCTCAGGGTTCCGCTGAGGAAGAATATTGGTTTTTTCATTTGACTGAGTACGGCTCCAATAGCTATGTTGGATGCATCATGCAGTAGTCAGTTCGAACGGTTTGTCGTAATTAGGTTGATAGAGTTCAACTTTTTCGTTTAGGCATTTTTTCAATTTGGTACATGCTTTTATGGCAGCTTCGTCTAAATTTACGTTCATTGTTGCACTTTTATTTTTTCCTATTTGTCCGTTGCCTCCTCTTAAGTGAACTGTAAAGGGCTTAGCAATGCTAGCGTATCCTTATATAAATTTCCTATAATAGCCTGTCATATCCAAAAATTCAAATTTCAGGTCTTTGAGCGTCTGTGGTAAATGATATTTTTCAATTGTTTCTATTTTTTTTTTGCATTTGTAGAAATTTTGTTATGTCTAATAACACAGTACAACAGCCAATCTGAGGGGTGAGAAATTCCAAGTCAGGGTGATGGTACTAGGTCAGTATAGTAAAATCCTCAAAGGGTTTCGCGTTCGTATGTGTCAGTTTTTTTTATGTAAACATATGCAAACTTGCCAATATATTCTCTTAAGATGTCACCAACATATCTTCGGAATATTGAAGGGGCGCTTTTTCATCCGACATAAAAGGCAGTGTTTTATCTATCTTCTTTTAATTTAATTTAATCTATTTATTCAGGATTGTAATTTTAAGCCTTAAGGCCAATTTGTTTAAATTAAAATATTACAACGTACCTTCTCCATAATTCAATAACAAATGCATTATACAACTTTACAATATTAATGTTATAAAAAAGTTAATGTATCTTAATACCAGAAAAATATGATTTAAAATATGACTATCTACTTCACTTATTAGGATTTTTCACTATATATGTTTTCCGTCCTAAAATACGGAATTATAACGTTAATTGGAATTTAGAGCTACTCCATAAATTTTTTTTTAATCTTGATCTGGCGGAATCGAAATTCTAAATCTAAAGTTGTAAAATATTTTGCTTTTCCTAAATTCTGTATGATCATATTTACATCAGGAATAATACATCTATCTGTTATTGTGTTTGAATTTAGTTTTTGGAAGTCAATGACCATACGTCGTTTCGGTCGACCTGTCTCATCCACTCCTTTCTTAGGAACAGTCCAAATGGGTGAATTGTATGGGCGATTACTACGTTGAATTATTCCCCCGTGTAGTAATTTTTTAATTTCTTCGTTTACGAAGTCATTATCCGCTATAGGATATGGGTATTCTTTCGTCCAAATGGGTTCGTCAATTTTTGTCCTAATCGTGGCTTCAATTGTTGTAATGAAGGGCAATAGTCCTATGACATTGTTATCCTTCATCAACCAATTTATCTTTTCCTCATACATCTCATTACCTATGGTATAGTTTATCTTACTAATTTACTCCTTTTTATTTACTGCCAATGTCATATTTTGTAGATTTATAATGGCATTTAATGCAATTATTCCTTTCCATCCTAATATTAAATCAGATTTTCTTATATCGTCTAATTCAAAAAAAAATCTACGCTATTGACGTCCCATGCATAGATAGAACTGTCATAGGATTTATTTATTTATTTATTTATTTTTTTTTTTTTTTTGTATAGTTTAATTTTAATGATTACATACATTGAATGTTTTTTCCTTGTCAGTCATAGTTATGTGGGGCAAAC
Source organism: Philornis downsi (assembly GCA_019455685.1). Lineage (NCBI taxonomy): Eukaryota > Metazoa > Arthropoda > Insecta > Diptera > Muscidae > Philornis > Philornis downsi. The sequence continues at coordinate 411,821 of JAHXMU010026103.1, read as the reverse complement.
CATTTCTTAGTTTAAAATTTTTTACAACTAACTTATTTATTGTACCCGTTTCCACTATTACGCTGCTGGTGTCATCTTGCGTGGTGATGTTATTATTTCTCATCTGCTTGTTTTGCGGGAAGTTACCGCTGGGTTATAGTGGTCGTTTCCATGGTTGATTATGATTGCGATTTTGTTGAGGTTTGAAGACGTTGAATTGACGTTGATTAGTGTGGCTGGAGCTGATGTCTATTGGCTCTGGGCGTAGTTGAGGATTGTTATACCTACGAGTAAATTCTCTTGGAGGTGGTTGATACTTCGGATTTGGTTGGAACTGATGTGGGTGGAATCGTGTCCCCTTCATTTGCGGTTGTTTAGAGTCAAATGAAAGCTTTAAATTTTGGTGTCTGCTGTCGTGTTCAATTGTACGGGGAATAGTGTAAGCACGTTCCAAGCCCTGCGGAGCATTTGCGTATAGTGTGGATTGTATAAATGTGTTATTTACTCCTGCTCTAACAGAGTCTTGTTTGACTTGATTTACCATAGCATCGGTAGCTTCTTGTTCATATCCAGACATTGAAATCTTTGATATTATTAAACTCAGGCTTTTATTAGGCATGAAATTCTTCCAGCGTCCTTCTTCCTTGGTAGCAACTTTTTACTTCTTGTATTACGTACAAAGGACGTGTGTCCGCGTAAGTACAATCTAGTCTGGCTCTGATAGCTTCAAGGCTGCTCCTTGTATTTTAGTTTTTACTATTTTTATGGCTTGAGAATAGATATTAGTATGTTTTAAGAGCTTGATGCTGTCAATCATGCGAGATGTGTCTTCCTAATTATATACTCTGAATGCGGGAAGTGATTTGAATACTTCGAGTTTGACTTCATTGATATTCGTTATTTTTGATTTCCTCTAACGGCTAGTAAGCACGTTAATTTCCACGTTATTTGTCATATTAATAGTTGTTTCTTCGGTTTCTTCTGAAGTGCGTATCTCGTCAAATTTACAACTTCTTTTGGGCATTCTATTTTTTTATTATAATCACAAGGAAATTTCACTGATCCTTGTAATATTTCTTCTTATAAAGTTTTTTTATTTTTTCTTTCTATGAAGAGTTTTTATTTTCTTCTTCTATGAAGAAATTTTTTATGTCCTTGCTGCGACAAGGACACGGATGGTTAGCCTAATGAGCAATACAATTTATATTGCTCCGGCAGGATCGCCAATTAAAAACCAATTGTTTTTTGAAAGCAAACAAATATGTTTTCGACGCGATGTGCCTCTATTCGTTATATTTTTTATTGGAGTTCACAGAACAAATCTTCAACACTATGTGTTCTTACACTGTTTATTCTTGACTGCCTTACAATTTTATTTTACTGTTCCTTAATACAAAATTTTCATCTTAAACTATTTTTGTAGACAAACATATTTAAAGTAAACATGTTCGAGTTTTAATGATACACATATTTTTGAAAACACATTTACGAATTGATCCTTAATCTGGACTCGCTCACTGTCCTGAACGAAATAAATCATATCAATTTGGAACATTTTGATAAATAACCCAACGAATAACGTCGTTTCTTTAGAACGGCACCAATTAGCGCTTTCCCAAATCAGCGCTTTCCAATTAGAAAACATCCCGATTTGTCACTAATTTAGTGCGGAGACTACATTTATTTATTGAGATATTGTTATATATTTCAAGCCCATTCAATGGTATAATTTTGTTATCTGTAATTTATTAAATGTTTCGACATAATTATATTTTGCTTGCATAATTTAAGATGATGCATGATGCATCCATAATGTAATTGGATGACCTCTTTTCGAATATATATTACTACACTATATGTCAAATTTGTGATATATTATACAGGTTCAAATAAGAGCATATCGCTTAACGAATTAAAAGACTTTCGTTGTTTGCAATGAAAAAAAAAAACAAAGTTTCTTTATAATACTTTATTTATTACTTTAGTTATTTTATTTTCTGAGCATTAGTAGTACACTTAATACTATACATGTTTTTACATGTGCATCCTCTTAATGACTGCCGTTATTTTAAGGGTGCTTCCTTTTATGTAATTTGCTACAAAATATTTTATCTTTAAAACTATTTATGTTTGTTAGCAAAAATTTGAATTTCGTTATTACCAGAATATTTCTTATCTTCAAATATGTTTACAAAATATTTATAATAAGGACTAAACAAATACTTCTTATCTTAAAATTATGTTTGGGATTATATCTAGTCATAACCTTTTGTTCTGGTAAATGTATATTTTTATAATATTTATCCCATGTGTGTATCCCATGTCTAAGTAACTTAACTGACGTTAATACAGGAATATTTCCTTCGTATTACTCATAACTTTCGATTAGTCATGATATTTATAATACGAGTTCTAAAGCTTCATCTTATGAACATATCAACACATAAGCAGAGTAAAATACATACATACCAATATATACAATATAATTAAAAACAATAATCATTTATTTAATGACAAGATTTCATTTGATTCAATTTCCCCAATTAGGAATAAACCCTCGACTACGTCCGGCAAACACGAAAGATTGCTTTGTAACTAATAAACTTCCCGAACTAATTTCAGATGTAGATCTGAAGAAGTAGCATGGCACATATTTGACTGATATAACGATTCCACTGCAAAATTAATTCCAATTATTAGGTTTTTGGTGCAAGATGGTGAAGATTTCCTACACATTTTACAGTTTTCCAAATCCTTGGTTTTTGCGAAAACTTTTCTAAAATGCATCAAAAAAGTGCAAAAATGGAAAAGAGATATTGAAAGCCTTACATACATACATGCCGTGTGTTTTTACATGTAATGCTGACACGTATACGCACATTGACACAGTTGTGTGCAACTCACACATTACAAAAGAATGAAAAAAGTCATAAGAATGTAACAATTGACTTTTGGGATGTTTCAAATAAAGCAATGTGTTGATTGCAAATTAAGAACCATATTATTTTTACTTATGATACAGTGATAATCTCTGCAGTCCATATTTCGAGCGAACGCATTTTTATTTTTAGACAACAAACTGTCAGTTTTTAAAGAAAATTCTGTCCTTATGAAATGAACAAATTCCTTTGTAAATTTTATAGACATTTTCACTTCAGTTAAAAATTATACTTATTCAAAATTATACTTTACAAAATATATGTATTTTAATGAAGAGTAAATGGCATTAGCAAGAAGCAATCAAACCGTACCAACTTCTGAAAATGTATTTAGAAACCATTTGCGTATCAAAAGGAGGATTAACCAAAATACGAAAGAAAATGAAAAAAAAAAAAAAAATAAAATAAAATTAAAACACAGGTAGGAGTGTTCTCAATAGAATAAGTTTCTTTATTGTGACGATGTGTAGTTTATATAATCCAAGTAAAGTTTGATGTTTGGGAATTAGTTAGTTACAATATTTAAAGGCCCAAGATCAATCAGAACTCAAGATGGAGAAATTCGAACTAAAATATGAGACAACGAAACATAGAAACAAAGTTCCCACGACAATCGCATCTTCCTTCCGAAACGATCGGAGCAACGTTCGGAAAAGGATTGTCAACTCGGCGACAGGCGAATCAACCAGACTTATTATTCCTAGGTGAACAAGATATCGCAACAACTTTGCTCACATTTGCATAAATTATAACCGTCGTGGAACAGAACCGGGATCCCACTCAATTCTGTTCAGTGTGACAAGAACTTGTCAGAAAGAACACCACACCACTTTAGTTAAATGTAATAGTTCAGGCCTCGCCACACACAGCGATTGGACTTCCAACTTAATTGCGAGCTGTTGCAGTAGAAGACAGCCAAAAATAGACATTGCAGCTACCGTTCAATCAACATATCCAGACCACATAAAATCTTGCTCCGCACAATTCCCATCTTAATCACAATCGAGAAGTCTAGAGACTTTTTGGAACCGAGCGCAACTTCACAAACTTCACCGAAGATGCTTTTCGAAATGAGCCGTTGCGCTCCTATGCCAGAAAAGGTGAAAAATGTTTAAGGGAAACAAAACATCAAGCGGTAAAGCATTTCATCCCAGCAGGCAGAATACCCAATCTTGGATCAAATATATAGGTGCAATCAACCCAGCAACTGAGTGATTTCAGCAGCGAATGCTCGTTATGCTCTAAGAAATTATGGTCCACAACCACGTCTGTTTGGCACTGGCAAGCACAAAGACCTCGTTGCTATAACGTTTTACAAATGAAACTTCAGGCCGCAGGTAATTCACAGGACCCATAACATTACGTTTGGTTCATCCCAGAGCACCAGTTCTGCTTGCATTATTTTTCAATGCACCAACTATTATGAGGCAATCTGATCAAAAGGGCAAAGGCAAGAATAGTAAAGTATCTCAAGAGATCCTGAACTGTGATTCTTCACCACTTGTGAAGTTGAGTTGTAATTAACAACACAAAGCCCTCTATGTTCGTGTTGAAGAAACTTGGTCCTGTAGCCTTGTATTTTACGAGCCTTCTTACCATATCCCTTAACCAATTCGTTATTGCAGATGTGTATGCGGATAATTCCTGTCCTAAAACCGGATAAACCAGCTTAAGAGGCAAAATCGTATCACACTTTTTTTTAGCAAACACAAGGTTTTCGGATTATGTGCATTGAATGAATTTAGGCCCCCAGGATGGGTGAATGAATGAATTTAGCGACCCTCCAGAGAGAATTTATTGCTACGTCAATGCCCTTAGTTAAGATTTTAGAGACGTTACTTCCTCTTGCACAACACCAGCATGGCTTAAGAAGAGCGCATTGCACAGCGCCGACTTTAGAGATCACAAGTCGAAATACCACAAGATGGAGAAGGATGTTCCAAAAGAAGGTGTTTCCTCAATCCCCTTCAACTTATACTTAGGCCGTCTACCCAGCCACCCCGATTCTGTTAGAAGATCCTCCCTCACGACACATTCGACGATGCTGTGTGAACATCCAAAATCAGTGCTACCTGTCCCCAATGCACTTTGCGCTGATAAAAAACCAATTGAGTCCGCGATCATCCATCACCAAAAGCCAAAGACAATAATTCCTGGTACATTAAACCAATGCCCATACACACAACTCTTTACTATTATCAGATAACATAAATAATATACTGATTTCTTCCTGGGATATCTAGCCTAGAACCAGCAGAAATGCTACAACAACAATGAAACATAGTTATGATCACACTTCAATCCTTGAAACATCCTTGAGCTAAACAAATTTATAATAGACTTACAAAATTCGTCTAATAACGCCACATATTATTATATTATATAATTAGTTTATCACGATTTTTTCCTAACAATACAGTGATCCTCTCTAAAGCTCACATTCCAATCAATTAATACTTTCTTGTTTGTAAATAGCAAACTGCAAAACAAAACCCATAGAATTTTGAGGGATTTTGAAATCAGCGTGTCAATTAATGTATGCCAATATGAGTGGATGATGAACAAAGCGACAGATGCCGGTAAGAGTGGGCATCAGAATCAAGGATAATATATACGCATAGAGATTAGAGAGAAAAAAGGTAAGATGATACAGTTTTCTTCGTTTCTCTCTTTGCATAATAACTCCATAGTTTTATATATGTATATTATTATTTTTGCAGATCACAGTAATTTGATTAATATTGTATAATCGCTAAGGGCTTACAAAATTGCAATATAAAAAGAGTAAAACAGATTCGAACAAGAGATCATTGCGGTATCAATACAAAATTATCAAAAAGAAACACATTTCCAAAAATATATTTTAGTGAACGTTGCAAAGTTATTAATACAAATAAAAAATAAAATAGGGCTTTCAAGGCGGTATTGCGTATGTTTAGCAAAATCGATTAAGAACTTTGGACCCCAAGCTGATTTGTCCACCGTACACTGATTTCTCGAATATAATAATCAAGGGTTACGACCTGCCCATGCAGAGTTTTAGATACTTGATCCAAATTTAAACTGCTAATCAGTTGAAATTTTGTTGTTCATCGTGGGTTTACTCTTCTGTAAAACTGGAAACATGAGTCCGCAACGAATAATTTTTGTTTGCAGAAGTAAGTTGTACGAGTACGTAACAATACCATGATACAAACTGCCAAAAAATAATACCTAGGTTTATGATGCTTCAATTTTTATTTAAAATTCAAACAATACACACACAATTGTAATCTGAATGTATCTGGGAATAATTCCAAGAATTTTTAGTAATCTAGAGTATATCCGCCAATGGAACTCCAAATCCAAAAGTTTGTTTAATACTATGCCAATAGTATCGATACCAATTAGATTTCATTGTGTCGAACTCAGCTGCCGGTATGCCCGTCTGTTTTAATATCAACTGCGTACAATTTTTCTGAAAAAAAGAACAAAAAATTATAAATGAAATTTATGGACATTTATTTTATAAACCTTACACAAGAGAAATATGTGTCTCCAACCTTAAAAACAGATTGTTGAAATAAATTTTCTTCCGATCGCATCACAAAATTATGTTGTACAAAATTCAAACTCCGAATTTTGGCTTGGTGTCGCGTAACGACTGATTGGTTTAATTCATGAAATCAAAAAATATATGCTGTGCAGTTTAGCCCCTTCAACCGACCAAATAGCTAAAATCCTTATCAATGAAAAATATTTCTTATCACTCTGATTTGTGTATGCTTTAAATGTATGCTTTGAAAAATATGACGTAAGCCTAAGTGGAAAACCATAATGACGGTCAAACCCTCTGCCTTATGGAATGGAAACTTGTTTTTTATAAGTTACACTCGCTAATAAAGGGACATAAGATCAGCTACGGTTTCACTTCTGGTCAAAGTTAATTCCTGTTGACGCTTTGCAGAAGCAATTAAACCATTTATAATGCATCGTGTCGTTTAAATTAAATGTATGATTTTCTAGATAAGGGAAGTTGTAACAATGTTTTAATTCATTTTTGTTCAGGATTGGAATTTGGTGGCATTTTATTTAAAAAATCAAAATCCATTATTGATTTTTTATCAATCAAGAAAATTAAAGCCATCAAATACTACAATTTCAGTTATATACCTTCATCCAACGTCTCTTTATGTTAGTGCCAAAGTCTGAGAGACAACAGGAGAGGCGTCTGAAGTCTTCCTCTTAGAAATTACAAGCAGATCACTCCCTTTTTGCTCAGTCGATCAATTTGTATGTGCTATGCCCTGAGTTATGCGCTATTGAGTGTTATTTAATGAAAGATTAAGCTTACGACCAGTCAGTGCGCAGAGGGCTGCGGGTTTGGGTTTTTTGTCCAAGTGGACCAGATTACTTGATGAAAAAACCGCCCTCGAAGAAGAGAGGAATTATGATAGAATTTGCCTCTCATATTGGGCAAAATATTTAATAAAATAACAGAAAACAATATCAACACCCGCAGCACAAAAAAAAAAAATATTTTTATAAATATTACTCAAAAAACTTGTAGCGCGGGCAAATAATGAGTTGAAACTACTAGTGGATATACAAGTCTGGTCGTATAAGAACACTAATTTTCTAAAAAAAAAAGAAATCAGAGAATGAGCAAGGTCGGGAACACCTGTCAATTTTGTTAAAAATGCTGGATGAATCGTCCGCCTATGCATTGTTCTAAGATTCATTTTGCCAGATCCAACGACTAACTAGAGGCTTACAGTCACGTTAACTCGGTTATAAAATATAGATGACAACTTACTTGTCGTTCTTCATTATGACTGTTTTTTATAAACACACCTAAGATACACCTAAATTTGTAGGAACATATTTAACAAAATATATTATTAAAGTAAGCGGCAGGTAAAACAGCGCGTTCTTTTTTAAATCTTGTTATTTCGATACTGACAGATGTTTTTCACTTAATGAAATATTAATATTAATGGAAGCACGGTAGAACAGAAAATGCCTGCAGAATCCAGGATTGCAATTTCGTAGAAATGGTCGCATTGGACGAAGCCGCTTACTTTTAATTAATTTAAAAGATCATATTAAACACTTCTCAATGCGATCACTTTTTCGTACCGTAATTTTTAAATTAATTCTAAATCTTTTACAAATTTTCATGTTTCAGTTTAGACAAATTTTTAACTAAGATATCAGTCATCATCTGGTATAGGTTGTCAAAGGCACATATTTTATTACAATCGCCTTATTTTGAACTAGCTCTCAAACGAAATGATAATATACGAGGTGTGATAAAAAAACGGGTTTTTTCAAATTTCGTGAGTTACATATGTTCGATTTTCGCATTTTTTTCTGTTATGTTGGTACACTTCTCTGTTACATATGTTGACAATATCAGCCATTTTGGATCGTTTTTTTTTTTTTTTTTTTTTTTTTTTTTTTTTTTTTTGACAGATAAAAAGGTTAGTCGTGTTTTGATGCTCTTCGATTTTTTACTATTCGAAAAAATGATCGATCAAAGAGACTGTACTAAGTTTTGTGTAAAAAATGAAATGAAATGTGCAAGAATATTTGAAATGTTGATTGTGGTGTTTGGCGAGTCTACCATGAGCAGGACACAAGTTAAATTTTGGTGTAACCGATTTAAGGAAGGCCGAGAAGATGTCAATGATGATGCTCGTCCTGGACCGAAAAAAGCCTGTCAGGTTGGTTTAAATATGAAGGTTTTGCCCACTGTTTTCTTCGATTACAATGGCGTGGTGCATCATGAATTCTTGCTACAAGGTCGTACAGTCAATAAGGAATACTACCTTGAAGTTATGCGCCGTTTGCGCGAAGCAATTCGTCAGAAACGCACAGAATTGTGAAAAAACCAATCATGGAGTTTGCACCATGATAACACACCAGCTCACACATCGAGCTGGGTGAGCTTCTGGCCAAAAACAAAACCTCAATCATGTCTCAACCACCGTCTTCACCGGACTTGGCCCCCGCTGACTGACTGGAGATAAAAGAAAAATCGAAACAGTAGCTGTTGGCGATACCAAAAAGCGCGTTTGAGAAATGTTTCGAGGATTACAAGAAACGCTGGCACAAATGTATTATATCTGAGGGGGACTACATTAAAGGAAATAAAATAGAAATTGATGAATAAATAAATACTTTTTGGAAAAAAATTTAAAAAAACCGTTATTTTTTGATCACACCTCGTATATGCATGACATATGGTGCTCATGTTGACCGAGTTCATCAAGAAAACTTCTCAAATATACAGTTACTGTTATACTGAGGACGACACAATTTTACTTTCGTTTTCGAATGCCTCCAAGTTAGAACACATAATCAGAGAAAGACTTGCGTTTTAAAGTATTACTGCCCCTATCAGCGTTTAAGTTAATTGTTGTTGCCAAATACCGCCAAACATGAAAGAAAAGCCTATTTCAAACCAAATGCAGAATATCCAGCCTCTTATACGAATCGTGCTACAATACAAACCCAATGCAAATGTTATTTAAAGACGTTGGAGGAGTTTTTTTAACTAGAACTGGTTCCAGCAAGACGGAACAACTGTACATATAGCCAGACCGGTTATGGCAGAGCTCCAATGAAAATTCCCAAGCAAATTAAATCCAAAAACTCTACTCTCCGATGGCCCCAAGGTTTCCTGACCTAACTGCACCAGACTTTTTTAATGGAGTTATGTTAAGCAAGAGGTGTACAAAACGAAACCAAGGAATTTGACTGAATTGAAGCAGTCGATTAAAGCAATAATGAATAATTTTTTCATTAGCATGGAGGTCATTTAAGCTCCATCATCTTCAAAACCAATTAGTTATATAAAATAAAATTAAATTTTCTAAAAAAAAAAAAATTATAAATGAAATACATCGATTAAAAAGTTATTTGAATTTCTTATTGCAGGACAATTGGTGCAGTTTAGCACCAGGTTCGCCATCTCTCTCCACTTGTTTGCAAAGTAATAAGTTAAGTGGACCTTTTCCAAAGCATTTACAAATTTCGAAGTATTTTGTCCTCACATCCAATAATCAAATCATCATCAGACTGCTACCAAACATAATTTCCCTTTATACGATATTTGGTATAAACATAGTTCGGTGACACAGGGAGATAAACGTACCATCCGAAGAACTTCGTCCGATTTAGAGTTAAATTTGATTGTTTCAGTCCATAAATTGCCTTATTCAACTTCAATACGTGCCCAGGAATTTTTCTGTTCACAAATTTCTGTGACTGTTTTATATATACCTCTTCGATTGTATGCTGTGCAAACAGCCATTTGATGCATACCCATCTTCATTCCCAAACCATCTTCATAGTTAAAACTTGCTACAAAAGTGGTGATTTAAACGTGGGCTTTTAATCGAATAAAATTTTTCTCAAAATGCCCTTAAAAGGATCCATTGCAGCAACCATTCCTCAGGCTGTCATTTAAATTACATTGTATTTCGCACATAATGGTAAGGTCCAAGCATTCAAATATTGATCGATATTTTTCTCTTTTACTTGTTGTTCTTTGTTGCATATAAGCACCGACATTTTCCAGTACCTATACATATGTGAACATCGGTAATGTTCTTAAGGCGAAGAATAAAGTGAAGAGAAAACAAGAAATTCTGCCAATTACCTAGAGTCGAATCTTGATCGACTTTCTACGATCGACTTTGTTAGTCACCACAGATGTTTGGGAGTAGCTATTGATACTAAATTAACATTCAGGGTAAAATATATGGTAATAAAAAACTTCTCATTCCTAAAATAACCCCGCTCGTTGGTCGTGCTTTTCTAGTAAGAGTAGCACGAATTTATAATTTACTAAAAATCCATTTAAAATGTTTTAAATTATGTCCGATTTCTTATATTTCTACATTATATGCCGATTAACTTTTAAGTTAGTCATCTTTAAAATCGTATTACATTTTTATAAATTGAATATTTATTTATGGACCACAACGTACTGCAAGATCGGCTGAAAACATTACTGCTGCTCAAGAAAGTGTTTAAAACAACACATCACCCTCAATTCAACGCCGTGCTCAGGAGATTGTTCTTCAAAGAACAACTTTGGCCACAATTTTGCACAAGCATTTGCATTTGTTCCCATTTAAGATTTAGTTGACACAAGAGCTTCTTCCACAAGACCATTTACGCCGCCGTATATATGCCAAGAGGATGTTACAGCTCGCCCATGACAACCGTGAATTTCATGAAAAAATCATAATGAATGACGAGCCCATTTTTAATTTGAATGGATACGTGAATAAACAGAATAGTCGGTTCTGTGCAATGGAAAACCCTCAAATTATTCATCAGTCACCTTTGCATCTATTAAAAGTGACAGTCTGGTGTGCAATTTGGTCAGGAGGAATCATTAGACCTTACTTCTTTGAAACTGAAAACGGCGTAACGGCAACTGTCAATGGGGAGCGATATCGTGATATGACTGAAAATTTTTTAATGTCACAACTGCATGCTTTGGGCTTGATTAACATGTATCAACAAGATGGTGCCACATCGCATACAGGATTACAATGGAATTACTGCAAGGCATCTGTCCACAACAAGTTATTTCGAGAAATCGTGATGTTGATTGGTCTCCACGTTCGCCTGATTTGAGTGCTCCGGACTTCTTTTTATGGGGATATCTGAAAAGCAAGGTTTACGCAAACAACCCAAAAACGCTTGAGCAACTCAAACAAAATATTCGTGATGAAATTAACGAAATACCGCGTGAAATGTAATGAAAAATGTGCTAACAGAGGCGGATATATATTTGATATTGTATTCCATACATAATTGCCGACATTAAATAAAACATTTATCAATATAAGATCCATTCTCTTTCATATAATCGAAAATTATATATATTATAGCATACCTTCCCGACGGACACCCTGTACATTCATATAATTAGCCGGAAGATTTTAAATTACAAGCCAAATAAATAAATAAATAATATTTTTTTTTACTTATCTTTTGGGACTTTTCTTCCTTATTTCGTACCTGATGACTGGAGACAATGTTTCCGTATAATTTAAACCGAGCGAATACCCAATTTCAACCAATAACTATTTGACCCTCAGTAAGTTTCATCAACGACGTTTTTTCTGTTTTGCGACTATTCCATTTCATTCAACATGATTAATTTGTAATTTAATTTATTTTTATTCAGGATTACAATTTCAAGCTATAAGTCCGATTTGATTAAATTGCAATATTACAACATTACACATCTAATATTACACTAAACGTGTGTATCTTAATATCAGAAAAATATGATTTACAATGATAGCCTACTTCACTCATTAGAATTTTTCATTTTATATGTTTTTCGTCGTAATATACGGAATTACAACTTTAATCGGAGTTTGCAGCTACTCCATAGTATAACGAAAAATTTAATAACGGATTAAATAGGGAAAGTACCAGTACTTTTTTTTAAGATTTAATTAAATAAGTAATTGAGATTCCATACAAGTAATAACTCAAAAAAAAAAAAAAAAAAAAATAATAATAATAATAATTGTAGCGATAATCATTTCCCTGTTCATGAATGGAATATTTCGTTTCGAATTTTTCTGTGTCGACCATGTCAGTTCAGTTTCAGCATCATTCTCAGTCTCGGTATCGTATCGTTTATTTAACCCGATAGCAGTTGAGGGAAATATTGCTTGATCTGACAGAAGGTTTCTTCCCGGCGAAACTCAAAAGATGTACATTCTCCAACAATTTTTGCGACAACTTCTGCCCACAAAGATTCATTCAGTCCGGATTGGAGTGCCGTACAGTGAAGTAAAGGGGGAAAAAGGGAAAGTATTGGCATTCTTTAACAGTTTGACCGATTTTGATAAAATTTCTCTCAGACGTTTTTGAAGTGTTGGTATGATAAGTTTTTATTGTGCTGAAAAGCACGCTTTTGATACAGTTTTGTCAGCGATTAAAACGCTTGAAAAAAATCTCCTAGAGCTTGGAATGTATGCTATTTGGAATCATTTTTTTTATTTTTTCCCTCTTACTATTTACAGTTTTTTGCGAATTGTAAAGCATATTGAAGCCCGATTTGTTTCGGAAAACAAGTCTTCGGAAAGCAATAAAACGCATACGTAAAATGTGAAAGAAATTATTTCATTTATCTGTATGTTAAAAATGGCAGAAATCTCAGTACAAAATTTTTTTGAGAAAAAGTATCATTCTTTTACCGACAAAATTTGTTCAAGAATATTTTATTATTCTGAAAGATAACAAACATTTTAAAGCATAAACTGTTTTCCTAGATGTTGCAATAACCACAATTGTTTAATATAAATATGCCAAACAATATACAACGTAATTTGTCATAAATACAACTTTTTAGCAAGTTTAGTGTTTTCAGGAATATTTAAAAACGTTTTCTTGGTTGATTTTGCTCGTGATTATGCCATTTTGTAGCACTCATAAATCATTGGTCTGAATGTACTCCACCTCTTTAAAATTTCTTATTTTTTCTTATTCACTTATATCATTTGCATAAAAATAGCTGTGTTCCCATCATTTATATTTCCGAAAAGTGTTCTACCAATTTTTTGTCCTATTTGTTCTTTAAAATCATCTTGTATCCATTTCATCTCACTAATTGACACGTTTCTGTAGATGTTCTTGAATTGTAACTATACTTTAAAAAAAAAGCTATTTTTCACAAATTTTGTATTTATGTGACAGTTTCTTACCTTTCGAAAACATGTTTTCCGAACACATGTCCAGAAGTAGGAACTCTATCTGCTTTACAATTTACAAAAAAAAAACTGTAAAAAGAGGGGAAAAATTAAAAGAAAAATATTTGAAATCGCGTATCTCCCAGGGTATAGAAAATAACCGGCACACGTAAGCAAGTTTTTGCAAATTTTTTCAAGGACTAACCGATGACGTAAAAACTGTAATCGGTGGAGAAATGTGATTTTGGCAGCAACCTGTAAGGAGCGAAATAATGTTTTCCTTTTTTCCGTGTATCTGAATTTCGCGATTTTTGTCGATGCCTATATGGCACTGCCAATTCTCCTATAATACCATTTTCTCCAAATAATCATTAAATTGCCATCCGTCTAACCAGCTGCGTCAATAAATCGCAAATTTTTGAATTCTATTTCTATTAGCAATAATAATTGGTAGTAGAAAGAAGATCTTGAACCGGATTAAGTACTAAAATCATATTCGCAATTAAGTTCATCTTTGTTATTCTTCTATGCGCCGTTATTTGCAGCACTGTTTTCCTTATTCATTGCAATATACGCTTGGGATTCTCCGTTTCCATCCGTAACTCATTCAAGGGCTAGATTCTGCCAGTTTATCTACTGAACTGGTAAAATCATTCAAGCGGAGTGTCATATACTCGCTTTCCGACATGTGAGAATTAAACAATTTTGCAATTTTCGCAACCGTCTTTTAATACCGTTCTAAACTGATAACCTGTCAAGTCGAACATACTGTTTCAATGTTTCAATGCGAACCAAACAGTTTAAAACAAGAACAAACGAAATTTAACGTAAAAACGTTTATTAGAGATTGAAAGATATTCTAACAATATTTGAACTCTACAAAGAGTAGAGCAGAAAATGCCTGCACAATACGGGGCTGCAATTTCGTGTAAATCGTCGCAATTGAAAATGATAAATCATATTCAAAAACTCCAAACATTGAAATCATAATCATCCATGTGTCAATTACGGTTTTATATTTATAAATATCATTCGTTCACAGTCACGTGATTAATTTTTGGTTTAATCAAAATCATGAATGAAAAGGCAATGCCACGCGAACATCTCTCCTTTATCTCAATTTATCTTTAATTTTAATTTCTATTTATTCGAATAATTGCTTTAAAATTATTTTAAATTTTAGTCACTTTAAAACTTTCTTAAAAAAAAAACGTAGCTAACTGTACAAAAATTGTGTGGATAGATTCCATTGAAAACATTTACACTAGAATGAAAATAATCGCAAGCGACAGCATTTGCATTTGCAAATCATTAATAACAAATGCAAAAAGTTTCACACCTTATGGTGGTTTGATTTCAAAAATTAAAACAATTAAAGGTCATTACACACCAAGATGTGACTGGGACGCTATTGAATTATCGCTATAGGAATATGTTGTCATTTGTAATAAATCAGAGAGGCGAACGTTCAATTAAAAGTAAGCAAACTTATTTCATGTGAGTTTTAGTAGCTGAACTTCAAAATGATATGTAAGGGAAGAAGTAATGTGAAGTGTGGGTAACCCTCAAGGGAGCTATGGAAAGATGAACAGCTGATAGTGATTCATGATTGTCCACGTTGGACCGGGAAACTTTTCGTCATTCTCATGCTTGCACACACAACTATATTTCGAAAAGAATCATTCCCACCATCGGCACAAGTACCTAATGTTTCGGTAATCCTTAGGTGATCAATGGATGGTAAACACTGTCCAAGGCTTAGTAGAGCTCATTCTTGACACAGTGTCCGCCTTTTCATTCCCGAGAATATCCCAATTTACAACAATTCAATCTAATATTTAGCTCTTAAAGTAAATTGACCATTAACATACATAAGCTATAATGCATTAGATAAGTTATATTATAATCTTACCATTTCCTTTAGCTCTATAACGACGTTAGAATAATGTCCGGATGGCCATGACTTCAAACGCCATCTTAGCGAAATCTTGTTTTCCGGCTGCAGTTCATCAAAAATTCCATGAACATTCCCGCCATATAAATGAAATCTAAAAGAAAAATTAAAATTTTATACAACGAGAGAATTGAATAATATACAAAAATTGGCTACATAACATCAAAAGGTATAAATTATACCAGCCATCAATTTTAATATCTTGCTTTTTTTATAGATATTAGCGTCCAGGATTGGTAATTTTGTGTTTTGAAAATATTCGAAAATACAATAATGTCTTAAAATGTTCGAAGAATACAGGAACCTATATTAAAGCAGCAATCAATCACACGGGAATAATTAGTATATAACAAAATAATATGTGGCCTTGCAGTTTATGTTTTACCGGCAACAACACCACCACGAATATAACAGATTTCTGTTGCAATTCTTAGACTTAAAGTTAGGAAAACCGTATTCAATATAAAATACTAGAGCGTTTCACAACATAGTGGAGCATGATAAAGTTGTTTGAAGTAAAAATATAACGAATAGACCACATCTTTTTCTATATTGAATTTAAATTGTTTCATACACTTCGACCACGACCACTTCACTTCGCAGCTGTTCTTTTTTCTAAGGTAATATTGGTAACGAGAAATGGGGACATTTCTAATTAGGGCTCTCCCTTTGCAGATTTTCCAATCAGTTCACGACTTCCGACCTACGAGTAAATATTCCCTGGTAATGCTATCAGACATCTGTCTGAAGACTTCTATTTGAGAAACATAAACATATGAATTGAAACTCAACTCATACCAGCCTAGAGGAATCAGATAGGTGTTATAGATGTGTGTGATCCCATGTTAACATAGACTAGGATCACCACCTGGTTGCTGCTAAGGTTCGCACGAGATTAAGCAGAGCAAAATATGATGTTCCCGGCACACAGTGGCAACATATGGCGTATTCTATGGCAGCTGCAGCAAAAACCGTACTTAAGCATGAGAAACCACATGCAGACAACCTCTGGTACGATGAAGAATGTAGCATAGTATCCGAGGAAGATTATGTTGCATACAGTGCAAAGCTGAAGCCAATTGTAATGCTGCCGTTAGGGAACGCTGCAAGGAGATGAGAAAAGGACACAGCCTTTTTAAGCTTTTAGGAAAAAAACGGTTGTGGAAAGGGCACGAGAGTGAGAATATGGAAAGATATAGGGATAGAGGGGAAGACCGAACGTTTTATTAAGAGATCAGAAGTCAAAGATATGGAACAGGGCTCCTTTCCTGTAAGGACAATAATGGAAATTTGGTCACAGATACTCAGTGCGTTGCAATTATGAAGAAAGCATTTTCATAAACTTCTAAGTCCGGATGGCAGCAAGAGCGAAGAAATCACCCCAATTATCAATGACATAAATCGCCCAGCTTCGATCTAAAATTAGGTCAAAGTAGCATAATTGTGACTTAAAAACAATAAAGCTGCATGCGCAGGCAGACCTGGCAGCCGACGACGGAACAGATTGATACATATCATCTTTTCGTCGATTATAAAGCTGCCTTCGACAGTCCGTGCGCCAAAACTGTATGAGGAATCAGCAAAAATGGGTCTGGTGGTAAACGAGGACGAAAGTTATTTGTTTCAACGAAGGATTTCAAAGGATCTACTCTATAGGGACGCTGTGTAAACATTGACAACTATAATTTTGAAGTGAACGATGTATTCATCTACCTCGTTTCCACTGTAAACAAAACGAATGATGTCAGCATGGAAATTAAGAGAAGAGCATTGTTTGCTGACAGATGTTAATATGGGCTAAGCAAGGGATTTAATGATAAAGTCTCTTCTCGACAAATGAAAATCCGACTCCACCGGACGTTGGTTTTAACTGTCTTGTTGCATGGCGCAGAATCATAGATTATGACGCAAGGGGATGAATAAAAGTCTTCGGAAGAAAAATTACCAGGAAAGTATATGGACCCATCATCGTTATCAGAGTATGAGCTATATACCGACATGGACGGATGGACCCAAATACTCTAGGATGAATAGTTTTCGACAACGACGGCGCAGAAGAGGACGGCCAAAAACTCCGTTGGAAAGCCCACTGAAACTTCATGTGACCAATTGGTGAAAAAGCACAGGAGATAGAAGTGCTCGAAAATGTTTTCTGCGTACTTTGTATAATAGATAGATGTCTAGTCGTCGCCTGAGTATTGGTAATATTACTGTAATTTGTTGCATTTTGGAAAGAAAACCCTAATAAACTAATTGTTCTTTATTTTTTATTCTAACTTTTCTTTTAGAATTTTCACGGTTCACTTCCTACCTTTTGCTGCGCAAACATTTTGGTCCTTCATTTTGTTTCTCTTTGCGAAGGAAAAGTTTGGTATCCTATCGCAAACATCAATATCATCAACATCATCATTATCAGTATCACCTTCATTAGCATTGTCGTTAATAAACACGATCCTCATCAATAATCCGGATGAAAACAGCCGCGTATTGCTTGTGTGTGGCGAATTCGGCAGCCATACACCCGAAAAAATTGTCGTTGCAACATCGCGGATAAGTATTTTTCTTTAATAACAAACGAAATTTGCGGTACAAATAAAGATGGAAATTGAAACGTCAATACGGCGAAATAATTAAAAATCGGTAATAATCTAAATTAAAAGAAAATGATTGCATATTCACAAACATTTTTCTTTACTTTTGTTGTTTGGACATAGGTACCGAACGTCCGTAATTTTCATAAAATGACAAATAATGTGAAGAAAGAAAACAAAAATAAATAGCAGTTCAAAAAAGTCAACCATGCACATATCAACTACTGTTTTGCTTTTACATTTCTTTGGTTTTCCGTCACAATTAACCCTCTTTGTATCGTGTGGTTTGTTGATTTTGGACAACGACAAGATTTTGTAATCGGTTTTAAAATTTTAGCAAATTATTAATTTTTGATCGCGACGTCTACCTCATACGAGGCGTGTGCAAAAAATAAGGGGAAATTTTCAAATTTCGCAGATTACGTACATTCGACTTTCGATTATTATTTTTTTTTTTTTATGTTGGTACACTCGTTTCGAAGATATGTTGACGGTTTTATCCATATAGCATGTTTAGTTTGTTTGTGAAAGACATAAATAAGACAAGTGTTTTGCGTGTTCTTCGGGATTAAAGAAATTGCATCAAATTTTGTGTAAAAAATGGAATTAAGTGCTCAAAAACACTTGAAATGTTGACAGTAGCATACGATGAGAATACTCACAAAAATGTTTACAAGTGGTACAAGCTTTTCACAGATGTCGAGATGTGAATGACGACGCTCGCCCTGGACGCCCCAGCACATCAACAAGCGATGAAAATGTTGAGAAAGCGAAAAAAATTGTTATGGAGAATCGTCGAATCACAATTAGAGAAGTTGCTGAGGATGTCGGTATA
Organism: Philornis downsi; assembly: GCA_019455685.1. Taxonomy (NCBI): domain Eukaryota; kingdom Metazoa; phylum Arthropoda; class Insecta; order Diptera; family Muscidae; genus Philornis; species Philornis downsi. Next base: position 392,814 of record JAHXMU010026103.1, on the reverse strand, counting down.
TTGGTTGAATCATGTCATGCAATCTTTTCGGAAATTTTGGTCATGAAGCGTGTGGCAGCGAAGATCGTTCCAAAATTGCTTTGAATTTGAATTTTGATCAAAAACAACGTCGCATAAGCATCGCTCAGGAAGTGTTGCATGACGTCCAATCGTGGGTATATGGTTATGACATCAAAACCAAAGCCCAATCGTCCCAATGAAAGAGTCCAGGAGAGCCAAGACTAAAAAACAAGCCAAGTTCGATCAAATGCCAAGGTTTTGCTCACTGTTTTCTTCGATTACCATGGCGTAGTGTACCAGGAGTTCTTACCACAAGGTCGCACGGTAAATAAGAAGTTATTCGCCATTTGAGTGAAACAATACGAAAATAATCCGGAATTGTGAAAAAAATTGCATCATTATAATGTACCTGCTCACTCATCTTTGCTTGTGAGAGATTATTTGGCCAAAAACAGCAACCTCAGCCAACCGAATTCATCAGATTTGGCCCCCTGTGACTTTTTCCAGTTCCCAAGATTGTTCTTCTTCGGTTCATTTATTTCGATAGCAGAAAATCGCCGAACACGCAAAACACTTTTCTTATTTATGCTTCTCACAAACAAACTAAACATACCATATAGATAAAACCGTCAACATATTTTCGAGACGAGTGTACCAACATAAAAATAAATAATCGAAAGTCGAATGTACGTAGCCCGCAAATTTTAAGCATTGAGCGTAAAATTTTGAAAACTATTAATGAAAATCCACTTTCCAGCACTAGAGGAATTGCTCTTGAGATTAATAATGAATGTGGAGTAAGTATCTCTCATCAGACCATTCGAAACGTGCTGCAAAACCATCAATATTTTTCAAGAGTTGCCAGGAAAAAAACCTTCGCTTTCCGCGGTAAACATTGAAAAAAAAAAAATTTTAAAAGAGAGAATTTTGGATGAAATAATGACGAAGGAAGTCTACTTGAATATTTTAAAAAAATAATTGAACACCAGTGCACGAAAATTCGATTTTGTGGACCAGGAAATCCCGAAAGGTTAAAATACAAATTATACCAAGATAATAACCCAAAACATATATCGTATACGTGTAGATCCTGGCTATTGTATAATTGCAGAAAAGTAATTGATACTCCAGCACAAAGCTCTGATTTAAACCCAATAGAAAATCTGTGGATCCACCTTAAGAAAAAAGTCGGAAAAAGGTCTACAAAAAACAAACAACAGTTAATAACATTTATTAAAGAAGAAGGGGCCAAAATACCAGACGAATATGGTATACCAAAACTGATCCATTCAATGGTAGACGCTTGCAATAAGTAATTGATGCTAAAGGAAGGCACACGAAGTATTAGCAGCCAAAAAACATTTTTTTCATATATTCAGAAATCATTTTTCTAAATTTAAAGTAGTTTTGAAAACATTTATTTTACACCATGAAACCTGAATCATTTTTTTAATTTATAATTATTACTGAAACTTTTTAATCAATTTCGTGTTTTTTTATGTAAAATATTTAAAAATATATTTATTTACATAAATAAAAAAAACCCTGATGAAAAAGTTATTTACTGTAGTATATGAGTGTAATTTGTCTAAGTATATACTCTAGAAAGATCATGAAAACCGCGTCTAGAACATTCAAGTATGACATATGTAATCTCTTTCCCTCTTTATCTGTGGATGGGGCTTTTCTAGAATTACGTTTACGACAACAAGTTATGTTTGTTCCTCTCACTCCTATTATATAGTTTATTGTTATCTCATTTTTACTTGTTATGTAAATAAGAACATTCTAGAATTAAGTCTATGATATACAACACTATTCTGTAAATATGTTTGTCTTTGTTGCACCCATTATGTAAATATGTGTTCTCTGAAATATTGTAGTATTTTCTAGAATAAGTAATTTTAGTATAAATAGAGCAACTTTGTACGTTTTTGGGGAATTAATAAAGTTGACGTTGATGTGGAAATACGCTCCACGATACCAAATTACTTTACATAAAAATAAGAGTTTCTCTTAAAGCTTTTAATTTTTTATAGTGTTGAAAACACTTTTTTTACAAACTGTATATGCCTCGAGGACCATTGCAAAAGGTTTCGCTTTATAAGAGATTGTTTAACCTGAAAATGGTGTCATGGTTCAACATCTGACCGAATTTTCCGAAATATGTTAAAAGCTGGAAGAAGTTGGAATTAAGATTCAGGAGGAGTTATTGGTGATCATGTTGATGTCAAGTCTACCCAAGGAATTCGACAATTTCGTCATAGCTATTGAGACTCGTGATGATCTTTCTTCGTTAACAGCTTTGAAACAGAAGCTTCTAGAAAAAGGGAAAAGACGACAAGAGAAGGTAGAAGAAAAAAAACCTGCGCAATAGGCATTTACGGCGAAAACATTCCCTAGCAAAAACGACAGGAGGTCAAACAACAAAAATAGCAAGAATTTCAAGGACAAATGTTTTTTATGCGGAGTAACGGGTCACTATGCAAACAAATGTGACAAGAAGAAGAGCGACAGAACTCATGCAATGACAATGTTAGCAGCCACAGATTCATCAACGTTAAACTGTAAAAAATGGTACGTCGACAGCGGAGCTACATCACACATGTGCAACAATCGCGGAATATTTCGTAATTATCAACATCATTATGAGATTATTCCATTGACCGGTAGCAAACACATAAACGCCATAGGAAAAGGTGATGTATTGATAAATTGTAACGACTATGAACTTTTGCTGGAAAACGTTTTGTACTCTCCTGAGTTGCAGGCGAACTTCATTTCTGTGAGCAAGGCTGTAGACAGCGGTTGGACCGTCAAATTTGATAAAATGAGAGCAGCGATAAGACGGCCAGACGGCGACGTCATTCTGCAGGCGACGAGAAACAATAATATGTTTGAGTTCGACAGCGGCACGAAACAGGGTTGTTTTCGGTGAACAACAACAACAATATTCTGTGGTATAACAGATATGGTCATCTTAATTACAAGTGCTTGCATGATCTATCGGACAAGTCAATGGTAAAGGGAATGAAGCTAGACCGCAGGAATGAGACATGTTGCAGAACTTGTATGGTCAGTAAAATTCATGTGTTGCCTTTCCCTAAAGAGTCACAGACACGATCAAAGAAGTTGTTGGAGTTGGTACATTGTGATGTATGCGGACCGTTTCGGGAAAATTCTATCGGAGGTTCGAAGTATTTCGTTACTTATATTGGCGACATATCGAGAAGAATTTTTGTTTACTTCATCACGCATAAGAGCGTCGTCTTTCCGGAATTCAAATTATTTAAGACTATGGTCGAACGCCAAACAGGTTGCAAAATAAGGACCGATAAGGACCGACAATGGTGGAGAGTTCGTGAATTCCGAATTCAACTCAGTTTTGGAACACCACAGCAAAACGGCGTGACAGAGCGTGCCAACAGAACACTAGTGGAAATGGCGAGATCAATGATGGTTCATTCAAATGTCAGGAAAAGTTTATCGGCAGAGGCTGTAAATACAGCAGTTTACTTAAGGAATAGGTGTCCAACACGACATCTTTAGAATATGACACCATATGAGTCCTGGACTATTTGAAAGCCAAGCGTCCAACATTTCAGAACTTTTGGCTCTTGTGTTATGGCGCTTGACAAGTCAGGCGGTAGATCTAAGTTCGATGCCAAAGGCAGCAAATATATAATGGTTGGATATTCAACGACGGCTAAGGCATACCACTTGTATGATGCAATGAAGAACAAAGTGATCGAACATCGTGATGTATTGTTCGATGAGGATTGTTTTGTCAGCGGCTGGTGAAGAATTTTCTGGCAATGATTTATTGGAACTTACATTCGATCTTCAACGAAAATGTGCCGACAACGATACCTTCGTTAACGATGATGAAGATTATAATACAGTGGAAGATAATGGTGATAAAGACGATAGTTTCAATACTGCTGATGAGGATGAAAAAGTGACCATTATGAAAATGCAGATTCAGAAATCGGAGGACGGATCGTGGGTCCAGGTAGGCAAAGAAAGTGGTAAACCTGGTAGGCCAAGGAAACAGTACAACGAATTGTGCAGCGCGATAGAAGAGGCTATTGCGAGCGAAATTAGTGAGGAATGGGTCAGTGCTATGGATGCTGAAATTAATGCTCTTTGGAAGAACAAAACTTGGTCTTTGGTAGATTTGCCTAGCGGTCATAGGGCAATACCGAGCAAGTGGGTTTTTGCAATTAAGAGGGATGCTAAGGGTGAAATCGAGAGATATAAAGCACGTTTAGTGGCGAAGGGATGCAGTCAACGTTTCGGTATTGACTTCAATGAGACATTTTCCCCAGTCGTACGTTATTCAACAATTCGAATCTTATTGGTTCTGATAGTTAAGGAGAAAATGTTCCTCAATCAACTTGATGTAAGTACAGCATATTTGAATAGCAGTTTACAGGATGAAATATATATGAAGCAACCACCAAATTTGGAAGACAAGAGATATCCAAATAAGGTTCTACGGCTCCATAAAGCAATTTATGGATTAAAGCAAAGTAGAAAGGAGCGGAATACAAACCTGGATGAAACTCTACGAAAAATGAAATTCGTTCCATGCGACAATGAGCCTGTTTATAAAAGGGTAAACAAAGTGGCAAACTTGTACTTATAGCTGTTTATGTCGATGACCTGTCGATGACAAAATTGAAACATATTCTTCGTTACCTAGCCGGTACTATTGACTTAAAGCTAATTTATGAGCAAAAGGGCAACAAACTTGAAGGCTTTGTCGACGCAGATTGGGGTGGAAACTCCGTAGATAGAAAATTTTTCACAGAATTCATATTTACCGGAATTATGCATGTCGTAGTCGAAAAGTGACAACTCTCGTAGTCACTGTCGAATTTACATTTTATCGGTATCATGTAACTTTTTCGACGTGAGTGTAGTTTTGTAATAGATTTCTCTCACAAAACAGATCAGCTGATAAATAAACAAAACAAAATACCTTCTGATATGTTGACACAATTTCCATTTAATTTTTTCCCGCGCTGTGCTGATTTTTTGCAATAATTCCTAAGGAAACAACTAAAAATGATAAGTTTGGCTATATTCATATCTTCTGATGAGGATGAAGGTGAACGTAGTGTAAGAGAACTTAGAAATTTTAGAAGACAATTGAGAAATCGCTCAAACATATTTTTATTTCCAACTTCCATGGTTAGTTAGGTTAATTGTTACTATGAAGCTTTTTATGAAGACTTTTTTAGATTTATTTCAAATTTTAGATTGAATAAAGATGCTTTACGGTATGTTCTGAGAGAAATATCACCCTTGCTCCAAGATGGCTCCAGGTCAACACAAGTGATCAAAACATTGCGGCTTACAGTAACGATGAGAATCTTAGCTGAAGGAAGTTATCAAAAAGGAGCTGGAAACGACTTTAATGTTGGGCTAGCCCAACCAACAGTCAGTGGTGTGTTTCATGAATGTATAAATGCCATGTTTACACAACTTTGTCCGAAGTGGATCTCTTTCATTATGATAGAGTCGGAAAAAAATGAAATCAAGGAACATTTTTACAAAAAAAAAAAAAAAAATGGTTTCCCGGGCGTTATCGGTTGCGTCGATGGGACACACATAAAGATTTTGGCTCCAAGCCTATCGGAGCAATATAAATACTACAATAGAAAGGGTTTCCAGGGGACTTTCCATTTTGTTGTGCATAAGCTTCTTTTTTACGCTTGTTTTCAAATCAGCCCAAACTTACATCCAACCATCGATTTCACGCGTAGGAGGTCCAATGCTGTTTAGCCCCATTGTTGTTTTAAAGTCGACTTTTCGGTATTTTTATGAAATCCTTTAGCCAAGTCCGGATTTTGTTCCATAAATTGGACAAGGGTTGCAAATTGTTTTGGTGTTGTAACTTTTAGCCTTATATAAAAACAGACATGTTAGCTGAAATACCTAGTCCTGCCATATGTTCTGTTACAAATATAAAACGCGATAAAAAAAAAAACAATGTTCATATCGTATTCAAAATTATTTCATTTATTAGAAGACAATATTGGTTATTAAAAAAAATTGTATTCACTCCAAATGGCCGCCTTTTGCTTTAACACAAGCTTTTAAACGGTGTGGCCATTGGGCTATAGCCGCACGTACTATTTCCATGGAGATCGAGGACGCTGCTCTGGTTAATGCTGTTTTAAGGCTTCTCAAATTTCTGTGGGGAGTCTTGCAAGCCATATTCTCCAATTCTGACCACAAAGCATAATCCAGTGGATTGAGATCTGGACTCCCTGATGGCCAATCTTCTGCTGCTATAAAGCCAGGAATATTGACTCTGAGCCACTCCTGCGTGGTTTTAGCTTTGTGCGCAGGAGCAGAGTCCTGTTGGAAGATCCATCTACGTCCATTGAAAAGGGTATTGGTCAAACCCTTCACAACACCCTCTAACACATCTTTTTGGTAAACCTTACGCCGACTCGATTCTCTTTAACGCCCCACTCCATGTTAATAAATTGCAAACTGAAACCAAACTGACTAGTATTCTTCACTAATCAGTGCATGTGTATATGGCAGTTTCGGATTCGGCGAAGGAAGCAGTTTATTTAAAGCGACTTTTAAGTGAAATATTTACCTTCGAAGACGATACTATCAGGCCTGTCACAGAAAACCATTTCGATCGAAATGGTTTCCATTTCGTAATTTGCTTCTCCAGACAATTAAAACCGCAAAATTTTTTCGTTTTGAAACCACTTTCAATTATGTAAATGGTTTTGGTTTTTTTCCTATCTTAAACTAAAAACATGTCTTTGCAATTGGTTTATATCAATAAAAGATACTGTTTTTTAATAGATTGCGGTGAAAATAAACATATTAATGATTAATTTAAACAATTATTGCGTATTTTTCAGGGGTAGCACAGCAAGCAACTTTTATTTTTGACTACTTTTTAATGCAGTATTTCCACCTTTTTTTTCGTGTATACCACATACAGTCAGTCACATTTAAAGTCGGGCAGTCGCATGAAAATATTTCTAGCCGCAATATCTCTGTTGTAATGAGAGAAAATATACGCCCGTTTTTTCTATTTTGTCACAATGAGTCTTTTATTAAAAAATAACAACAAAAATATAATACTAGTGCCGTTATTAAATGTACATGAACCCTAAACTGAAAAAAATCACTTTTCAACCTCACATTAAAAGTCGGGCAAGCAATGCTTTGGAAGGGAATACGGTAAATTTATCGTTAACTTTGCGTTTTCTGTATTTATTGTCAAAATTATTGGTCATTGTTATCTTGTCAAGCTTTCAGTGATGGTCTATTAAAGTGTTTCGTAAAATGTCGCGTAATATTAAACAGTCCACTTTAGAAGAACGTAAGGTAGTTATTCAACAGCATTTAGAAGGAAATTCAGAACGCGAAATATCGAAATTGGTTAATAAAAGCAAGTCAACAGTGCACGATATTATCTCCAGATATAAAGAAAATGGATTCATTGCAAACAAAGAACGTGCGTCCCGATCAAAGAAACTATCCGCCAGGGATGAGAGTATGGTTTTCAGAGAAGTGAAGAAAAATCCTTTTACATCTGCACCAAAATTAACTGCAATGGTCAAAGAAGCTTCTGGGACGGAGGTTAACCCAGAAACAATAAGAAGACTTCTTCGAAAAAATGAATTTCATGGCCGAGTTCCTCGAAAGAAACCTCTCATTAGCAAGAAAAATCAAAATGACCGTCTAGTTTTTGCTCGTCAATACATGGCTAAGGGTTTTGAGTTTTGGAGCACTGTAAGTTGTGATGAAAATAACAATTCATTGTTCTAAAAACCAATTTTTAGGTACTGTTTACTGACGAAAGTAAATTTAATTTATTTGGATGTGATGGAAAGGGTAAAGTTTGGCGCAAACCAAACAGAAGCCAAGAATTTGAGAAAAACCATAAAACATGGTGGTGGATCGGTGATGGTTTGGGGGTGCATGGCAGCTTCGGGTGTTGGCAACTTACATTTCATTGATGGAATAATGAACAAGCATGTTTATTTAAATATTTTAAAGACCAATTTGAAAGAAAGTGTTAAGAAATTGGGCATTGAATGTAACTTCCAATTCTACCAGGATAACGATCCGAAGCATTCAGCTCTTGATGTAAAGACTTGGTTGCTATATAATTGCCCGAAGGTGATCAAAACACCTGCACAAAGTCCCGATCTTAATGTCATTGAACATTTATGGGACGAATTAGGACGCAGGATGCAGGACAGGCTGTGTACATCAAAACATCAGTTAAAAATTGCTTTGCAGGAAGAGTGGAATAAGATTAGTCCTGACGTTTGCAAAAATTTAGTTCAATCAATGCCTAGCTGATTACAAGCGGTAGAGAATCAAAAAGGTGGCGCAACAAAGTATTAATTTGGCGTTTTTTTTAGTATTAACAATTTTTCATATAATGCCCGACTTTCAATGTGATGCAAAAAAGTGTCGTTATATTCCTTTAGACTTAATGTGCATTTTGAAACGGTACTTGGAATAAATTTTTGTTTTTGTTTTTAAATAAAAGAGTCATTGTGCCAAATAAAAAAAACGGAGATGTATTTTCTCTCATTACCACAGAGATAATGCGACTAGAAATGTTTTCATGCGACTGCCCGACTTTAAATGTGACTGACTGTATTTCTTCAAAGTAAAAGTAATTAATTTGCAATAACATTGCATACTGGCAAGTTTTGACGAAACAAAACGAAAGGCACAACAAACAAAATAATTTATGAAAACATGTATGGAAAAATTTTCTTAAATTATTTTATTTAGTAACAATTCGCGTTATTTTAGGAGAAAACATAGGAGTCCAGCACAAGAACGTATATTGGGCGAGTTTATGGATGCCCACCAGGACATAGCTAAGGGGTATGTAAAGAGAGATAGGGTGGCAGCTGAAGCGTTGTGGGCTGAACTAACCGCAAAATTAAATTCCTCCGGTCCGCCAACCAAGGACATCAATGGGTGAAAAAAAACCTGGGAGGACTGGAAGGTGTTTGTAAAAAGAAAGCTGTGCCACAACAAAAAAAAGAGGACAGAAAAACTGGTGGCGGCCAATACAACAATTACGTCCTAAACGATGTCGAGGATACTGTGGCGCGGGTGTCAGGACTTCATCTTAGTGTTGACGGAGTTCCTAGCGCGAGAACTTTAATTATCGTCCTGTCACTTGTAACAATTTTAACACTTTTGTTTATTTTAAAACATATGGTCTTTGCTTTTTTCTTTGTGTTCTTTATTCTTTGCGTTGCCATATCAAAAAAACGGGATATCTTCAATTTGGGAATTAACAAAATCGATCGATTTCTGAAGAAGGTTAAACCATATCGATCGATTTGGAAAATGCGAATTCGAAACCATACCGCAAAATTCTGTGATAGGCCTGTATAATTACTCATATTGACAATTGTCATGATCATTTAACTTGTTTTGCTTTATTTTCTTTTAACGTATTACACCCTCTCATAATTAAATGAATATGGTAACTCTCAATCTTTTACTTTATGATACATCCTGTCAATTTTATTCATTTGTATTCAGCCGATCATAAGCTGTCAACCAATAAACATTAATCTTCTCAACCGCTGAGTTCCATTTTGAAAAGTTCCCATCTTGGCCGTCTTGTGACAATATCAGAAGTGGGTTGGAATTAAATGATTTAACGGTGCCGGAGTTGAAAAAAGTTTTGCGTAAACATAATTTCAAAACGTCGGGAAATAAAACGGAATTAATAGCGCGATTGCATGAAAATGAAATAAGTGTTTCTCCCGAAGAAATAAGTAAAACGTCGTTAAAAAGCCCTTCAACGATGGAAAACGATCAAACCAACAAGAACAACAAAAGCATTGACTGTGTATGCGAATATGGAAGATGCTCAATGAAAAGTGCAGCCGTCTGGGAGAAATTCTGCCGAACTGCAAAATTTGCTAATGCTGTCGCCAAATGAGAATGTACGAGCAAACTTCACAAGCTATACACACACTGTCACCACAACGAGTGCGACAACTCCAGTTATGAGCAACATGTATGGTTCTCATCGTAATGACGTTTGTTTGTCGAGAGCTAATGATTGCACGCAAGGAGAAAATAATTAGAACAGTGGTTATGCGTTTTTGTCTGGTCAACATAGTAATGTGCATGAGATTATTAATATGTTGCCAGAATTTGACATTTTGTCGATTTATTTTATTGATCGTATTGAACAATTAAAACGCGCGTACGGGTGGAATGAGAAGTTAGTGTTGTATGCTGTACAGGCAAAATTGAAAGGCCCAGCAAAGTGGTGAATTGATTCACAATCGGTTTTTCAAGAGTGGACAAACTTTGTAACATCATTTCTTACAGACTTTCCGAGTGTTTGTAATACAGCCGATGTTCATATACAATTGATGCAATCGCGAATGTTGAAGAGTGAATCGATAATCGAGTACTATTATAGGATGTTATCGATTGGTCGTCGTGGTCAGTTGGATAACAATGCGATCATACGATATATTGTAAATGGATTAAATGACGATGCATTGCGTTAAAATCTATTGGTTATGAATTTTTCGAAGTGTTCGGATTTATTAAAAACATTGACAACAGTAGCTGCTAGTGGAAAAAGGCAATTCTCGCACCGAGCGGATAATTTTCTTGGACGGAAACAAATTCTGAGTGATAAGGAAAATAAATTTGATAACGAAAATAAGGACAATGTTAAATTAGGACCAATATGTTACAATTGTCGCGAACGCGGACATATTTCGAGAAATTGTTCTAAGCCACAGAAGAAATCGAAGTGTCATACTTGTGGTGGAACGAATCATGATACTAAAGACTGTAAATCTGCTGCTGTCAATGCTATTGAAAGTGCACATAAATCTGAAATTACGAAGGATATATTGATAAATGGTGTCAAATGTCACGCACTTATAGACAGTGGTAGTTGCAAATCGATAATTGTTCGTAGAATTGCTAATGAGATCGAAATTGAAATACTACATTGTGAAGAGAATTTGCATGGTTTTGCTGGTGGACTATTAAAATGTGATGAGAAAATATTGGTTAATATAAACATTGATGGACAAGACTATAAAGGTGAACTTCTAATGGTGAATGATTCTGTCATGACATATGATGTAATAATCGGATCGGACATTTTATCGAAAGCTCGCGTAATAATTGAAAACGGAGAATGTGAAGTAATTGCAAACGATAGCAAAGATGTCAAATGTGGTGAAAAACTATCGGTGCGCGAGAAAAATGAACTCTTAAAATTATTGGACAGTTATAGTGAATGTTTTGCGGAAAATCTGCGTGAACTCGGAAAATGTGGTAGAGTGAAAATGGACATTCATCTAACATCAACGAAGCCGGTGACAAAGAACCCATATCCGATTCCGTATCCGAAACAACAAATTGTTAACAAGATTTTAAATGAGTTACTGGAATTGGATATTATACGCCGATCGGAATCTTTATATGCTTCCCAGATAGTAGTTGTGTGCAAGCCAAATGGTGAACATCGATTGTGCGTCGATTATCGAGAATTAAATTCGATAACTGAGCAGCAACCGTGGCCAATGCCAACTGTGGACGGAGTGCTGTCGTCTTTGTCAGGTAAAAAGTATTTTTCTACACTTGATCTTATGTCGGGATATTACCAAATCGAAATAAGCGAGGATTCCAAGCAGTATACTGGATTTGTAACGCATAACGGACATTTTGAGTTCAACCGCATGCCTTTCGGGTTGAAAAATGCAACTTGTGCATTCCAGAAAATGATGGCCAAAATATTTGAACCAATCAAGGGAAAGGTCGTTAATTACGTCGATGAGGTAATTGTTGCATCGGACACTTTTGAACAGGGTTTACAGAATTTGGAAGATTTTCTGAAGGTAATCAAATCAGAAGGTTTGACTTTGCGATTGTCGAAGTGTAGCTTCATGAAGGATGCTGTGTCATTTCTGGATCATGAATTGAATGTCAATGGACTGAAGCCTGGGAAAACCAAAACGAAATCGTTGACTGATTTTCAGACTCCTACTAGCGCTGCCGATGTGCGGAGATTTTTGGGTCTCAGTGGTTTTTTTCCGTAAATTCATCGAAAAGTATGCATTGATTGCCGCTCCATTAACCAGATTGACTAGAAAGGATGTTGACTTCAATTGGTCCAAAGAATGTGAAGAGGCTTATCAACAACTTATTCTTCTGTTGACAAGTGAACCTATTCTAGCTATCTATGACGTAAGGAAAGATCATCAGGTGCATACAAACGCAAGTAGTATGGGTATTGCCGGGATATTGCTCCAACAGAAAATATCTGGAAGCCGATTGCATATTTTAGCCGTGCGTGTACCGATGTCCAAAGTAAATATCATGCCTATGAACTAGAAGTGATGGCGGTCGTTGAATCTTGAGAACGTTTTAAGATGTACATTCTGGGCAAAAAGTTCACAATTTTTACAGATTGTTCAGCGATATCAAGCCTGAAATCGTCGAAACCTTTAGTTCCAAAGATCGCAAGATGGTTTATGAAACTCCTGGAGTACGATTATGATGTGAAGCATCGACCAGGATTGTCCATGAGGCATGTGGATGCCATGAGCCGAGCTCCTGCGGAACAGGCAATAGAACCAAGCGATATCAGTGCCTGCGTGATGACTGTATCGACGCCAGGCTGGTTGTACACTATGCAATTACAAGATCCCAAAATTCAAGAAATTGTTAAAATTTTAACTGAGCAAACAACATCCGATCAGAAAAAGAGGTTCGAATCTGAATTCATTTTGAGGAAGAATCGAGTATACAAGAGGAATGCGAATAAAAATGTTCTATTGGTGGTGCCAAAAGGTATGAGGTGGCGTATTGCAAAATTATATCACGATGACTGTGGTCATTCAGGTGTTGATGGAACTGTAAAACGTATATTTCAACATTTCTGGTTTCCAAGATGCCGAAATTTTATTAAAGGGTATATAAAATCGTGTGTGGAATGCTGCTACACTCGCGAACCAAAGATTAAAAAATGCCAATTGTATGGAATGGAAATACCAACATATCCTTTCGAAGTATTGCACATGGATCATCTGGGACCATTTATTCGCTCTACACAAGGTAATAAACATATATCGGTTATTGTCGACGCGTTGACTAAATATACCGTCATTTGTCCCGTTAAATCAGCTGTCCTTGACGCACTGAATCATTTAACATTGTTCTTTGGGATACCCAAGCGACTGGTCACGGACAGAGGAACGGCATTTACATCCGCCCCATTTGCAGAATATTGCAGCCAAAATGAGATCCAGCACATCAAAGTGGCTGTGCGTACCCCACGAGCTAACGGATTAGCAGAACGGGTCAACCAATCAATTCTCAGTTTCCTAAAAGCATCAGTAAACAACGCAAAGACATGGGATACCGAAGTTCGACGTTTGCAATGGACGATCAATACCACTGTAAACAGCACAACGCAATACAAGCCAATGGATTTAATTTTCGATTTTCCTATCAAAGATATTGGTGGTAATAAAGTTCTCGCCGCTCTTCATGATGATAATGCAGATTTTGATGAAAAGCCTATTTCTGCAAAACGGGAAGAAGCCGTTGAAAATATCGAAAATGTTCGGAATAAATGGAAAGAACGATTTGACGCTAAGCATAAAACGCCTCATCAGTATAAGGAGGGTGACTTAGTTCTGTTGGAAAGTGCTCTTCCAAGCACTGGCGAATCACGTAAACTTGACGCAAAATATCGAGGTCCATATGTCGTTAAAAGCGTTTTGCGGTATGACCGCTGCATTATTGGGGATGTAAGTGGATTACAATTAAAACAGCGCAATTTCGAAACGGTTGCTAGCAGTGACAAGTTGAAGCCTTGGTGTGCTTTATTCCCTGAAATCGATGAAGACTATGCCGATGGAGGTGAAGAAAATCTAGAACTCTGGACGAGTTTGGAGCCAGGAAGGGCCGAATTGTCATGATAATTTAACTTGTTTTGCTTTATTTTCTTTTAACGTATTACACCCTCTCATAATTAATTGGATATGGTAACTCTCAATCTTTTACTTTATGATACATCCTGTCAATTTTATTATTTTTTATTCAGTCGATCATAAGCTGTCAATCAATAAACATTAATCTTCTCAACCGCTGAGTCTCATTTTGAAAAGTTCCCATCTTGGCCGTCTTGTGACACAATCAAGGTGCTCAAAAGTTGGCTGAAAACCTGTTGTATCATAAGCGGAGTAAGCATATCAATATCAGATTCTATCACATACGTGACTTAGTCCAGAGGAAAGAGGTGAAATTGGAATATTGTCCAACTGCTGATATGGTTGCTGATGTGATGACCAAGAATTTATCGAAGGCGAAGCATTGTAATTTTGTTAATTTAATGAATTTAAAGTAAATGAATAATTTGTTTTTGTACAACAACATCCATGTTGAGGAGGAGTGATGAAATATATGGCAACCCTTATGCAACATGCATGCTGTTACTTATTTTAGTTTTTGCATTTCCACTTTCAGTCTCATTGTGAACTTCTTATTGTAAACATCTTTTGATTTGAACTTTATCAATAAACATTATAAACTCTTTAAAGCGAAATAATCTATTCATCACCTCGTACATGTTAAAAATCGGTCTACAATTTGTGCAGAACACATTATTAACCAGCTTACTATTGCTAGGCAATGTTGCCTTTATAAGTAAAATATTTTTTAACCGATATTTTTTTTCTTTTTTTTTTTTTTGCTTTTGTAAATTGATTTTTTGATCGCGGCTCTCATTTCGTAAAATGGTTATCAAAAATCGGTCTTTCGCAGAGTTTGTAAAAAAAACCATTTGTAAATTAATTTTTTATTCGCGGCGCTTATTTTCTACAGTGCATATCAAAATTAGGTCTTCTGACCTGTTTGTAAAGAACTTTATTTTCCATTTTGGATCTCGGATACGTAGAAAAAATTTTTTTAATCGATATTTTAATTTATTACAAATTGGTTTTTTGATCTTAATTTTTGATTTGATTTTTTGATATCTTACAGCGCGTATCAAAAATCGGGTCTCCGGGCAGTCAGCATTTTGATCGATATTTTTAATTTCTTTGATTTTTGATAGTGACGACTGGTCATTGGTAAAAAATATTTTACTTTTAATATTTGAACATTTTGTTACAATTTTTGATTGACTCTGCAACAGGCATACAGTGCGTTTCTCGGAATATTGTAAGAAGAATATTTTTGATCGGTATTTTTAATTCATTTTACCAATTATTGATTTCGATTGTTATGACTGTCGTATACAGCACTGATCAAAAATCGGTCATCGGAACATTAGTAAAACATATTTTATTTTTAAATTTGAAAACTGGCAATTTATTTGTTTTTGACCAAAGTCAGTGTTCGCAATATTATGTAATTAGATTTAATTATATAGCGCCCATCTAACTTTGTCTTCTAGACGATCTGTGAAAAGTATTTTATGTCCTTGCTGCAATTTTTGAGGTATTCCTAGCTTTTGTTATTCTCTCGAATTTAAAATCTGTTAGTCGATCATTTGATTTTACAAGATTTCAATGGCAACTTCATTCCTTATTTGTCGCCAGAAAAGGGAAAGAACACTCCGTGTTCCCACTCGAGATTTACTCTGTCAAGTTAAATAAATTAAATTATTAGTCTAATTCTTCGCAGAAATCTTTAAACATTAATCGATGATGAGATGAGATGAAGGAGATGAATAACTTGAACCTGCCGTCTTGCGATACGGATATTTTTGAGGGCGATTTCCTATCCCGACTAACCTTTCGCGACCTCTTCATTGCGGTTTATATTAATAACCGGCACTACGTGATATGGAGCGATAGTGCCATGTGATTAAAAATCTACCAGAAATATGCGGAGCATTGTATTCAAGATCCCGCTTACCACCAAAATTTTCGCTTTCGTTTCAAAATCATTGAGGCCCACGTATGAGAACGCTCGGATTTTGCAAAATGAGCAACTTCAAAAACTATGGCTCATGAGTCGACCGCAGGATCGAATTCGGTGCAATGGAGTATCAATAATGTGGTGCTCTTTTAGTTTATTGAGGTTCTACGACAAACTGGGAGCAATAATAGTTTTTCTCTGTGTTCAACGACTATCGAAGCAGACCATAACTTTGTGGGGGCAGGCTATTCTGAACAAATCGATCATTATGGAAGAATATTGCTCTATTTCTTACGGAGAATATCCAAATTTTGGATCGCCTACAAGAAGGGACACTGAAGAGAAAAAGGTTAGAGACCACTTAGCAAATACGGTATCCTAAAATTCTACTCCAAATAAATCGGCCGTCTCTTCCGCTTCCGCTTCGAAGGACAACTTGTGCATATTGTAATAAGAAACATCGCACTTCGTTCCATAGGATCGTTAATGTCATTGCACTGCCGCGATAATAACATAGGAGCTGTTGCAGTTTCTGCAAACATTAGTCAAGCTTCCTCCATGATGACGAGTAATGTTAATATAATACTAGTAATAATATATATTATTATTATATTATTACTAATAATAATAGTAATAATATATTCTGGTTCCGAGGCTTCATTTATTACTTCAGAGGCAGGTCAGGCTGCCAACCACCAACATCGATACTGATGTTTCTGGTGTCAATTTATCCGTTTCCGCCGACTCTGGAAAGTTATGCTGTTTTTAATTTTAAATTAATATATTTACAACTTGCAATTAGAAGCCTTACGACCAATTGAATATAAAATTGCAATATACAATCAAAATGGCTTAATGTATTTCAAGCTTATAAAACTTCTGAACAAGGGAGTTGCTTTCGAAAATAGGACAGACTAAAGTCCTTCGTGCAGCTCGACAATAAGTTGTGTTGCCGAGCCACCGGAACAAGAAATGATTTATCCACAAATATATTTTCTTCCGTAATTTAATGCCAGCGCGGAGGACTTCGCATATTCCCTGCCGATTTCCGCTAGTTTGACTGTAGACCTGTGGATATTTTTGTTAGGAGCGGATATATCTGTGGTCACAACCCATAACAGCCTAAGTCTGTTTTTCAATATTTTCAGTACAGGAGTTTAAAGTTTTGAATCTTCACTGAAAATCAGGAGAAGGTATTTTTTTTTGGAAAACTTTGCTACAGATTCCAAGGAAACGAATTTCTTTACTTAGTTGTTAACAAAAAAATAGTTGTTTATTCTCGCAGTCAAAAGATATTATCGAAAAAGACACTTAGGCTCTTATGAATTGTTGAACGAAAGAAAGTCAAAAAGTTCAAGTTGAGTTAGGCTATTCTTTCAGATTAAATAAATTTTTTTTTGTTTGGAGAAAGACCTTAACTCAATTTATGTTTATCAAAAAACGACATTGTAGTTCGGAATAAGAGATTAACTCAAGTTAGGAAAATAAAATTGTTTCTTTATTTTTTTGGATTAACGACTTAAGTTGATTTAGGCAATGATGAAAAAATAATGTTTATATTTGTTGTAATCCTAAATTGACTGAGACAGTTATGCCAAAACAGTCATTCAGAAAAATAACTTAAGCATTAGGTTTTTTAGGGTTAATTGCCTTCCTAGAAGAGATACAAACATGAAAAATTTAGAGCAAATAAATTTAGATACGCTGAATACGATGGTGCTAATAACTCAATTGTGTCCTAACTCGAGTTAAGCTGTTACGGGTTGTGACCACAGATATATTCCCGCATCATAATGGGAGATACTAAGCCTGTGGCTGATACTCTGCTTCCTCAGAACACAGCTTTCGGTTGGATTATAAGAGAACATGCACGAATTTCGTACATTATTCGCGCTTTTATCACTACTTTTGGAAAAAATGGCAACATTAATAGTAATTTAGTGCGTTTATTAGAATTGGACAAATTACCTTTATATTGCGAGGGGCTTAATAAAAGACCTAAGTTTAAGAGTCAGTTCTGATCCTATATACTCACAAACATCATTCATATTCAGCGTAATAAGAATAACTTTGAACAATTTCGTCCTTTGAAAGACGAATATTTGCACCGGCTTCAACAAACGGTACGTATCGGATTCTCATAACGGAATATTAAAATAAACTATCTAACCATTATTCGTCACGGTTCGTAAAGGCAAACTGTGTTGCAACTTGACGCATAACTAAAGTTGTCGTTTTAGCAAATTAGCGTTTTGAATAAATTCATCACTGATTTTCCATTCAAAGCATAATGAAATTATTTCCACTCGTCAATCTGTTCGACTACGATAATGCCCCAGCAACGACGAACGAGAAGCAATTTGAGGTTTCGCCGATGATCGAAGATCATGAGAAAGACCAAACAACGCCCAGAATCAACAACGAACAGAATCAGCGCTTCACAGATCCGCAACTTGAATTTTGAATTCTATTTATTTATTTACATTAATTGCAGCATGTCTTAATGTTGCAAGATGGCCGGCAATGTTTAATTCCAGATGCTTTTCATACTTCGCCAAATTTTTATCTGGGTTGATTGAGTTAAAAATGTACGAATAGGAAGACTTTCTCCATCTTGAGTTTAAATTGTTTTTGGCGTTTTTAAGTGGACGCTAAACTATTGAAGTTCCAAGTTGGAAATGAGAGCGAAGGAAGACAAAATTACGCTCTGGAGTAAACGTTGGAAGCAAGAAATCTGAGAAATCTGACATCATTCGCGGTAGTGAACGATATATACACTGCCGCTCACTTGAACAGCGTCCTTTTAATCATTTAAAAATGGTGACTACTACTTAAAGTACACTTCACATAACGGTTCAGTTTTTACTTATTTGTTTGTCCTACTTCCACACATCACCAACAAAAATTTTCAAGCCATGGAAGTGCCCCGTTATTTTAATTCGCTCTTTTCTTTTAAGTGAGTGAAAAATGTGTTCTTCTTTTTTGGTCCATTTGAATAGCACCCCTCACGTGGTAATCAGTTTAAGTGTAAAAATCTTTTACAGATCATCATAAATCAGATCGGATTACAGTAAATGCGTATAATTATTCGTATTAGATATAAAACAATCGATTTTAAGTAAAATGGGCCGAGCTAAATGCTTAAGTGTCGAGGAAAGATCCAAAATTAAAAACTACAAGGAGTGTGGACTTTCTATTCACCAAATAGTCACAAAAACTAATAGAAGAAGTTATATCAACACATTTACGTGACACCGAAAGCTATGGAAATAATATGAAAGATCGAACAGCAAGTGCTATTACAGCCGCCGGCAAGAGGGCTATTCTGAGATATGCCTCAAATTCACACGACTCTGCTGCCAAAATCAAGGAAAAAGCTGGCGTGAGTGCAAGTCTATCAACGATAAAAGGAGTTATATTTTCAAGGCAACACAATTGCAACATTTGAGGTTTAAAAAGAAACCACCGCTAGACAATCTCCGTAAGGAACGTCGCCTTAATTTTTGTCGTACAACTATGACGTGGAGCAGATTGTGGAATAGAATTTTATTTCCCGACGAAAACTATTACTACTTCTACCATTTTCGAAAAGAGGATAATTGATATATACATAATATTGTGTTGTATCGTTTAGGTTAAGATTAAACTACGACCCTAAGAACTGTATTAGTGAACTCTTAAATATCAGGAGACTTACAGTGAATTTTTTAAAGTAGCAGGCAAAGCACTCCATATCTTTGATAATCGGTTATAAAAAGAATGATTTAAAATATTGCTCTTAAAAAGCTTAGTGCGCAATTGCTAATTTCTATTAGTATTCAAAAATATGAAATTATCTAAATGGTATTCTGATTTCCTGTATTTTATAATTCAAAACAAATAATAGAGACAACGCACGTAAATAAAGTGTCGTGCGAAACGAAAATAATTCTATCGGCTCCGGTTACCGCAAATATTTCTATAAATGCTGTGATGGCAAGAGACAATTTTATTTATTTTGACCAGGAAAGTCCCAATACACAGGGTTCGGCAGGTTAAGTATTACTTATTCGAAAGATGATACATGATCTTTACGTGAGAAAATTTTTATTATTATTTATTATTTTATTTATTTTTATATTTATTCTTTAAAATGGATCAAATGGATCTGGAAAACCGAGACATCCAAAGCATATGTCCGAATTATTTCTCATAACTTTGACGCCAGACTCGACGAAAACTATTGGAGAGCATCCACCAGCGGTCACTGCTGCCCAAACCATTATTTGTGATAAGAAATTGAGTCGAAGGCTCAAATAATTTTAAGCACGCTCGGTCAAGTAAACATGATCATTTTGATTAATTGAAAAATTGTTTTCAATCTGTAACTGAACCTAACAGCGTAGATGAGTTATATTTGGTTAATATTTAAAACATTTTGAATTTAGCAGATTTTGAATTTAGAGCACGCCAAAACATGACTAAACTTTTTATCTGTCAAAAACAAACTGACAATCCAAAATGGCCGATATTGTCAATATACATATATGAGACATGTGTACCAACATAACAGAAAAAATGCGAAAATCGAACATACGTAACTCACGAAATTTGAAAATAATGGTTATTTTTTATTACACCTCGTACCTTATAAGCTTCCACAGTCGGAATTTTTCCGTCATGAAACAAACTGCAGTGTTTCTGGCTTGATAACCATATATTTGTTGCATTTAACACAATCCCATTTAACTACTTACCTATATATATTTTTTTTTTTTTTTTTTTTTTTTTTTTTTTTTTTTTTTTTTTTTGTTATTGTTTAGACAATTTTTTTACAACCTCAGTGACCAAGAAAGGTTCTGTGGGACGACTTCTTAGCACAATAAAATTAAAAGACGTGTGTGGAAGATATGCATGCCTGCACCTTTGTGGAACAGAAGAAAGAAAAACCTATATGAACTTGCACCACCGCCCTTGGATTAAGTTAAAATCGTGAAAGCGGTGTGAATTATTTATAATGCGATGAGTAGGCAAAATATTAGAATATTAAGAAACAAAAGTAATTAATATTCACTGTTCTCGCCCAATTTCAGTATGTATGAAGCGCTTAAGATACGGTCTACAAGAGGTACACACAATTGCCGTGATTAGCTGTTGCTAATTGTTGCATTATTCCTGAATATATTAAACGGTAAAAAATATTACGATTACACAAATTTTAGGTGCATTTGCCAGACCAGTCTAAATTGTAGGCAGAAATGAAATATAATGTCAAACCTGCCACTTTATTCGAGTGATAAAAAATCGATCGTACTCACTTCGTTTAGTTGCAGTCCCAAGCTAGAGCTCAGTACAAAGCACGCAACATTGTTGAATAATATAATTCTTTATATATCTTCGTGTTGAAAAGTATAATCAGTATAAAAAACATCTTGTTTTGAATAAACTCACTCTATTTCTGTTTCATACAAATTGGCTTTTTTTTATAGCTTGTTTGAAATGCAAGAAAAGTTTTGAAATAAGTAAACAAATATTTGTCATCTAAGAGCACTCCCCAAAACAAAAGATTACGATAATCAGCGTAAAACCCTAAGCTTTGACAAGTTATACGTAAACGTGATGTGCCAGTTACAAATTAAAGTGTACTCGTAAAAGAAATTTTTCCCAAATTGGTAATTTTGTATATGTCGCGATTTTGCCCACTTTCAAACAGTGACCTGATAAAGTATTGCTACTGACAAATTTTTTGGAGGGATCCACCAAGCGTTCAGTCATACAGATAAACGGCAACCAATACGGCTCTGCTGTCTTAAAATCCACTGAACCAAATTTCGTCTTAAGGTGGCTATGCGCTGATTAAATGGTCAGCCAGCTATCACTATTTGTGCGACGGTCACGCCTATGCCCCTGATGTACACTTCTGGTTGGTCTAATAAATGCTTCTTAAACTGCGACTTAAGGTATCGGCGTGAAACTGTAGATTGTGTGAGGTGAGTTTATAAATAGATTGCGCGTTAGCTCACTGAACTCGAGAATTTGCTCTTTTATATAAGCATAACTGAAACTACCTCCGATCAGCGAAACCCTCTTTTAATCACTGTTAAATGCCCAATTTGAATAAGCTAGTATGTTTTATAACTTCTTGAATTTTATAAATTAATTTGTAAATCAGACACTATGTAAATATTTAGATGACGGAGTATTTACGTCAAGTGTAGGCCTATTATTTTTCATATTATTTTTATTAATGATCAAGACTATGAGAACTGTCAATTACTATGCAGCCATTGTGTAGAATTATTCTTTACAAATGTTGTACTTACTCTCCTCCCCTTGTCGCATCCACTTTGGCCGGGGCTCTTGTAAAGGATGATACCATTTCTGGCCTTGTTAGCACATTATAAAGGTCATTAGATGTACACTGAAACTCCTCTTCAATTGAAAGTGTACGAACGTCCAACTTGCAGCCAAGAATGGGCACTTCGGCTGTCATATTGTTTAACACCGAATTACATTGCCTGTTGGCATTATTCACCACTTTGGACCTTCCTGCCACCTTCTCTTCTTCGTTTTTCTTCGGTAAGATCAAATTTTTGGAGTACTCCTCTTTAAGTTCCTTTACGTAATTCCACAATTGTTGTCGAATTTGTTTGCGACCAGAATTGTACATAAATTGCTTCAGAAATTCAGATTCTTCATTGGACTCGTCTATAGTGACCGTAATTTCTACATCCTCTAATTCATGTTCTTCTGATAGATTTGGTATAGAAATTTTGCCTTTGTGGATGTTTTTACTAGACGATAATAGACGCCCACTCCAGTCGAGAATCAATTCCCATTCGTAAAAAAATATTAGTCTCCCCTTGCGATTATTTGCTGTTGCCTCTCCAACGCACTTGCTGACAGAATCTATAGTACATTCGGCAGTTTCGTTCACTTTGAAAATATAAGACAGATGGGACATGCTAATCTCAATATATGTATGTGATACATAGTTATAGAAAACATACATATTTTCATTTTCACGAATAGTTGATTGAATCTTTCTTTGGACCAAGGTGTAGCATTTTTCTCCGTCCAATGCCAGTTGTTTACATTGGTAGCATCAGGACGTTCTTCGACAATCCAACGTGGATCACCCTCTCCCCATTTAGCCATTATGAAACTCTGTTTTCACTTATTAAAACTAAATATTACCACCACAAAAATCCTGCGATTTGTAACACTAGAAATTGTTTTGAGTGAATTTTCCAGAAAAGTAATTTGACGCCATAACCTCAAACACAATAAGGTTGCCAATTTCATTCGAAGAAAGAACGACTACAAAGCCGAGTGAAGTCTACATAAGGTCCGCCGTAAGTTTACCCAAAATGCGATTAAACGTTAACGTTTAGCCCGTTCAGAAGAATTTAAATTTCACGATTTTGAACTATTTGCAAATTAGTAACTAATTTGCAATAAATTTACACGTTTGCGACATTCATCGAAATCTGAATGCATACATATCTCTTCTTTAATGAAAAACTACTTTTTTCACAAACATGGTCAGAACAACATGGAAGAACTGAGCAACAATAAGGTTTATTAATTATTTAATTCGAACAGATAGAAAATTGATTATCGAAAAAATATAAAGAAAAGATCACAGGCGTTTGTGTCAGGATTTGAAAACTACCATGAAGAATATTGAATCTACCCGATCAGAGTAGTAAATAAAGATTTATGCAGATATTTTAAATAAGCAATTACAGGATGTAACAATTCTCACACTCTGGACCCTTTAAACAATACATCAAAATTGATTGTGTAATCCAATCCAATGAACATTTATTTATATTCTTTTCAGTTTCTTCTCGAATAGGAGTAGAAGTAAGCGTTGATGAACTTATTTCATTTTTAGTTGAATCGCATAATAGACGATCGAACTTCGGTATCGATACAATTGACCGATTCATACTTTAATAAATAGGCAGTCCGCATTGACGTTCTCTTCACTTTTCTTTGTTCTGACTTCATAGTAATGACCTGTTAAAAATGCCCCACAACGTTGGAGTCTTGAGGAAGTCATTTGAGGTAGTTTAGAATTCTAATGAAAAGTTGATTGTCGGTCACAAGCTTTACAATCTTTTATAAAAATATTCATAACTAGCTGACCCGGCAAACGTTGTTTTGCCTTCAAAATGTTAAAGTGGTAAAAAAAAATTAATTGCAAAAATCTCATCTCCAACGCCATCTATCACTTCAAATAAAACCTTTTAAACATTCCGGAATACTCTACCAATAATTTAAGACCAAAATGAGCCAAATCGACCCAACCGTTCTCGAGCTTTAGCGAGACTAACGCACAGCAATTGATTTTTATATATATAGATAATTCTCAAATGCGTAAACTATCGGCAATGCATCCCGGTCCAATTGTGAATAGCTTTGTTCTGCTGGTTCAAGAATAGAACTTCCTTTTAGAGCGAAATTTCAAGCCAAAGACATACTGACTTTTGGACCACAGCTAGATGGCATATAAAGATGACATACAAACAGATTGATTTCACAGGTTTAACTCTATTTGCAAATATTGGTGAATGTTTATTAGTTCAACCAAAGATCTTGTTGTTATAAAGCCAGAGAGCAAGAAGCTTGTATTTATAAATAAGAGAATACCATTATCTCAAGTTGCTTGATGTTCCATTATAATTCCTGCGAGAAAATAGAAAATCGGAGCTCTCAACATTGCCATAGAAGAATTTAACACAATTTTAAACACGCTTTTTTTCTTACTGTAATTATATGTGCGAACAAAATGTAAGCTTTCTGTGTTTATTTTGATACATTCTTCCAATACCATCGACATTACACAAAAATCATTTGCGTTTTAATGTTAGAAGACAATTATAAACATTGGTATACATTGATTTTTTATATCAACACTATCTTAAATAGGAGTATATAAATTTTAGTTCATTTGTAAAAAGAAACTCGTATCATTCTTTTTGTTTTAAGCACCTTGGGATGCGTTCCCTAGTTGGGAAGTCATCTATTTTGGTTATTACCGTAATATAACGTGTTGTTTTATGACTTCTTAGCAGTCACGTTGGAATATATATAACCGTGTAATTTGGTAAGTTTGAAATTACTTACTTATATTTTAAGTACTTATATTTTATATATTTATATATATTTAATTAAGTACATATCTATATAAATAAAAATCAAACGCCGTTCGTTGGTAAGGACATCATTTGAGAACGGCTGGACCGAATTGAATAATTTTTTTTTAAATGTTCGTCGTAGTCCAACTTAGGTTTTTATGGAAAGAAAAATTTACCACGCCCACTTTTACACCCACTTTTTTCGATTTATCTAAAATTGTAAATTGTAAAATTGTAATATGGGTGGGATTGGACGAAGGGGCGTGGTACATCCCATACAAACCACAAATTAAAAATCCATTATTTCTGCTCCTGCTAATGGTATTTGAACAAAATTTGGTATGTAAGTTTGGTGTACATATTGTAGCTTCTGCTGCAAATATGGGCGGGATTGGACAAAGGGGCGTGGTACATCCCATACAAACCACAAATTAAAAATCCATTATTTCTCCTCCTGTTAACGGTATTTTGAACAAAATTTGGTATATAAGTTTGGTGTGCATATTGTAACTTCTGCTGCAAATATGGGCGGGATTGGACAAAGGGGCGTGGTACATCCCATACAAACCACAAATTAAAAATCCATTATTTCTGCTCCTGCTAACGGTATTTGAACAAAATTTGGTATATAAGTTTGGTGTACATATTGTAACTTCTGCTGAAAATATGGGCGGGATTGGGCGAAGGGGCGTGGTACCTCCCATACAAACCACAAATTAAAAATCCATTATTTCTGTTCCTGCTAATGGTATTTGAACAAAATTTGGTATATAAGTTTGGTGCACATATTGTAGCTTCTGCTGCAAATATGGGCGGGATTGGACGAAGGGGCATGGTACCTCTCATACAAACCACAAATTAAAAATCCATTATTTCTGCTCCTGTTAACGGTATTTGAACAAAATTTGGTATATAAGTTTGGTGTACATATTGTAAGTTCTGCTGCAAATATGGGCGGGATTGGACGAAGGGGCGAGGTACCTCTCACACAAACCACAAATTAAAAATCCATTATTTCTGCTCCGGCTAACAATATGTGAACAAAATTTGGTATATAAGTTTGGTTTACATATTGTAAGTTCTGCTGCAAATATGGGCGGGATTGGACAAATAGGCGTGGTACCACCCGAAGAAATCAAAAATTAAAAAAACCATTATTTCTGATCCTGTTATAGGAAAATTTAAGTTTTTCATATGCTGACTTTATTTCACTTCTCATTTTTCTATGTATGAGAAACTTTTAGGAGAAACTCAAACACCTAACTTTGTCAATCATGTTGCCTTCTTTTCACTTCTCAATTTGTTTACTTAGCCTAAGCTTAAACTTTAAAAAGTTCCTAATTAGTGCTATTTGTGAAAATTGCTTAAGGGCCTTATTCAGTGCTATTGTGTTTGCTGCAAAAAGTGAAAATTTTAAAATACAATTAACCGTGCGCTTAAATTTTTTGTGCAATATAATATAGGTGTTGGTGAGTATAATTTCAGCAATAACTTTTTTTATAAGAAAAAATGAAGAACATTTTCTTTCTTCTCTTATATAAAAAATGAATTTCGGTCAGAAACAGATTATAGATTAGATTATAGTATTGATTTTGTTTTCAATTAACTTTCATAATAAGTGAGTGAGATGCCGCCAATCAGACGTAGGAACATTGGTCGCTGAGGCCGTACGGCGACAAGATCAAGAAATTCTCGAGTGATTGAAAGTCCTGAACATCAAGCAAATCGTATTGAGAGGAACAGCCAACGGATATTTGAATCCCGATTAATTCAGTCACATGAAGATCAAGCTAAATGGTGAGAAAAATGTATAGTAACTCATTAATTGAGAACGGCTGGGCCGATTTGGCTCAAATTTTTTTTCAGTTGTTCGTAATTGCCTGGAGAAGGTTTTTACGAAAGAAAATTTTGGGGAAACCCTCCGAAAATGTGGGAAAATTGAAAAAATCGAAAATGGATTTTTTTGTATGGAATTTTGTGTGCAATTGTTCCGGAATGACTTTTCGAATGGCAAAATAAAAAACTGTTAGTGGAAAACTCGGAAAATTCCGGAGAATTTTCAATTTGTTTGATTTTGGACTGTGTAAAGTTGGAAAATTCGTTGTAAATTTCGGAAAATTATGAAATTTATTGTGATAAAATATGTTTTGCGTGAATTTTGGGTGGAGAAGTTAAAGAGATAAATAACAGATGGCGCTGCGCTGCGTTTAATGCCACAACCCCGTAGATGGCGTTATACGTTAACTTAGGCTGAGCGCAATTTGACAGGTGCATTGTCATTTTCTATTAAACAAATGTGCTATATTTCCTGCTGCAATTGATTCGAGTTTTACCTATTATTACACTGATTTCGGATACTCATATATCGCGTATCACATCAGTAAATGGTACAAACAGTACGATCAATTGAAATTCAGTGCAATATTTATCAATTCGATCATTTTTTCAGAAAATAAGTTTGAGTAAAAAAGGTAAGTTCATCTTATTGGATTGCAGGCATTTATTGCGATACATTCATTTCGTAAGTTTTTTTTTTAAATAATTTTCTTTTTAGTAGGATTAGTCAACAACGACTTTATTCTATTTCAAGGAGAGTTATTTGCTTGACTAATTCCACCTATTAGACGATCAAACCTTGGACGTCGTACATGTCGTGCAATAATTAGTCAGAATGTTTGTGATAAACGCAAGAGGAACGCGCTGAACAAAATGAATGGATACGTGCCCATATTACACAAGTTCGCGTTGCACAATCACCACATCACATTGTCGAAGGAGGAACTCATTACCAAAGTGTTCCCCGGCATTATAAAAATCTCGATTGGATTAGTGAACTGGCAATAACAGCAGCTAAGAATAAGGACGTCGATAACTTGAATTTGATTATTCAAAGTCAAATCGCTGGGGAACTGCATTCGTACAAATCCGTTGACAGCGTGACCGAAGAGGATGAAGCGACAAACTATCTGAAGGAATTTTTGAACTCGCTTGATGTGCCAGGAACACCGCGGCATAATTTACAGCTGAAGGTAGGATCGATCATACCCATGTTGCGGAATCTGAGTCATCCGAAATTGTGCAATGGTACGCAATTGTCCATCAAGAAACTGATGAACAATGTGACAATGAACAAGGACAAATTCAAAGGAGAGGAAGTCCTTATCCCACGAATTTCGATAACTCCAACTGATCTTCCATGCCAATTCAAGAGGATTCAGTTCCCCATTCGATTAGCTTTTGCGATGACAATCAATAAATCGCAAGGCCAATCGTTGGAAGTCTGTGGGATTAATCTCCCTGTTTTTCGTACGGTCAGCTCTACGTTGCCAGTTCGCGTGTTGGGTACAACCGTCTTCGATGTTTGTTTTTGCGCCGGAAAACAAATCAAAAAATATTGTTCATCATAATGCTCTCTACTGATTTCGATTCCATTCAAATAAATCACATTGAAATTTGAGCTATCTGTTTTTTATTATTACTCGGGAGTTTCTCTGAAGGCGTTAAATTGTGGCGAGTCGAAGTTCGCCGGGTCCGCTAGTATTTTATAAATTTAGATTTGAACAGACATAAGCTTGATAATTAACGATTGCGATTCCTTAGCCAAATAATTCTTTCCTTCGAAAGTAACACTAAGCCCTAAATAAAAATGTATTTTGGTTATATTTCCATACTAAACATTTGTCAATTTCCTTAGATAAAATTAAATTGGTCGGATCTGTATGTTAGTATGTCATCATCTTTACATATTTACATATATTCGTCACAACCGAATGAAATTGATTTACATAATTTTGTTTTGCTGCTGTCCTGTAAAGTAATATTAATTATGCATTAAATTTAATCTGCTCGTGGATCACGTAAAATAAACTCTCAATCAACATTCAAAAAACGAAAGCTATGCTTTTTTCTAATCATGATTTAAGCTTGAGATTATCATATCGTGACACACATCTTAAAGTCAGTCATTATAAAAACTTCGAAGTCATCCGAAACTTCTCCCAAACAATTAACACTATATGGTTTGGGAGTAGTTTCGGATGACTTCGAAGTTTTTATAACACTAATTTAGTAATGCCTAGATCGGTTAAGGAAATTGGTCCATGCTCGATTTGAGGTTTTTGTTATTATTTTATAAAGTTGTTCGACTTTGTAGTCCTCAATTTCTTTTTAATTCGTATAATTTTTCACATTCCACTCGTAATAAACAGCTTCTTATTCCTAAAATAACCACATTCATAGGTCATTCTTTTGTAATAAGAGTAGCACGAATTTACAATTTACTACCAAGCCATTTAAAATGTTTTGAACTATGTCCTAATTGTTACATAAGACACATTTTGCAACACTTTCAGACTTTTCAATTGAATTTGTTTTCCATTAAATTGTAAGCAGCCGTTATTACATACCGATTATCTTGTATTTCTGGATTATATGCCGATTAACTTCTAAATTATTTTTTTTTTTATATTTTCTGTCTTTAATCATATCATCTTTAAAATTATGTTATATTTTTATAAATTTTATATTAAACTTATATTACATGTTTTTGTTTTTTAATTTATTTAACATATAATTGACTAAAAGGCGTTAAATTACAAACCAAATAAATAAAATAAATAAATTATTAAAAACGACACAGGTCTACTCACGCTAGGATAAACGACGTATAAAATTAATAATTACAGATGAGGAATATCATTGAAATACACAAGAAGTCTGTTCTTGTAAGTATTTTGGGATGAAGAAAAAATTTTTGATGTGTTTGGAAGTTTGCTAAACTGCCTGGCTACTTTTAGTTGAAAACATCTGCTCACATAATATTTTATGTTATGAATAATCAATTGATTAGTGCGAACTGATCGAGTAAATTTAAATAGTTCTACAAGAAACAGCGGTGATTGATTTTTGATAAAATTAAAAAACAAAAGCAATGAACGAATAACTGCAAAATTACGAAAAGAACAACCTAGAAATTGTATCACAAACGGAGACACGTGTAGACAGAGAAGATAACGTATATCACGATTGAAGGACAACTGGATTTTCGTTATATTACTTTTAAATGTACCGACATATATTCACGGGCAATAATAATAATAAATAATAATAAATAAAAAAATTTGAATTCGTAACGAGTCGTATTTGTGTTCCGACTACACAACTGTGTGAAGAAACCCGCTTCAGAATAAAGTAGTGCCAATTTATTATAATGTAAATTGCAAAATGTGATTCTTTATTATTCATTTGCATATTAAATACATATAATACGATGCGCCCCAAATTGATTCGAAGGAGAGCAAAGGAAATTGAGAACAAAAGGATCTCGGATATAGTTGGATACATTAGTGTTCCATTTGCTTCCTAGTATAATTTCAAGTGTACCTTTAATCTACAATAGGGAACCGTCTTCGCTTAGTTCAGTTTTGATGTTGTTATTATCGCAACAGTTCCGCTTTCTCAGAAAGAGGGATATAAATAATATATTAGTGTAATATTGTTTGATTGAAATATAGGTGCTCGGATGACGTTTTCTACAATATGATTAAGTACCTGAAGGGATGGAATCTATAGGAAGATTCAAAAAGCATGCCACCTCAATCGGTCTCCTTCATAGGTCGGTGATATGCACTGTGTTATGAAGGCTTTGTCGGCAACCGGGACATTGATCTACGGCACTGTTTCTCAAAGTGGGCGATATCGCCCCCTTGGGGGCGATGGCGGCCTGGAGAGGGGCGATAATGAACTTAGAGAAAATTGCGGGAGTTTGAAACTTGAAACTATTTTGAAACTTCTTCAATAACTACACAAAACCAACGCAGCAACGCAAATGCGCACAAACAAACAAGAATTCGTCATATAGAGGAATGGTGAAGAAGGAAGAGGAAAAGTCAAGCCAAAAATGTCAAAAAAAACTTCTCCATGCAGAAGCACGTTCCAACGACATAAAGAAGTTGTTGCCTTAAATACGACTTCAATGTTTTAATACATGGTGACCCAGTGTTCACAAATATGTATGACAATGAAATAAGTTCCCGTTAATCAACAAGTCATAGAAAATCCAATGCAAAAATTCGGCACGACCACAACAACGCTTCTTATCAAATGTCCGAAATATGTTTTTCTGAAGTCAGCGTTTGGGTTCATTTTACCTACACATTTTTGTCTACGATTATCAATATTTTTGTGACCAAGACATGAAAGTGTTGGTAGCCAAAGAACTTTTACACAAGAAACATATCGACACACGTAAGTTCCACAATTTTCCTAATTTATCAGTATCCTACAACAACGACGACTTGTTTGACTATTGCCAACATTTGGAAAACCTCCACAGTGATTTGATAGAACGATTCCAGATTTTGAAATTGGAAGTACCAGACTGGGTGTTGGATCCTTTTTCAAATGTCAACACAGCAATGTCATCCCAGCTGGAAGAAGAGCTTATAGAGCTGACAACGAACGAGGAAATAAAAATCAAGTTCAAAAATGGATACCAAGAATTTTGGCTACAAAAGCCAATCCTGCAATTGTTCTCTGGATTGTGGTCGATCGTTCAACGATTTTTGATATCATTCCCATCGTTATATTTGTGTGAACGTGGGTTTAGTGCTGTGTCAACGTTGCTTACCAAAAAGAGAAACCGTTTCCATGTTACCGAACGCGGCGACTTGCGGCTGTTTTTAAGTAAATTCGAACCTGATATAAACAAACGTATTAAAAATCATCAGATTCATCCATCACATTAGATTACTTTCTTTTAGTTTGAATAAATGATACTCTCAAAACAATAAATTCGCCTTTCAATTGCTATCAAGTCTAGTTTAGAATGTAAGACTTACATTGTAAGTTAAAGCTCCAGACCAGACTAATATAGCTTGCTGTAATTAAATTAATTTAAGTAATGTATGTGTTTCTGGTATTTAAGATTTAGTAAGTAAACAAATTTGGGGGGCGACGAAAAATAATTGATTTTCAAAGTGGGCGGTAGACGAAATAAGTTTGAGAACCTCTGATCTACGGTATTACCCTTGCACGATAACTATTCAGTATATTACTGAAACCGGACGTTGATAGGGCCAAAGAAGTTTTCAATTGCAAAGGAAGTTGCCCCTCAGAATTATCTATCGCTGCCTTCTATTCGTTTAAAAGAACTTGCTATCAAAAATAAGTACCACAATTTGCTGGATTTTCATGTAATAATAGGAGAATCATAAAACAACATTTGACAGTTGATACGATTAGGGAGCTGACAGGCCATTAAAAAATGTTTTGTCAATAATTCAGTGTGTTCATCTACATCTACATCCAGTTGCTATATTAATCGTATTGTTCTTTACCGTCTGCAAACCTCGCCATTGCGTATCACTAAGAGAACTCCACACTAGGGCTACGTAATTGATAATCGAGCGACCAATACTTTTCTAGGTTGTGATTATTTTTTTCTACCACCATATCCCTGGAAGTTCCACCCAAAGCTTGAATAATTGATTTCATCATACCTTTGATATAAATTGCGTGTTCCGAAAAAGACTGCACTAAGCACATACATACATAAACACTCAAACAAAATACCGTTATGTTATTAAGTAACTCGTGCTGTGAACATAGGTGAAGGGTTTGAATTTAAAATAGATTTGGAAAAATGAAGTCATGGACATACTTAATAGAAAATTCTGTGGCTAACTCGGTCTAATGAAAAAGGTGGTTCTTCACCCAGTTTTCTCACCGCGTAAACATAAAGTCTGGTGTCGTTGTAGGGGTTTCTCTATTAGGAATTATTGAATTTAGAAATTCGTGGTATAATTAACATTTATTTGTAAGTAATTAAAAAAAATAGAAACAGTTTTGGTCCATAAAAGATCATATGAATGTAGAATATTCAAATTTGTAAGTTTAAGTTTTTAAAGTATACAAGTGTAGTTAATGTAAGTATATATGTATGTATGTATATAAAGGAAATGTGAGTAGAAAATAATAATTTTAGTATACTATAGGACATGGGGTTAAAGTAGTATTAATTAATTAGAAATAATGATATACATATACTCGTAGACGAAACTTTTCAATATTTGCAAGTTCTCTGGAAAGCGGGTGGCTGATGGTTATGAAGTGTGAACTGGCGATGAAACTAACATTGTTGATGGTGACCGTATTGATGACTTAAAGTTTTGATGATTGTGAGGTTGATGCTGATGTATGCAGTAATGGTGGTGGAATGATATTGGTGGAACTCTCCAATGGGAAATGTTTAAAAAATCGTGTACCACTTTGCGTTTGCAGGAAACTCATTTTGGTGATTTAGGCGATGTACACCACACTGCACAGAATGTTTTAAATAACAATTATATCGTATATAGTTTATTTTATTTTTAACACTTATACTTTAAACATTTTATAACTTTGTTTTCACAGACAATAGCAAAAGACAACAACAAGTCGAGTGGACGAACACAAAAACTTAAAAATATTTGTTTATAGAAAAAGTAAAGAGTAGTGTGTTGTAGTACGGCGGATTTCTCATACAAAATTTTGGGAGAAACAACGTGCCAACAAGACGCACTATTTATAGTGTAGTGAATGATTTCGAAGAAAGAGGGTCTGTAGCTGATAGGGCCAAGCATGGACCACAACGTACTGCAAGATCGGCTGAAAACATTACTGCTGCTCAAGAAAGTGTTCAAAACAATCCATCAACCTCAATTCAACGCCGTGCTCAGGAGCTTGGTCTTCAAAGAACAACTTTGGCCACATTTTTGCACAAGGACAAGAGCTTCTTCCACAAAACCATTTACGCCGCCGTACATACAGTGGTTCAAAGCTTATTTCAACCAGCACCTTAAAAAAAGTTTGTTGGGCTATAAAATCGAAACTATTGTGGATATTTAAAAAATTTAAACGCAGGTTGTTAGTTTGATGTTTAAACTAATACAAAATTAATTCATTTATTTTTTAAATATTTTTTCAATATTTAATAATGCCTAAAAACTAGAAAATGAGACCAAAACAGTTCCAAAGCTAATTTCAACCACAAACTTTGCAGCTGATCAAAGATCCGTTATTTTCCAATGAAACGGTAGATTCTTGTTCTATGCTTTATTTACTCTTTTCGTAGTGTGATGAAATAAATTTGTGCTAAATTTTGACAGCTCAACTTGCAGAAAAGTGAATTTGGCAAAATGGGACCACGCACAACTATTGAGCAGCGGGAACTTGTTCTCAAACACTTTAAAAATGGCCATTCCCGTAGAAAAATTGCTGAGATGGTTGGATTAAGTGATTCTACAGTTCAAAGCATCATATACCGATTTGTCCATGAAAATAGAATCCACAATAAAGGTAGAGATGCTCCGAACAAAATTTTTAATCCCACGGACGAGCGCTACATTGTGAGAAAAATCCGGGACAATCCAAGGCTATCGGCTAGGCAAGTGGCCAATGATGTTAAGGAGGAGTTGGGTAAGTCATGCCACCCAGAAACTATTCGCCTTGTGCTTCGGAAACATGACTTTAATGGCAGAGTACCACGCAAAAAACCTTTTATAAGCAACAAAAACAAGAAGTGTCGCCTAAAATTGGCCCAGGAGCACTTGCACAAGGATATAGGATTCTGGAACACTGTGTTATTTTGTGATGAGTCCAAATTTAATTTGTTTGGGTCGGATGGGCCCTCATATGTGTGGCGTAAGACTAACACAGAGCTTGACGCAAAAAGTTTGAGGGCTACAGTAAAGCATGGCGGAGGCAACGTTATGGTTTAGGCCTGTATGTCAGCAGCCGGCGTTGGGAACTTGGAGTTCATTGAGACTACGATGGATAAATGCAAATATCTTGATATTTTGAAGTCCAATTTAATTCAAAGTGCTCAGAAACTTGGCATAAAGGAGGACTTCAGATTTTATCACGATAATGACCCGAAACACACTGCGGGAATTGTCCAGACCTGGCTGATTTGGAATTGCCCGCACATTATGAAACCACCAGCCCAGCCACCAGATTTAAATGTAATCGAAAATTTGTGGTCGACTTTGGAAACAAACATTCGCAAACACAAAATATCGAATAAATCGGACCTAAAAGCTGCATTGGTTGAGAAATGGGGAAAAATTACTCCAGAAGTAACCAGAAAGTTGGTAGAATGTATCCCCAAAAGACTTAAAATGGTAGTTAACCAAAAGGGTGGTCACACAAAATATTAATTTTTTGTTATTTAAAAAAGCACTTATATTTAATTATGTTATTTCATAAGCGGTTGAAATAAGCTTTGGAACTGTTTTGGTCTCATTTTTTAGTTTTTAGGCATTATTAAATATTGAAAAAATATTTAGAAAATAAATGAATTAATTTTGTATTAGTTTAAACATCAAACTAACAACCTGCGTTTAAATTTTTTAAATATTCACAATAGTTTAGATTTTATAGCCCAACAAACTTTTTTTAAGGTGCTGGTTGAAATAAGCTTTGAACCACTGTATGTCAATGGGATGTTACAGTTCGCCCATGACAACCCCGATTTTAATGAAAAAATCATAATGAGTGTTGAGGCACTTTTTCATTTGAATGGATATGTGAGTAATAGTCGGTTCTGGGCAATGGAAAACCCTCAAATTATTCATCAGTCACCTTTGCATCCATTAAAAGTGACAGTCTGGTGTGCAATTTGGTCAAGAGGAATGATTAGACCTTACTTCTTTGAAACTGAAAACGGCGTAACGGTAACTGTCAATGGGTAGCGATATCGTGGTATGATTGAAAACTTTTTAACGCCACATCAACAAGATGGTGTCACATCGCATACAGCCAGGATTACAATAGAATTACTGTGAGACCTCTTTCCACAACAAGTTATTTCAAGAAATCGTGATGTTGATTGGACTTCACGGTCGCCTGATTTGACTGCTCCGGACTTCTTTTTGTGGGGATATTGAAAAACAATGTTTACGCAAACAAACCAGAAACACTTGAGCAACTCAAACAAAATATTCGTGATGAAATTAATGAAATACCGCGTAAAATATGTGAGAATGTAATGAAAAATGTGCTCAAAAGGGCTCGCATTTATGGAGCTAACAGAGGCAGACATTTATCTGATATTGTATTCCATACATAATTGCCGATATTAAATAAAACATCAATATAAGATCCATTCTCTTTTATTTAATCAAAAATTAAAAACAAACAGAGTAGTATACCTTCCCGACGGACCCTGTATGTTGTGGTTTCTATGTTTTGAATGTTTGTCGGTTGGTAGTTTGTATAATATTCATTTTATCTTGCTCTGAACTAGTTTCACATTTATTTCTTTGAACTTCCCTTGAATAATAAAAATTGATACTTGGTAATACAATGCCATGTGGAGTTATATTTATTGTTGAATTTTTGAAGTGACGGACAGCTACTCACTAACTCGTGATCGATATCACTTAACATCCTGCTACTACATCCTTTTTTTTTTTTTTTCTTTCAACATTGGAATGAAATATCGTAACGGGATAATCGCGTCACATAACGAAGTAGGAGAAAATAGATGAGAATAATTAAAAAGCTTTCTCATGGTTGCCAGATTACTTGAGCCATATGTGGGTTCTAATAAAATAACTGATAGAGTTATGTATTTATTTTCGTGCCAATTTTTCTCCCGCTGATGTTAAAATCCCTAACAATTGGTATACGACACCGATGCTATTCCAGGTGGCGGGAGGGAATGGTCACCTCGCAAGATAAAGTTTGATAAAAATGGGAGAGATAATTCCACCTTGCGGTACTCCCACATTGATATTGCGGTATTTGGATCGCTGGCCTCTGAAATTAGCAAACATCTGCCGGCCATTGGCATAACTACAAATCAACCATTCGCAATGGTTCGTTCACAAGGTCTCTGATGACTAAGGCCATTTGTGACATAGGACGTTATTATTGTTAAGGTGTCATATGCTCTTTCAGAAATGCGAGCAGGAGGCATTTTAAAACTTTTGCAATGCAATCCCATTCATTTGAAAATTTATTAGGTTCTCTAATGGGAATAATTCTAATGGCTTCCCAAATGTTAGGAATAATCAGCACTTTTATTAAGGCATTTTAAATACGCTTTAGTATTCACCTCCAATTGAGCCAATATGCTTCGAGATTATTGCATCTACTTCACTAATAGTGAAGGAGTATGCGCCAAGATCTCGTTTGGGGCTTTGAGGCTCATTATAGTTCTCTTACGTTACGTTTAATATTCGAAATGCGCCCGTCTGGCATGTAATATCTCACTCATATAAGAATTATATCATGAAATATGCTCTTACCCTTTATAAACATATACTTTGGAGATTTTAATGTTTGTGGCGATGCATATAACCCCCAGAAAAGGATCAGGTGCGGGGGAATATGTAGAAAACACTACGTTCGAGAATGCATGCTAGTCCACCTCCATGATCGCTAAGTCTATCCTTTCTGATAATGTTGTAATGACCAGGCGATGAAAGCCTTTACAGT
The DNA here is from genome assembly GCA_019455685.1 of Philornis downsi. NCBI lineage: Eukaryota > Metazoa > Arthropoda > Insecta > Diptera > Muscidae > Philornis > Philornis downsi. The sequence continues at coordinate 355,273 of JAHXMU010026103.1, read as the reverse complement.
AGCGATTGGTATATTTTTCTCATGCACATAAGCTGTAATCTCCGTGATCTTGATCTGTTGGATGTCAAAAGACTGACCATTAACAGTGTGTATGTTAATTTGCTGCTGTTGTTGCGGTTGTTATAATGAAGGCGATGGCGTTAGTACATTATTCGGTATAAATGAACTTTGGGAACAGGAGAGCCACACGTAGGCGACGAAACATAACAATCAGTCATGAGGTTTGTGCTCCAGTTTCTATGCGAGCGTAAATTTGTGCACGGCCTCATTTGGCATCAGATCAACAGGCATTACACTGTACAGATGTTATATTACATCTGATGACAGTATGACAAACCAAACATACCCATTGTATTATGCTATGATCTATAGCTGGTGGTTGAACGCTAGTGGAATTGACGCTAGCAGACTGCATATTATTAAAACAATTTGCCACAAAATTGGCTGAACAATCACGGTGCGTGGAGACCAGTTCTCGCAAACAGTACATCTAACAGAGATGGTTTTACGTCTAATCGGATTATTGCACACTGAACAAATTCGACAATTTTGTTCGATACCGACTAATGTTAATCTGAATAAAATTGGAATAAAGTTCCAATCATCGTGGGAACCATTTAGCCGGGTAGGAAAAGATCTTAGGAGTTCAGATACGCGCATTTTGAAAATTTGAGCGATTTTATTATATTTTTGATATATTTATTCATTTACGATTAAGCTACCTGTTTACATTCCAAAATAATCAAATCCGGAAGTGCAAGAGCGTGAATTGTAATTTTGTCCTACCTTAATTATTATACAAATAAGCTGAAGTATAATAAATAAGATAATAAGTAAGTATAAGAAGTAAGAATAATCTGTAGGAGAACTATACGTTATGTTTTGATAGTTATTTTTCTAATCTTTATTAGAATTCCTCTTCTCCCGCCTAGATTTTAACAATTATTTGATTTAACAAACCGATGTCCGATGGTTTCATTTTTTTGTACCATATGATTGATTTCTCCGTATGAGTTGATAAAATTAAGTTAACAAATAATAAACAGTAAATAATAAATAATGAGTAACAAATAATATATATATATATAATAAATAATAACCGTGGTGATATAATCGGTGGATTGCCCGCTGGCTTGAATGATTTTGCTGCTCGTATCGTTGCATTGTGTGCTTTTTACAATCATAAATCATGTTAGCCATATTCGAAATCAATAGCTTGTACATGTTAAACTAAATAACGTATATCTTCGCGACAGTATCATGAGGGAGCGATGGTACGTACGTTCACCAATAAACCAATAAATGATGATCGTAATGGTGGAGACTTATGAAATAGGATGTATTTAAACGATCACTTTTGTTACTGGGAGGCTGAATGCAGAAGACTTCTTCGTCAGAAAGTGATAATAAAATTTAGAATTATGAATATGGATAAGCCCAAAGCAAAGTTCACATTCGCTGACGGAAAGGGAGTCGTACATGATGGCGCCGAATGTGCTTTGGTGATTGCTGGTGCTACTGGTAGTCCGAAATGATAAATCTCATCCTAAATTCTGAAATTTGAAACAGATGCATTATAATTTTTCTCATCCATTTTCTTTCCTTTTCCTTATCTTCTGAATTATTATTTTTATTTTATTTATTTTTTCTTATTTTTATGTCACACCCTAAATTAAACTGATTAATGAAACGTTTCTGATTTCAATTATTACTATAATTGGCAGAAACCACATACTGATATAATATGAAATTTAAATATTTTTAATTTAGAGTTCGTAGTTCTTTTATTTGTAATTGCTTGGTTCTCCACTATAATTAGTATCCTTATATTCGATATCTCTAAGTAACAATATTGGCCCAGTTACAAGGAACCGCTCTTTTTTTCAAATCAGCTGTGAGCATATGCAAAAATAATTTTAATGTAACTTATTTAAAATGTCAAAGTATAAAATATTCCGCTACTTCAGTGAAGAAAATTTGTTATGGAGAATCGTCGAATCACGATTAGAGAAGTTGCTGATAATGTCGGCATGTCGGTTGGCTCATGCCATGCAACCTTTTCGGAAATTTTGGGCATGAAGCGTGTGGCAGCGAAGTTCGCTCCAAAATTGCTGAATTTTGACCAGATCAACGTCGTTGTTGAATGACTTCAACGATGATCTAGATTTACTTACAAGGGTCATAACTAGTGACGAATCATGTGTATATGGTTATGACATTGAAACCAAAGCCCAATCGTCCCAATGGAAGAGTCCAGAAGAGCCAAGACCAAAAAACCCATGCCAAGTTCGACCAAATGTCAAGGGATTTCTCACTGTTTTCTTGTTTTTACCATGGCGTAGTGCATCAGGAGTTCTTACCACAAGGGCGTACGCTAAATAATGAGTATTACCTTGAAGTTATGCGCCGTTTGCGCGAAGCAATACGAAAAAAAAAACGCCCGCAATTGTGGGAAAAAATTTATCGCTTTTGCATCATGATAATGCACCTGCTCACTTATCTTTACTTGTAAGAGATTATTTACCCAATTGGCCCTCTGCGGCTTTTTCCTGTTCCCAAGATTGAAGAGACCCATGAAAGGACGGCATTTTGCGACGATTGAGGAGATAAAAAACGAATCATCGACCACGCAAAATACTTGCCTTATTTATGACTCTCACAAACAAACTAAACATGATATATGGATAAAACCGTCAACATATCTTCGAGACGAGTGTATCAACATAAAAAAAAATTAAAATCAAAGTCGAATGCACGTAGCCCGCAAAATTTGAAAATTCACCTTATTTTTTGAACACACCTCTTATCCTTTTCGTTCAGGCTATGGCACAACTGTGCTGCTTTTGCAGCTTACTGACGTACCTAACTGCCCACTTTGTTTACACAATACTTTTGTTTTAATTTGTGTGTTACGATTTTATTATAATTTGTCAATTGTTATTCGAAAAACTTTAGAAATAAGATTGTCGTCTAAAGAATAAAAATGTTGGTGTCTTTGGAACTTACTAAATTATATAGCATTCAATTTTCTAATTTATAAACTACATAATGAGTTAAAATTTTCTATGTCAACGTGTAAATTAGTTATGTCGTACTTGGCTGGTAGGGTTCAATTTGTTGATTTAAACTGCGAATACTGAACTAATCTATCACTGTCTTCTGATGTTCCTCAGGGTTCAGTTTTGAGGCCGCTTTATTTATTACATATATTAACGACTGCTAAAATCTTAAAAGAATTATTGGCCCTACCTTATATCTGATTTTCACTTTGGATCTACCCACAGAAGAAGGAACTCTTATCGAAACGTTTGCAGACGATACAGCTGTTCTTGCCACTGACGTCAACCCGGATCAAGCATCTAGAAAATTGCAAAAACATCTCGATACCATAACAAAATGGCTGCAGAAATGCAGAATAAAGGCAAACGAAACGAAATCGGTTCAGGTAACGTTTACACTTCGGAGAGGATGTTGCCCCCCCGTGTCTATTAATAATGTTGAAATACTTCAAGCAAATGATGCAAAGTATCTAGGCATTTATTTGGACAGAACACTGACTTAGAGAAAACATATATTTACAAAAAGACTGGCCTTGGGGCTAAGATCCTTAAATTGGCTTTTGAATGACAAATCCATATTATCCATAGATAACAAATTAAAAATCTATAAATGTGTCTTAAAGCCCGTATGGACATATGGAATCCAGTTATGGGTGACTGCAGCAAACTCCAACATTGAAATATTGCAACGCTTTCAATCCAAAGTACTGCGAACCATTATCGGTGCACTCAGAAACTTCTCAAAGAAACAATTGCATAGAGAATTGAAAACACCCTTCATTAAGGAAGAAGTCCAAAAATACTGCGCTAGATACATGAATCGTATTCAACAACATCTGAATCAGCTGGTGTCTAATCTGATTATTTACCAGACTAAGGAGGAGAACCACACAGGACCTGGCTACTCAGGACGAATACAGCAGTAGGGACAATCAAGGAAGTGTTCCCGATTAAAAATAAAATTTTAGCATATAAGTAGTATGTAGGTCAATGTAAATATTACTGAATATCCAAGGACAGATTGTAATAAATACAGAATTAAAAAAAAAAAATATATGAACGACATCTGCGAAATAATCAACCCCGAAAAGTGCAAATTATACTTGCATTCTTCTGTTTAGAAGAGATTATGATTTTATTGGCGTTTTTGAGAATATTGTAAAGTATTACGTTAACCATATTTGACTTTTGACTCTGCGGAATTCTTTAACCATTAATGTAACTAAAACAAAAAACATTTCATAATATGCTTGAAATGTTTTTGCCTTTGGAGTTTCTGTAACATATGAATGTTTTAGGCATGCGGCTAAGGCAGTGGCTAAACCGTAATGCCATTCTCGTTACTGACTCATTACCAGTAGATATGACCTTAAAAATCACACATATATTTGGTGTGATAGTTAAAAAAAGACCATAAATACATGTTTTTGCCTTGGGAAGCACAAGAAAACAGGGCTCTTAATATTCAGTTCATCGGGCAAAACAGACAAGCTTATGGGGAAATTCATGACAGCCATAAATTAAAACTAAACCAAATTGTAGCAAACGATATCATGGCAATGTTTAACGAGAACTCAACTGTCAACGAGAACCCAACTGTCGTGCGATGTTGGAAGAAAATAAAATAAAAGGATTTCGTTTTTTGGCATCGATTGTTGGCATTAACTATTTTGGAAGGCTAATCATGAGGTATAACTTTGCTAAATTTTAATTGCAATCACCGTCTCTAAGATAGCCATGTACAACGAGTAACAATAGATTGAATAGCAGTTTTGGCATACCAACATTCGGAACATCGGGAACAGGTTGGGGGGGGTTAGGTTAAGTTATTCTGTCAGTGATAGGGTAGTTAAATTTCTTTGTGGTATTTGTTTTGTATATGTTTTCATTGTTCTTTGGTTTTCCCAGTTTTAATTTCATACCTAACGTACATTTTTTTAAATACTTCTTAGATTATGGATAGTCCTGTTGGTAATTTGTACAGTGATAACACTTTCATACGAAAATTTATTTTGTCGCTGGAAAATAACATTATCATTCTTTGTTTAATGCACTATATTTAAACCCAAATCGCAATTTCATTAAATTTACTACACTATACAGTATAATTTTTTGTGGGCGTCTTAATGTCGTTGGTATTACTTAGGTTTAGTAAAGTCATATGTCAAACAAATTTACACATTTTTCAGGTTGTAGTATGTATAGGGACAATTGTTGTGGCTTTTGTGGTGGCGGTTTCATCCAACTTGATTGCCAAATTAATATTCTCTGTCTGGTGACAGAGTGACTTTAAAAATGATATTTCAATTTTTAAAAATTTTCTCACTCGTAATCTTTTTGTTTTGCATAGTAATAATTATGACCAACAAATTTCATTCTACTTAAAAATGAATCCCGATGCGAAAAAAGACACGGTGAGTTTGACTTGCGATGGCTATAGACTAATATCAATTCTTGCAACAAACTTATTAAGAGTTTTGGAGATTATCTTAAGAAATCAAAGTTTTAATTTCTGTATATAACGATTTACTCAAACGATTTACTGTAATCGCGGTCAAGGCACTCATACGTTGACTGAAATATTACAAAAAATCGATCACCATGATCAGTTCGCCTTTTTGCTCATGTGTATGATATCCCTCAATGAAATCAGCTCTCCAACATTGCACAGAACTTGTCTAAACGATGAAAAGGTTTCTTAAGCCTGTGGTGAGTACAAAGAGACCAGGTATTGCAGCTTCCTTCCATTGCATATATTTCTCCCCTTCATCCTAATATTTATTTAATGTAACATTATTTCATTATCATAACCTATTATTAAAGTTATGGAATACCTGCTATTTTATTTTAAAAAACTTAGTAATAAGTACCCTGTTATTTAAGCTTTCATTAGTGAGTTTTCTCTGGTTCTGATGTGTGAAATAAATATTTTGGAAAAAAAAATCATAATTTTTGTAATTTTTTAAAAATATGGTTCAAGATCGTACTATAATTTAATTTGAACCTAAACAATATACAACTCATTATTCTGTTTGTTGATTAATAAAGTAAATAAAAATTAGATACATAAAAATTATAAAAATCCCTCAAATGACCTCCGGAAAAAAGATAAATTCCGGCCTTCATAAATAAGAAATAATCAATCTCCACTATGTTAAACAAATTCAACATCCTCAGCCACGCAAGCAATACAAACGATATCACACATGAACCTTATATGGCTCCTTTACAAACAAGCAAAATAATATCGAAGTTTCGCAGTCCAGGAGATCAAAATAATCCAGGGAATCTTGCAGAGGTATAGCAAAGCCTCTTCTTGCCAGATCGTCCGAAGCTGCGCCACAAGGAATGATCTCACGCCCCTTATCCCAACGAATTCTAACGTCATGAGGCTGTAGTCTACCAAGAGATTCCCTGTATAACTTCGCTAGCTTCAATCTGCATAACTTCGTTTTTATATCTTTAATATCACCTTGACTATCAACATATGTTTACAGTTATGCGATTACGATTAATAGCAAGTTCCCCCAAAGTGAAAGTTTTGTTGTCTTGTATATGCTTAATACTTCAGTCCAAAAAATGTTGTAGCCGTCATCCGTTCTCAAGCAGATGCTAATTTGCAGCTCTCCGCTGTAGACGTCAGTTCCCGTCTTGGATCTGCCCGTAAATAACCTATAATTACCATATGTAACTAATTAGTGCTTAACCGGTTTAGCCACCTATGAAATTACCACGAGTATATGGAGTATTCACACTTCTCTTCGCCCATTGCTCAATGTTCCTTACCCAGTTCAATTTCTAATCCAAATCTTTCCGAGATATTGCGGCTCAAGAAGGTTTCAGCTCCACATAGGTAATTTAAAATTAAACACATCATATCTATGCGTAAAAAGGACAATTTCTTGGGATTTATTCCCATATCACAATTTCTAGTTCATTTCAGTAACTTCTACAGGACAGTCTGCATTGTATTTCTTACTTAGCATATTAATAACATCATTAGTATAAGACACAAACTTGCAGAGGATGTTCCAAGAAGGTGCACGTAGCCTGCTGCATCATGCAAATAAGCAGATTTTCCTATGAGATAGGAATGTCGAGATCTGTTTAGCGGAGGAGGCCTAATAGTTCCCCTTCCAATTTCTTCTTAAAAGAAAAGATGAGACTTATTAACTTACATCCTTGGGAGAGGAATAAACGTAAGAAGACCACCACCACTTCCTCAGAATATTACTCAGCCTGGAACAGGCCCCCAAATACATCAATTTTAAAGGCAGAGACTTGGAGGTGTCGATGGCAAATGTAACTCTAGCCCCATTCACAACGTCTTCAAATCCAAACGAAGTTTATTCCCATTAAGAGTTCTAACGTTTAAACACCAAATTGTGTACAGGGCCTATCAGGCCTACACCTTCTTTAACTCCATTTTAAAGAGATTAAATCTGGATCTCTAAAAACCCCAGTTTTCACATATATACTATGCTTTTGGGAATTTCCTCAGAAACTCATAACTGTCCAACTCTTTGAGTTGTTGTCCTCGCATTTGAGTCGTATACAAGGCCAAACTTGCAATTTTTCTGATGACGTTTCAGACTTATAAATGACAGGATACACGTGATATCAATAGCGCTGTAATTTTGAAAACGAATGCCTTTTTCGTGGAGTCTGCACGCGGAATTCCATTTGCGTCACTATTTCATGTGGCAGTAAACGTAAAATTTGACACTTGAAGCTACTATATTTGAAGTAAACATTAGAGACATTTCCCATTACCTCAAAACTGAATCAACGTTCTGGTAATGGTTTCTTAGCAAACATATTTCATACCAATTGGCACAATAATCACCACAATTGCTGGTATAGTAATTGTTTCTATTTGACTGAAACACCTATGATTTTAATATAGGTTTGTCATTGATGACAAGTACTTGCAATTTGACAACTATTCAGTACTATTTATATAGTTCTAGAATAACATTTTCGGAAACATTTCCGAAAAATACTTTATTTTTTAAATTTATAGGATTATGCGATAAAATTTTAAGTTTTAAAAGCAGATTGAGCGTAATAGTTTACAGACACATGTGTAACTGGCTGATATAAAGCATTAAACTATAATAAATTTAGAGAACCTACATATTGGGGGGCAACATCTTGTTTTTTAACTAAAAAAATAAAATAATAATAACACTAATAAAATAAAATAAAAATTGTTCTCTCTTTTGGAGTACTTCAAATTTTGCAGGACTTCTGACTTTTGGCGCATTACACATCAAATTTGATTGAACATAGGCAGTAAAACAATATGGTGCGGATTGAAAATCATGGTCTCTCTTTCCATGTTACTCCGCACTAACATTTTTCTATGTATGATGGCAAAATAGACCAAAAAACCGTTTGTGGTAAGTACACAGTAAATTAAACTATTTTAACTAACAACAGCAGTAGGCTATCTATCCTTGTACATTTAGTAAAGTTTGTACATTTGTATCAGTCAATCAACACAAGGGTGCAATGGTTCAAACAAAAGTTGAGTTGAACAAAATTTACCAATTTACAGTATATTTTCCGTTTTCTATTAGAGATCGAGCTATCATCGCAGGCTTTCAATTAAACTTTTTCTACACAATACCAGAAAAATGTAAATGTGGCGTCAGTATCAATTTGTTTCGGGAAGATAAATGAAAATTATAATTAACTTGGTACGTTGTTTTCCTGAGTATTTGCTGAGGCAATTTATAAGCTAGATGTTTTCAGAGAAAAGTAGTATATTAAGGTAAAGGACGTTAAATATTTATATGATAAAGTATTTACATAAGCATATTATTATCTTGGAAATCTATAATATAAAAATGAATCGCTAAATGTGTTGGTAAGCGCATAACTCAAGAACGCCTGGACCAATTTGGCTCAAATTTTTTCTCAATTGTTCGTAATTGCCTGGAGAAGGTTTTTACGAAAGAAAACCCTCCGGAAAAGTCGGAAAATTGCAAAATCGAAAATTGATTTTTTGTATGGAATATTGTGTGCAATTGTTCCGGAATGTCTTTTCGAATGGCAAAATAGAAAACTGTTAGTGGAAAACACGAAAAATTCCGGAAAAGCGTAAAAATTTCAATTTGTTTCGACGAAATTTTGCATTTTATCACATGATTTGATAATTTTGCGCGATATAAAAGTGGAAAATTCGTTGTGAAGCTCGGAAAATTTTTGCGTGAATTTTGGGTGGAGAAGTTAACGAGACAAACAACAGATGGCGCTGTGCTACGTTGAATGCTGAAACTGAGCGCAATTTGACAGCTGCACTTTTTGCATTGTGATTTTCTATTAAACAAATGTGCTATTTTTTTGCTGCAATTGATTCGAGTTTTGCATATTATTACACTGAATTCGGATACTCATATATCGCGTATCACATCCATTAACGGTACGAGCAGTACGATCAATTGAAATTTAGTGCAATGTTTATCATTGCATTTTTTTTTTTTTTTGAAAAAAATTGTCTTTTTAATAGGATTAGTCAAAAAGGACTTTATTCCATTTCAGGGAGAGTTATTTGACTAATGCCACCTATTAGACGATCAAATCGTGGACTTCGTACACGTAGTGCAATAATTAGTCAGAAAGTCTGTGATAATCAAATGCAAGAGGAACGCGCAGAACATGGATGGAGACGTGCCCATATTGCACAAGTTCGATTGGATTAGTGAAAGGGCAATACTAGCAGCGAAGAATAAGGACGTCGATAACTTGAATTTGATTATTCAAAGTCAAATCGCTGGGGAACTGCATTCGTACAAATCCGTTGACAGCGTGACCGAAGAGGATGAAGCGAAAAACTATATGACGGAATTTTTGAACTCGCTTGATGCGCCAGGAACACCGCGGCATAATTTACAGCTGAAGGTAGGATCGATCATAATCATGTTGCGGAATCTGAATCATCCGAAATTGTGCAACGGTACGCGGTTGTCCATCAAGAAACTGATGAACAATGTGATTCAAGCGACGATTATCGAGGGCAAATTCAAAGAAGAAGAAGTCCTTATTCCACGAATTCCGAGAATTCCAACTGATCTTCCATGCCAATTCAAGAGGATTCAGTTCCCCATTCGATTAGCTTTTGCGATGACAATAAATAAATCGCAAGGCCAGTCGTTGGAAGTCTGGGGGATTAATTTCGAATTTCCCTGTCTTTCGCTCGGTTAGCTGTACGTTGCCTGTTCGCGTGTTGGGAAACCGTCTTCGTTGTTTGTTTTTGCGCCGGAAAACAAATCAAAAAACATTGTTCATCATATCGCTCTCTACTGATTTCGATTCCACTCTAATAAATCGCATTGAAATTTGAACTATCTGTCTTTTATTATTACTCGAGAGTTTATCTGAAGGCGTTAAATTGTGGCGAGTCGAAGTTCTCCGGGTCCGCTAGTATGTATATAAAAATGAAGAAAATATATACATGTATCTAATGTTTATAATTTCAGTAATATCTCAATGTCTTCATCTAACGATTCACTTAATGTGTACGAACTGAAACGAAGTTTAACGAGTGTAAATTATGTGAAAAAAATGATGAAAAGTTATAGCAAGAGTATACAAAAGTTTTACAATACATTCTTTGTAATTCAAATATATCAGAACTGAAAGGCGTCGAGAGTTACCGTAACCAGTTTGGGCATACCGTTTCGTTTGGTATAAAGGACGTTTGAAAATGATACGATCATTTTGACTGCTTGATTTGGTATTTAGAGTATACGTTCGTTCATTCCACCCGTATCATCCTCAGACATGATTAATTCGCCATATTTGTTTGTGCTATTTTTTTTTTTTGCCCTTTTCATTCACATTGATCAATTTAAATTGGTCACGAAAACAACATGACGATATAAAAAATCGTTGGCTTATAAAATCAAAGAGCTTATATTTATAAACAAGAGAAAACCATTCTCTCATGTTGCTGGAAAACTTCTCTTCCATTATAATTCCGGCTAGTAGATCGAAAATAGGAACATTCAACATTGGCAATTTTAAATACATTCTTTTTCCTGATATATTTACACGTGCAGATAAAATGTAAGCTGTTTGTGTGACGTTATCATTGACGTTTTAACTTATTAACATCAGTACACTTTTTTATGGTAACATTTCCACCCAACTCCTTTTCGTTTCTTTTCTTTCTACTTCCTGGCTTTATAACAACACGTAGTGGGAGATTCGGTTTCTCTTTTTATTATTATAAGCTCTTTGATAAAATACTTAAATCTTATATTGGCGGTAAAGGTGCCCATACACGTGGGATTTTTCCCTGCGATTTGTTGCATTATCGTTTCTCCATACACATGGGATTTATCATAACTTGTGCGACGTTGCGAAGTAAGCATTGGCGTCGAAGCGGATGAACACACATCGATCATTTCATATTGTGGAAAACGTTGACAAGTAAAGATGGGCGACGAAGCGGATGATGCAATTGCGCTTTTGGTTATTTACACATGCGAATTTATGTGTTCAGATGGAAAAAAGGAAAAAAACAAAAAAAGAAAATGGTCGGAAGAATGGTTGTTTGAAAGGAATATCCATTCACATGTAAACACGCTAAGAAATATGGAACTTACAACTCCAAAACAATACAAAAATTTCTTGCGTATGGATTCCAAGACATATCAAGAGCTCTTAAGACGTGTAACGCCAGCAATACAAAAGCAAGATACATGTATGCGTGATGCTATTACGCCAAACGAAAGGCTATCTGCAACATTGCGTTTCCTTGCTTCTGGCCAAAGCTATGAAGATCTTAAATTTTTAACGAAAATCTCAGCTCAAAGTCTTGGGAAAATAATAATAGAGACGTCAAAGGCTATAATTGTAAGCCGTGGTACTTCTTTTTCACCAATTCGACTGTGGCATTTTTATCTATCTCCTTCCACTTTGCCACAAGCCGTTCCCACCCCTTTTCTTTTTCAAATCTATCCTTATACTTCTCACCCTTACTTTGCCAAATGGCAGGTTCACCTCTCAACACTTCAATAAATTCCGCCAAAAACTCTCTGCTTGTCATTTTTTATGTTGTGCCCTCAATGGTTGATGAGCAACTGAAAGACAAAATAGCAAAAAGTTGCGATGAATTCCCCACACACATGGGATTTCTCTGCAACAAATCCCAAATCCATGAAAATTTTCATGGATTTGGGATTTGTTGCGTTACAGCCCCATACACATGGGATTTGACCGTGCGATCGCACAAATCGCAGGGAAAAATCCCACGTGTATGGGCACCTTAAGTGGAATTTCTTAGCCCATATAAGACGTATGAAAATTCTGGGAACAAAATTTAGTACTCATTCCGTTTTGCAATATTGAAGATAACCCAGTGTTGTTTGAAGCAAACATTAGAAATATTTTTCGTTGACCCAAAATGGAATTAGTGTTCTGACAGAGAAAATGTATACACATAGATAATTTATTTTGCTTTTTGGTTATATTTATTTTTGCAAATTATAGCAAGTTGATTAACAATACATATACTATTATATGTGATATAAAAAAAAAAACTAAACAACTAAAGTTCCACCTTGATAAAGAGAGGGAGAGAAGACAAAACCACGCTTTTGAGTGAACGTTGGAAGCAAACGAAAATCACTCCAAAGAAAAATAATTTGTTCATACGTTAGCACTTGTAAGTAGAGTTGAATTTATCTCATTACATTATACATTTGGCGGAAATGACAACAAAAAAAAAATTTCGAGACCTGTTTGTCCAGGTATAATTGTCGCAAAAAATATAAAGAAACCAATCAACATTGTTAACTTTTTTGAGATAAATAGAAAAAATATTAACAAACTAATGATAATTGTATTATTTTACACTTAATATTTGCTATATATTCGAATTTTATATTATTTTATATTTATTTTATTTTGCTTTCTTTGTCCTCGCTTGACAAAAAAATGAATGAATTATTTTGACATTTGCGTTCGTGGAGTTGACAATACCTTCGAAATAGAAATAAAATAATAAATAATAAAAAAAAAAAGCTAACGTTATCGTTCGCCATTTGCGTAGAAGTGGAGTTAAATAAACGGTTTCTGGGTTCCTTTCGCTTAGAACACGAACGAAACCCGCCGTTCGAGATAGAGAAACGGGCCATAACTAATTTAATTTACATTTTCATGTAAAGGGCAATTTATTAGTAAAAAACAAATAAAGCAGGACAAGCTTTACTGTTTTAAGTATTTTCTTTTTTACGGCGATCTGCACATCTGAGCAAAAAAATTTAAACAAAAATTGAAATTTGACTGTTTCTTTGTCATTAAAATGGAAAAATGTTGAAATCAGCTGAGCTGATAACCATTACATATTGATACATCTTGAAGCGAATAATATATAAGGAATGACACACTAACAAATTAGTTTAACAGACTTAATCATATTTGAGAAAATTGGCAAATATGTCGCAAGCAAGTTTAATTAAATTATCCAGAAAGTTAAATCTGTTAGATCGGTCTGTCAGCATTGTTATTTTTTTGATTATGTAGAACATTGGTTGCGTTTTTTCGGTATCTCATGCCCGTTTTGCCATACAAATGCTATCCGCTAACGGGGATAAGTTTACGCGCTAAGCTAAAGGAGCACAAGTTGTATGAAAAAGTAGTAGAAAAATATGGAAAATAACAATGCGGGCAAGTTCTCTTACGCAAAAGTAAACAAAGAAGTTAAAACAGAAGGAGAATGCCAAATAACGTAAATACAAGTTGTTAATTTTTTGCAAATATCAGTTGGTAAATTTTGGTTTTGTGTGTTATTGGCCTTATTGCCGTCTGTATGGATTTGTTTTTATGTATGGATGTATGTTTGTATGGATTTGAATAAGAACAAAACAAAATTAATAAACATTTCATAAATAACAATGCAGCCATGTTAATTTTACTAATCGCCGATGCGTTTTTTGGTATCCTATACCGGTATCCTATATAGGATACCAAAGAAATGTAACCATTAATTCCTTTTCTACGTCATGCTCAAATGTTTACTGTCTTATATGGTGATTCTACTGGAAAGTTGATATCAACTCAGTTTTTCCGCACATTTTTTCGTTTTACAATCCTTGGTTTTTTCCAAAAATCCCACTATAATACATTGAGAAACGTGTACAAAGTGGAAAACAGTTCTGCAATGGCATTGCCATATACTGCCCAAACATAGACAAGAAAACATTTGCAGTGGAACACGTTGCCCAAATAGATATGTTGTAAAGATTGAGAAAACACTACAAGAATGTAATAATTAGCTTTTACAATGTTTCAAATGACTCTATTTATTAGAATTTATATATTTTCATTTCGAATCAAAATAGAATCTACGAGGACGGTCCCAAAACTAAAGACACAAAAAGATTTGGAAAAAGTGTTTTCATTTTTAAACAGAATCTCCTTTTGGATCGATAAACTTTTTCCAGCGATATTCGATAGTTTCTATACCCTGTTAATAGTAAGCACTATCAAACTCCTTAAAATCGCCACCACCTCTTCATTGTCGGCAAATCTTTTACCAACGAGGTATTTTTTCAAGTATAGAAATAGAAAATAGCCCGAAGGAGCTAATTCTGGTGAATAAGGTGCGTGATGAAGCACTATAGCAATGGTAAATGTGTGAACTGGGGCATTTTCATGACGAAACAACATTTTATTTTTCTCCAAATGCGGTCTTTTTCCATAATTTCACCACCTAACTGCTGCAATAAATTAGCTTAGTATTTGCCATTGATGGTTTTTTCCTTTCTAAAGATAATCGATAAAAATGAACCCACGCACGTGCCAAAACAATAGACGCCACACCTTCCTTGCAGATGGAACCGTCTTCGCCGTCTTCGCCATTGCTATGACAGTTCCTTTGCCTCAAGTATGAAGTGGTGGACCAGTGTCTCATTCATGGTTATAAATCGACGCAAAAATTCGGCTTCATTGTGGTGAGAAATCGTCAAACACATCTTCCCGAGGCTGCTTTTGCTATATTGAAAACAAGTGCGGCATCTTCCTTATCTCATCTTCAAATTTTCGGTCAATATACGATGTTTATCGCTTTTTTAAATGTCTATCACTTCAGCTAGCTCATGCATCTTCAGTCGATTCTCATCCAATACTATTCGAGTATTTTCTTAACCGTGTCTAGCGTCGACAACCTTCATTGGCAGATCACTGTGTTGTTTGCCTTGGCAGCTCGTACGGCCTTGTTTGTACTCTGTAACCCAATATTTTACAGTCGTAAATGAAAGAGCAGACTCCCCTAGAGCAGAATCTAACTCGGCTCTAATATTAGTTGGACTGAGACCACTCAAATGGAAGTATTGAATTACATAACAGTGACCAATTTTTTCCATGTTCACAAATTCACTAAGATCGTTTACTTTTGATGCTTTAAATAAAAATACTAAACTACGTGAGACCTTGAAACTTAAAACATATGTTGTATAAATTTATGTTCATTTATGTTCATAATACTATCGTACTCTGCAAAGTTCACATTTCGGATGAATGAATTCGTTTTTTTGTAAATATCAAACTGTCAAACAAAACATAAATACCACAGTGAAACTAAGTTGGAGGATTTTGAAATCTCAGTATGGATAATTTCGCGGTGCAATCGTATAATTTTTACTTTATCTACACAGGTGAGAACTATGAGTATTTGTATAAACAAACATAAATGAAACGGAACATGGTAGACACTCATTGAAAATCATCTTTCACGCGGTTTACAATTTACAGCTTGAACGAAATTTTGGGATGCCTCTCATCTGTTTGCCTCCACACGGAAAATATCTTTTGGCGACTTAAAGCGACAAATATCACAATTAATATAGTCTTGTACTATCTACATTCTCTCTACGCTTATATTCTTCTTCCATTGGAAGCCAATTCCAGTCTATTAGTTAGTTTTTAACCATTTTGGGAAAATATTGATAGTTGTCAGTATTTTTAAATTCCGATATACTCGTATATGAATGAAATGAGTTAAATGTGTGTGGAAGTATGTGATTGAGCCAGCCAAGTGTTCCCGTTTATGTCTACAAAAAAACGGGAACTTATTTGTTAACAAATGGAAGTTGCAACAAAATGCACAAATTTGGAAATTTTATTATTTTCCCAACAAAAAAAAAAAGGAACAACTCTAGTTCAGCACAACTTACAACATTTTTTCTCCAGACGATAAACATGTACAAATAAGAAAGAAATGTAAAACACAAAAGTTAGCTGCAGCCTTTATTTACCCAGCTTTGGGGCTCATAAACTTTTAAATAAGCCCGAATAGATAGGACATAATCCCCAAAGTCTGAGCACTCAGGGTTTCAAATGGACTGTTTTTTTTAATAGATCAATGTTGTCAAAAAGTTACTTTTTTATCAACAAGCATATTTTAAAACTTAGATTTTAATCTTTTAAGATTACTTGACTTTTTTGGTGAGTATGGCAACATAAATTGCACATCAATAAAATGTGACCTACACGGTCTGCATAATTACATCCTCTCTTTAAAAATAAATGTCAAGGCCCAGTTCCCAAGGAAATAATTCCCATTTTAGTTAGTTGTGCACATATTACATTTTGTTAGTTAGTTTAATTATTGATTTATTGGAAAACAAATTAAGAAATTGTTTTTTTTTTGTTTTCTTAATATTTTTCTGAAAATAATATTTATTTATTTTTAAATCAAATATTTTTTCACTTTTTATTTTTATTTTTTCCAATGTACTTTTTTATACTAAAATTAAGTGTGGTTTTAGAAAGAAGTTGACATTCGAAAAACTGAACAAAGTTCCTTTCATATGAATACCCACACTTATGGGATTATGTTCGGTTCATCCAGGCCCATTTTTGAGCTTCAAAGTCTCGTAACTCGGTGTTTACACATTGCCGCAATTTTTTATTACACTTTTTTTCATAACTTTTGTTTAGTATGTTGGATAATTGTTTATGCTTTGCGTACGTTGAACATCATCAATTATTTTTCAATGGAAGTTATCCTCAAATAAACTTAAAATGAATCCATCTGAGACAAAAACAATGTTGTTTGCTTCCCATTTATGTGAATTAAATTTGTCTTACAATGTGGTAACTATTGAATTTGTGCGCAGTATTGAATATTTGAGCGTTATAATTGATGATAATCTCTTATTCGATTTCCATATTGATATAGTAGTTTCACGCGTAAATAAGACCCTTCGACAGTTATACAATTCCGATGTAATAATTCCACTTAATGTTAAACGAAAATTAGTGCATGCTTTAATAACGCCGCATATAAATTTTAATACTGTATCGAAATATATTCCGGCACAGTTAAAAGCAATATAAAGTTAATCCAGTTCTCATTCAATCGTGCTATACGTATTTGTTTGAATTCTTTATATTCACTCGATCAATTCGCACTAATCAATTGATTATTCATAACTTCTTGTGTATTTCAGTAATATTCCTCATCAATAACTATCCACTTCTGAACGGGAAAATGATTATCGGTACAATTATTTTTGCCATTACTGGTATGGTATTTGGTCCTTTACCCGACTATCTGAGCCACCCACAAAAGAATAAATAATTATCCGAACGTTTCCTTTCAGATACGAAGATCTGTCTGGCATTTCCCTGGCCACCACTATCTGCCCGCATTTTTGTTATTGTCATTTCGCGTCTCTGTTTTTAATCCCCACACCGGACAACCATTATTTCCATTCCATTGCTTCCACCGACGATAACAGAACACAAAAATCTTTGTGTTCCCCCCGCTCCCTTCTTAAACTACCGTTATCCACACTTTTGTCTGCTACGCATTGCGTATGAGCGAACCGTTGATCGCTAGAGATCATTGCGCTCTTTTTAATTCTCCATGTCTCTGTGCACGCGATTGTTACGAGAATATTTGTGACCCGTCAAAAATTTGTATTGAGGTGATAAATCCAAAATATATGTCGGCATATAAATCATATATTCGGGGACTGGCATTCATTGATGCATTGATAGATAAACTGAATTCTAAAAATAAATCAGCCTCTATCCCAATTAACCTTCCCCCTTGTGACACCGAAACTTCCTCGGGAGATTACAAAACATGGTCTTCATTCAGAGACATGTTCTCTGCCCTATGCAAGGATAATAACCACATCAGTAATAACCAGAAGATGTATTATTTAATGCAAAAAACAGAAGGCGAAGCGCGTAATATTATGAAAACGTGCCCCATAACTAATGAGGGTTTTGCGATGGCATGGCAGAGTCTGATAGATCGTTACGAGAGCTAAAGGGCTCTCGTGAACGCCCAATTAAAAACACTTTTTAATCTTGCCATTGTCGATAAAAAAAATCGGGTCCCACAATAAAGCGATTGCAGCGAACTATCAATGACTGCATAATCAATTTATCATTATTGGGAATTGAGACTAAGAACTGGGGTGTCATTTTCATGTTCATCTGTTCTACACGACTTCCTGAAGTTAACCTCGGACTTTGGGAGTAATCCCAGGAGACCAGCTCCAAATTACGGCGCTAGAGTCTGTTTACGATATCAGAAGAGAGCATAAACCAAATACGCCTTCGAAAACTGGTCATGGTAGGAAAATTTAAGTATGAAAAATCGAACGGAAGCTAGTAGGAAATTTACAAATTTTGATACCACGGTTCCCGTTGATAACCCTCAGCGGCATGCAGTCCCTTCTAGTACTTTCTAGCAGAAATGTTGTACAGAATTTCTATACGGTGAAAAGGCTAAATGCTGCACAAATCGTTTAGCATCATGTCACACATTTAGTGCATGTAAGAGCTCAGATGTTTGCTATCATTGTAAACAGAAGCATTACTCTTTGCTTCATCGTGCAGGATCTTTGCAACAACCCGGTCGAAATCCCAGCAAGCTCACAGGAAATTCTCAAATGGGAATTCCGGCCCGTTCAGACGCTGTTGATTAACCTACGACCTCAGCGGCTGCCCGTTCAATGCAGACATTTGCAACGCAGTTGAAAATGTTGCCATAGTCCACGGTCCTTTTGGGAACAACCGTTGTTCAAGTATGTGTGAGATGTTCAGCTAAAGCCATAATAGATACTGCTTCTCAGGCCACATTTATATCGAAAAAGCTACAGAAGAAACTTGAATTGCCTATTTTCATGGCCACTACAGCAGATATTGTCGGACTTAAAAGTGCGATAGTAGCAAAGTCGATTAAAATCTGGAATTTATCGATAGCGTCTCCTATTGATCCAAGTTTTGAGATAACCACTGAAGCCTATGTAGTAAAAAAGTTGACTGGTCTGGGGCTGGTCGTCTTCTTACATATTCAGTGGCCCTATTGGTAAATTCTAATTTACCAGAAGTCACGCCAAGTGACCTAAAGTGTTATTGTTAGGCGTCGACGTATATTCCAAAATTACGCTTGCCGGCGTCCAGAAACATCCGAGTGGTGATCTGATTGCTCAAAAAACGGTGTTTGGCTGGATTTTAATGGGCAAAATCTCTCAACCCAGGCCACTACAATCGGTGGTGTCATATTACAACCACCTGGAGTTTAACGATCAACTCTTAAGATTTTGGGAGATTGAAGACGTGCCGAAGCCGCACATAATTTCTGAGGAAGACAAATTATGCAAAGAGTTGTATCGTCGTACAACATATCGCAATGAAGATGGCAGATTTGTCGTATCACTGCCTTTTAGGCGTGAATACCCAATATATATGCAGCTAGGACTGTCCCGAAACGGAGTCATTTCGCAATTTCTGCGAAATAAATCCCGTTTACTCAAAAACCCCAGCCTTAAAGCTCAGTACGACTGTACTGGGAGTATTTCACTCTGGGTCAAATGACCAGACTGAGTACTAGCGATACTCAGAGTCAGATTTCGTCATATTATCTCCCTCATCACACTGTGTTCAAACAGGACAGCGCCACCAACAAACTTTGTGTGGTGCTTAACGCCTCTAGCCCCTCGTCAAATGGTGTAAACCTCAATAATATTTTATATACCGGACCCGTTTTACACGCCGATTTGACTGTACTAATCCTTAGATAGATATTTTTCCGGTATGTGTTCAATGCGGATATTGAAAAAATGTATCGCCAAATACTTCCTAATCCGCAGGAAAAGATTGTTTCTTTTTCAAAGCCGTTTCGGCCCCTAATAAATCATTAGTCACCAAACGTGCCGTTTTGTCTGAAATTGCCAAATTATTTGGCCTTGCCGAATGGTTGGCCCTCAAAAATCATAGTTGCAAAAATTATAATGCAGCAAGTTTGAAAAAACAAAACTGGCTGAGACGAATGCTTAAAACCCATGACTCTACGCAAATGGCTCGAGTTTTTAGACGACTATAGTGAAATCGAAAAGATCGACATCCCCCGTTTGGTTGACTACAGTCCAGAACATGAAGTTCAACTTCATGCGTTTTATGACGCTTCTGAGATGGCATATGCGGCCTTACTATATATTCGCATTAAAAACGATGTCGGTGATATTACGATACATTTGCCAGCTGCAAAGGCTACAGTGGCGCTTATCAAGGTTGAGACCTTGCCCCGTTTAGAGCTCTGCGTTGCAACTCTATTGGCTAGAATGGTCGAATCTCTTCGTAAAGGTACTGACAATTGGCATCATTTCGTTTCCCATGATAACCGTGCAGATATTGCGATTCGTGGCATTTTATCACGAGATTTAATATCAACCACACTATGGTGGAACGGCCCCGCTTGGTTGGCCTAAATCGAATTTCAAATTTTGACGAATCTTGAATCTCGACCAGTTTGAGTCCATTTGTACCGAGTACTCGAGTCTGAGGATATCTTGGTCTTTTCTCCAGATTTACCACAAGCTATGAGAGTACTAGCTTACATATTTCGATTTTATCATCGAGTACATCTGAAATATAAGGTCTCGCAGTCATATTCATCGGGCAATATTGACCAAAATGAAATCAATTTCGTAAAAGGCCGCTTGATCATTCTTTGCCAGCATCGCCATTTTCCCGAATTGATGTTAAGATTAATGAGATTAAAATTTTGGGTCCCTTGAAGAAGAAGAATAATCTTGTGAAAACTATTATTCGCAATTGCCGAACATGTTCCTTGTACAGAAGGAAAGTCATTGATCCAATTATGGCCGCTCTCCCTCCGAAAAGAGCACCTCTTTTTCGCCTTTTTACATGTACAGGTGTCGATTTCGCCGGTCCTTTCGAAATAAAGTCGTATATAGGTAGAGGTTGTCGAGTCACAAAAGGGTATGTTTTCATCTTTGTTTGCTTTGCTACAAAAGCAATTCATCTTGAAGCAACCAATTATCTCTCTACAGATTGATTCATTGCAGCCTTTTCTCGTTTCTTTTCAAGAAGAGGCTGCCCCGCTAAAATGTTTTTCAACAATGGAACAGCATTCGTTGGAGCTTCCAATGGTCTTAGTCGAGACAAGCCCACTTTTTGACTGACGTGAAACGTCAACTAATATCTAAATATGCCTTCCAGCTGATGAAATGACATTTTATTTCCCCTGGAGCTCCGCACATGGGAGGCCTATGAAAAGCCGGAGTAAAAAGCTTCAAAGCTCACCTCAAAAAGATCTCTCACGCCCAGAGATTCACTTTTGAGGAATTTATTACCATGCTTGCCAGAATTGAAGCTTGCTTGAATTCTCGGCCCCTAAGTCCAATGACTGATAGTCCAAACGATTTGGCCCCTTTGACTCCTGGGCATTTTCATATAGGCTCCGGCGTTCTTACTACGCCAGTAGTGAAGCTCGTACAACTTCCCAATACCGAACAAAACTAATCTTTTGTTTTCGTTTCTGTGTTGTGCTCGTTCTAGTTTCTCTCTACTCCCCATTTTAGAGCTATGTTGGCCCTACCGCGTCGTTTAATCAAAGATCGTCCCGCCAAAGAAGAGAATGTTCCCAAAATCGATGAAAAATCGCGGTCTGTCTGCTGCATATTGTGCTTACAGTCTCACCCATTGCGCCGATGTCCCCGGTTTCGCATAATGGATCCCGCCAAGCAGCTGCATTAACTGCCTGTCAGAGTCCCACATGCTTAAGAGCTGCCAAAGCCAGGAAAGGTGCCAACAGTGTTTACTGGAGCATCATACCATGCTGCATCCTTACAACAACAGTAACAAAAACCGCAGAGGTACTAAAATCTCTGGGAACAACAACCGTAGCAATAACAATGACAACAACCGAAAACGCAATCGTCGGCACAAGTTTCCAAAAGTAGCACAATTAAACACCGGACCCCTGGAGTGTCCCAAGATTCCACCCATCATCATTGTTCTTGCTAATGTGGGTGCCAAACCGTGGGTTGCGGCACTAGTGGCGGGTCGACGCTTTCCACCATCGTCATCCACGTCCATGCGAGGCATTAATTATGCCTACATCTCATTTCTCGTGCTGGTCCGTTTTATGTTGAAATAATACAATTGAATTCTCGTCCATCCGTATATGTATGTGACCCAGTCTAGCTTCTGTTTACCTCTATTTTGCATTCTTGCAAGGGGGGCGGGAATGTCTAGCTGGACACCCTAATAGTTTTAATTATAATGAATTTTTATCCCCAAGTGCAACCCTAAGTATGATGAAGAAGAATACGTCACTTGAATTCAAGACGTCAAAGTTACCCGAAGGTAAAGTATACCCCCAAGTGTTAGAATAAAAATATATAACGAAGTAACCAAAATTTTATTTTTCTATCTCAATCAACCCGGTTTAGATAATTATTAATTAATTAGCTAAAGAAATCTTAAAAAAAATTACTGGTAGTTTTTAACCTTTACCTTTTAATCTATTTTTAAATTTGTCGTTATATTATGGAGTAGTTGTAAAGTAAATAGACTGCCATTGTGAATCACATTTTTCTGTTATGAAGATATATAAAATTTTTATAACATTAGTATTTTAAAGTATAATAATGTATTTTTTATCGAATTGTGGAGAAGATACGTGTTTTATCCCATAAAGGTTTTTTTTTCATTTTTGAGCTGTTGTAACAAACTAGCAAAAAAAAAAAAAAAATAATAATAATAAGGTATCTTATTTTTACATCTTTAAATTAAAAAAAATATATTTAACAATTTTACCGCAGTTGCTTTAAACAATCGAAATCCTTTTACTGTCTTAGTTAGTTCGTGGCATAAATACGTACGGATGTTCACATTTTGTCAACTTCTTTATATGCATATTTCTTTAGTGAGAATTTAGATTGAACATTGTGTTAATGACGGTGTTAATGACAAAGATGATTAAGGGAACGAAATTCAAAGTAGCGGCTTGTTCCAGTGAGGCTATACTTGTTTGTTTATATATGTATGGCGCATACACGTGCACAGAAATATCGGGTTCCAACGACACTAATGGCCTGAAATATAGAAAAGACAACAAAGTCAAAGGCAATGTATTTAACATGTTATGAAATCTGATTTGCGACAACCGTTTAGATGACATTCTAATTTTTGAATTTAGGAATCCTCCGGAAAAAAATCATGTCACAGCAGTGGCAACTTAAGTCGGGCATGATTTCAATCAGCCTTTTTAATGAGTGACGTGACGTCCAATTACCTTCTCCATGACATTTGCTTAGTGTTGAAGAAAAAACAAATAAAAATTTCGTAGTGATGCTCGGAAATTTTTATACGAACATTTTTAAACATGTAAATTTGTGAACCATATTGTGCAAAAAAAAAAAAAATATAAAGAAACGAAACACTAATTTTTATTTAAATTCCCATATTGTGTACCGTAATAAGTTAATGAAAGAAAAAGCGTGGTCAGCGGTGGCGCCGGCCGTGGGAGGAACTATTAAGTACGTTTAATTGAATTACTTATAGTAGCCACAATTTACCAATATTTGATATACTTATTCTTGGCTGCATGAAATAACCCCCAAATGAAATAACTTCCAAGAGAGAAATGAAGTAACCCCCAAATGAAACAATCCCCAAAAAGAATGAAATAAGCCCCAATGAAATAACACCCAAGCTAAATGAAATAAACCCCAAATGCGAAATGAAGTAAACTCATTTCATTATGAAATAACACCCAAAAGAAAAGTGAAATAACTCCCAATGCAATAATTCCCAAACCAGATGAAATAACCCCCAAAATGAGGAATGCAAACATCATAAATGAAATAACCCCCAAATTTAAAAATGTACCGAAAAAATTACCTAACCAAAGTCTATATACCAATACAAAACGCAATAACAATTTCAAATATTGCTGCAAGCATGGCTAAACGGAGAAAAAATGTTCATTAACATTGTCAAAAAAAAAAAAAAAAAAATACATGTATACATATGTAAAAAAAAAAACAAAACAAAATCTTTTTCAACTATACAAAAAAAAATTAGTCTCTTATATGAAAACCGTCATAACATCCTCCACTTCAACACGACAGACAGGGCATTGGTATGATTGCTGTCCCTCACCAATCGCATCTGCTTGCAGTTTAAGAACGCATTCGTTGCATGTCTTTAAATGCTTACAAGGCATCAGTACCGTATTAGGCTCCGCTACTAAACAAATAACACAAATGTTTGCAGTTACAGGTTGCTGTATCGGCTCATGCAAATCTTCATCTTCATCTTCCTCTCGAAGATAATGAATGTCATCGAATATGTCTTCCTCTGGTTCCATGTCGGTGCAGACATTGTTTTTGGAAATGTCATCCGGTTAAGCCGATCGAAATGTGTCACTATAAAAATTTACATATTATTTCAAAAAAAATCGATCGGCTTAAAAAAAAGTCGCGATTCTTTTAATATAATTTTGTACTTCTTGAAAAAAAAATTGCTCGATAGTTTTTTTTTAAAGAAACCGAAATAAGGAAGAGAGGTATTTTAATCCCTCTGTCAGAGCCCGGCCGGACGGCCGGGCGACTGAAATTCACCACTTATGGATACGTGCCCCATACCGTATGTTCGAAATTTGTGTGGCCCATAACTCCGAAAATAGGGGGGGTCGGCAGAGGAACAAAAACATTGTTTTCTTGCACGCAAGTGTCATAACATTCTAGACATTAAGACACTTTCAACTGTGTCAGAATGCCTGATTAGTCTAGTGTCATAACGTCCATGGACCTTATGACCATGGACGTTATGACACGTCACCCTTCAAATTACCTTTGCAAACATTTTGAAACGTTTTTCTTATGCCGCTTAAAGCATTTTGTTCTCCAATGGCTGTGTCAAAGTTCTCACATTTTCGTTTAATGTTCCTGAGTGCTTTCAGTTCCCTGTATGTCGATTCTTGATCTCCGTGGTTGTGGTCCACGAACTTGCGACATTTCAAAAATGTGCCCTTTCCAAAACAACCCGGCTTTTACAATTATTTTTATAACACTCATAATATAACATATAACTGGCAATCATTCAATGAATACAACAGAACACTATTTATTCTTTTCCCACTTAATAACTCAAACTCCATTCTTAAATGACTGTTTTGGTCAAAATTCCAATTGAGACTGATAACAAATTACACTAAATGGGTTTGACAAAGATATGTAAAAGCAATGTTTTAATGAAGAACAGTTACATTATTTTCTAAAATGTGTCAACAAACGAAAAAAAACCTTAATTTAACAAAATGAAATAATCCCCGAAAAAAATTAAATAACCCCCAAAAGCAAATTTATTTTAAATGTAATAAACCCTTAAATGTGATGAGATAAGACCCAATTTTTTTTACAAAATTAAATAAATCCCAAAAAAATATTTTGGAGCTTATTTTATTGGGGGTTATCTCATTATGTAATAACACCCAAATTGAAAAACGAAATAATCCCCAGAAAAATGAAATAAACCCCAAAATTTGGGGGTTATTTCATAATGAAATAACACCCAAAAATGTATGGAAAAAATTTGGGGGTTATTTCATTTTAGGTTTGGGGGTTATTTCATTTGGGGGTTATTTCATGCAGCCCTTATTCTTAGTGGAACAATGCAAAACATTGCGTGAGACATTTGTAAATAAATTTTATGTGTGCTTTTGGAAGCACAGCCCCGGACTTACTTTATGAAGGATTACTTAATGCCGAAACAGTAAATATCTATTTGAAGGTTGTGATCGGAGCAATCGCATCATTGTAGGAAATGTGTATCAGTCAGAAAGCCTTTTTGGTCAATGATATAAACACAAAGTAATGCATTCGTCATTGATGTTGCATCTAAACGTTTGTTTTTTGAATTTCCAACTTTGTAAATGGTTATCCTACAACGTCAGAATAGAAATAGACGGGGCTGCTGTAGGCAAAATTTGGATTCTACTTAAGGTGACATACATATAATATTCGGATTCGAATCTCCCGAATATATTTGGGATGAAACTGCGATGAAAAAAGTTAATAAAATTGTGGTGGGAAGAGAGGTTTACAACAGCAATAACATCAAGCATGAACGTACCGTGGTTTCAAACCAGAAAGGGGTTGAGGTGATCGGAGCAAGTTTTAATAGGGATATGCAACTACACTGCGTCACGAATTCGTATATCTGTCGACTAAAAATAGGAAAAATTGTACGCATAGATAGTTGTTTTTCATGAAAGCAAACTTCCATTTGATGGTTAATATGAAGCAGCCTATGACTAGTATGGCCTCCCCGGTTTGGAGACCCAATTTTGCAATAAAATTAATTAAATTTTTATTCAAGGACCAACCACATGTACGCGTGTGTTCAAAAAACAAGGTGAATTTTTATTTCGCGGGCTACGCACATTCGGTTTTTAATTTTTTTATTATTATTTTGTTTTAAGTTGGTGCACTCGTCTCGAAGATATGTTGGCGGTTTTATTCATATATCATGTTTAGTTTGTTTGTGAGAGGCATAAATAAGAATCCAAAAAAATGTATCAATAAAGTTGCATCAAATTTTGTGTAAAATATGGAACTAAGTGCTCAAAAACACTTGAAATGTTGACAGTGGCATACAGTGAGAGTACTCTGAGTCAAAAAAATTTTTACAAGTAGTACAAGCTTTTCAACAAAGGTCGAGAAGATGTGAATGACGACGCTCGCTCTGGGCACATTAACAACCGATGAAAATATTGAGAAAGTGAAGAAAATTGTCATGGAGAATCGTCGAATCACAATTAGAGAAGTTGTTGAGGATGTCGTCATATCGGTTGGCCATGCAATCTTTTTGGAAATTTAGGGCATGAAGCATGTGGCAGCACAGTTCGTTCCAAAATTGCTGAATTTTGATCAAAAACAACGTCGTCTGAGTATCGCTCAGGAATTGTTGAATGATGTCAACGATGATCCAGATTTGCTTAAAAGGGTCATAACCGGTGGCGAGACATGGGTATATGGTTATGACATCGAAACCAAAGCCCAATTGTCCCAATATAAGAGTCCAGGAGAGCCAAAACCAAAAAAAGCATGCCAAGTTCGATCAAATGTCAAGGTTTTGCTCACTGTTTTTTTCGATTACCATGGCGAAGTGCATCAGCAGTTCTTACCACATAAATAAGGAATATTACCTTGAAACTATGCAATACGAAAAAAACGACCGGAAGTGTGGAAAAATAATCATGGCTTTTGCATCATGATATTGCACCTGCTCACTCATCTTTGCTTGTGAGAGATTATTTGGCCAAAACCAACACCGTTATCATGCCTCAGCCACCGTATTCACCAGATTTGACCCCCTGAGACAGTTTCCTGTTCCCAAGATTGAAGAGACTCATGAAAGGACGGCATTTTGCGACGATTGAGGAGATAAAAACCGAGAGCTCTAGGACATACTTAACAGCGCATATCAGATTCACCTTATTTTTTGAACTCACCTCGTATGTTGCAAATTTTACAACACATGAATCCACATTATAAAGATTATTTGAAGTTGCACGCTTCTCAATTTTGTATATATTATACATATATTTTTAGAAATCCATATATTCCGCATAATATTTGGGCTAGCGGGGTTACAATAGATAGAGTCGGACTATGAATTCCAAAATCTATCAAATTGTAACTACTACTTAGCGTTAGGCTTTTTGGAAACATTTTAACTTATTGGGTTTCTTTTTTCTTAGAGAATATAACAACTTCTCAGATGGTTTACAAAATGAAGGTGGATGAATAATAGCTTTAGCCAATTGGATGAAAAAGTTTCGTTTGCATATGAAGACCATCGCGATGCTAATGTTCTCGAAGAAACTAATGTGCAGTGTGCAGTCAAGAAACGGAAGCAAGATTGTCATAACGAAACGTACGCTCGTTTGAACATTAATAATATGGCTTAAACGAGAATCGGAGGTGAATCTAAGAATAAAAGCTTTCATAAGTTTAATAATTTAATTCTTTTGCAAAGTAGATGATACATGCCAAGATAATTTTAAAGTTGAAGTAAAATTTGTCTTGTCAACAATCATTAAAAACAAACCTGCAAGTCAACTTTACTCAGTCAAATTAATTTATATAACGAATTTTTACAAAACTGAAAGTCAAGGGCCGTGACGGTTATGACTAATATTTATATAAATTTTAGTCAAAATTCGACATAATATGCGCTATTTGCTGCTCTTGCTGAAAATAATTATTTTGTCTTTTTTTATCCGGTATCCAAGTGATCAGTGGTAACACTGGTCCAAGGTCCTTTGATAAGGTTGTCAAGGACATCACCTTTGAAGACAAGCGTTCTGTTGAGTGCTACAGTGCAGCTCTGTAGAAGGTGGGTGAGGTGTGGCCAGGGATGGTTCTGGATGCCGTCAATAAAAAGGCCATCTCGAGCCGACCCAGGGCACATGCATGGATGCCGACAATCCCTAAAGATGCGGAATCCATAATTCGTAGGCCCAGGAAGTGTAATCCCAATCTTCCAACTCACAACTGGAAGATTGGTCGATTGGATGAGGCCGATGGGGTTCGCAGGCATGCGGTGTTTGTTCGAAATGCCGAGTCCCTCCCGTTTCTCTTCGAATCCAAGGACCTACTATCTAAAGGGTCGACCGATACTGCATCGGATAACACTGATACGATCTCTGAAGGGGAGAGAAACATGTCGCACGCGCCAGATGTGCATCAAGAAGGGAATAACGCCTCGTCCTTTTCTGATGCGCTCGAGTGCGTGAAGGAGCTTTTCATCACAAATCCAAACGAGAGCTTATCGCAGACCCAGAGGAGGACATGAATGTGACGGTAGTGGAGAAATCTGACTGTACTTCGCTTTCTTAAGATAAACCTCCACCACTTTAAAGCTGCATCCACAGGTCTGATACACCTCCTGATGCAAGGAATGATGGGTGAGCAGTGGCAAGTTTTACGGATTAAGAACTAAGAATAGGTTGGGGTGTACACAGATCCTGTCTACTTGCAGAGAGTAATCCTAATATTTTCCTTCTTCCTTCAAGACAATTCCCAAATTTGGCTGGGTTCGGCGTACATGGCATATGACACTGAGATCGCTGGTAGAAGCGGCAAAACCCGCTGAAAAGAACCTGATTATAGGCAATGACGTCAATGCGCACCATCAAATCTAGGGTGGTACCGATATCAATGACAGGGCTGAGTCACCTATTGAATATATTGTAAGTACTGAGCCAACAATTTTTGATAGGGGTGATGAACCCACATTCGTCAATAGAAGTAGACAAGAGGTTGTGAATGTTACCCTTGTTTCTGAGTAACTAACTGATAGGATTGGAGAATGGAAAATTTTGGAGAATCAAAGTTTTCCAGATCACCGTTATATCAGCTTCGATCTGAGTGGATTAAGTGTTCAAAGGATTGTTTTTCTACTGAATGTCAGAAAAGCAGACATAATTAACTATAGAGAGACATTTAACAGGAACTTTTCACCTGAAATTATTGCCCGAAACATCGAGAACATTGAACGGTCTGTGGGACAAGTCGCAAAGACATTGAATGACGCGCCGGAGGCCTCATGTCCCAGTGGCAGGGCCAGGGATAAGTAACGACCGCCACGGCGGCGCATTCTGCAACAAAGTTAAAGACACTTCCGAAGCCGCAGGTCTAAGGTTATCTCAGGAAACTGCAGGGTGATTAGACAACATCTAGTGAAGAATCGCTGGAGTTGCTCCTGGATACTCATTTTCCTGATAATTCCCGAAATGGAACTGTCGCGGACAACACTGCGTCAAATCAACCGTCGGCTGTTACCAGGGAAATCGTAACCAAACCCATAATAGCGTCGGCAATTAGGAGCTTTGAACCCTTCAAATGATTTCACCAGACATGATTTCACCGGGTGAACTACAATTGGTGGCTGATTCCATGGCTTGAGGAACTCTATATCGACCTAACATATATACCCGCTATGTGGAGGGAGACCAAGGTAGTCTTTATTCCCAAAGCTGGGAAACCCTCCCCTACGACACTAAAAGATTTTAAACCTATCAGCCTGTTATCGTATCTTCTCAAAACACTGGAGAGACTCATTGACAATATGCTTACTGCAAGGGTAAGTCCACTCGTGGCAAGAAGTATAATTTGGTAGACTTTCTGGCGTTTAATAATGTTTCTCCTGATACAATAATCGCAGCACTATTAAACCTAGGAGTTGACATCAGTATTAGAAGGCTGGTGTACGGTCTTTTTACAAAGATACATATCAGAGCCAAATTAGGGTCGTCGGATTTAAGCCGATTTGTCAATAGGGGAACACTCCAGGCTGAGGTTCTTTCCTCCCTCCTATGGGACTTCGCTCCGAAGGGCATTCTGTTCTCTTTGGAGTTGACTTATGTCAAGGTTGTCGTATACGCAGTCGATGTAGCAATAAGAAGTTTTTGGAGGCAAGTTTTTCAGAGGCATCCTTCAAAGAACCCTTCCCACTGTAACGAAGCGGGCGTTGGAAAACGGTCTCGGAGTAAATCCAAATAATACCGAAGTGGTTGTTCACCAGCAGGTACAAGAATCTGCCTGTGAATCCTACCTCCCTGGGAGGTACTGAAATTCTTTTCCAGAACTGTGCAAAATACCTTGGTGTATTATTGGACAAGAAGCTGAATTTCTAACGCAGCATTCTGGACAGGGCAAAAAGGCCACAGTGGCGCCATATGCGTGCAAGAAGGCAATAGGGAAACAATGGGGATTAAGGTCTCGCATTGTTTACTGGTTGTATACTGCACTAGTAAGACCGATAATGTTGTGTTGTGTTATCCGGTGGAAGGCTCTTGAGAATACTGGACAAGGCCCAAAGGATGGCTATTCTGTGCATCACAGGTGCGCTACGCTCACGATGCACTAAATGTAATTTTGCATTTACTACCCTTGGGCATAATTAGTATGCAGACTGCACTCTGAGGTATAACGTCCTCACTGCGGTGGGGATTAATATATTCTCTGACAATCAAGCTGCCATTAAATCTCTGGACTCTGTCTTCCTGAACTCAACATCAGCCCTGAAATGCCGCAGAGCTCTTAACGAGATGGCTCAACATTTCAACATTCACCTTATATGGGCGCCGGGCTACAGGGACATACCAGGGAACTGCAGAGCAGAGCTGTCAAGGCTAGTAACAACCTTACACTTGTAAGCTCCTACTGCGCAATGGGATGCAAATGGTAGGTGGGCGTCTGTCCGATACTGTAATCTGAAGCATTCACACACACTGCCGTCGTTATCAAGACCCAACGTCTTGAAGATATTCAGTGAGACTGAAGGTTGCGACTAGATACTCCTACAGCAGCTGTGGGGATGAAGAGGAGTAGGAGACCATAGAACACCTTCTCTGCTGTTGCCCCGCCCGGGCTAACTATCGGGGATCTTATTTCTTTAAGGACATAGGAGATCTGGACGATATATATAGATATCGTCCAACTTAAGATGTTCTTGATGTTCTCAGGATGGTTCAACGGGGGAAACTAGGGAATCCATATCTCTGGTTTTCGTAGTATCACAATGCAGTCTTAGTGAGTCTGTCTATTCAGACTGTCACACTGACCTAACCTAACCTATTACTTTCCTCATTACTGTATGTGTAGTTTTATATTATAGTTATATTATATTATATTCATTGATAATTTGAGTACTTTCTGGCCATCATTATATAACTCAGTTGAACGACATTCTTTGAGTGTGGTCGGTTATTTTAAGTATCGTAGACTGCATATAATCAGCAGCAGCCAACGCGTATGAGTTTGGCGAAGAATAGAGCTTGTTTTGGAATACAATAATATGCTATTCGCCTCATAACTTGAAAAATACGAAAAACAAGATCAAATCGGTTACGCAAAAGTTGTAATTGTGGAAAACCAAATGTTCGTTCAGCAGATTTATTATGAGCGTTGGTAAAGTTGAGTGAGTTTAAAAGTAGAAGGCGTATAATCTCACTGAGTGTGAAAAGTTCTCCCATGTCTCATCCACGGGATGCAAGGGAATCTGTATTGTTTGTTTTGTTGGTACGGTTGCGGTATAAACGTTGTGATTAATTACGTATGGTTGTGGTGGTTGTTTATTTGTTCACAGACCACCGAGTAATAATAAGAACACAGAATATATATGAACCAGAAAGTCGATGTGGCTATAAATGCGCCAAGCATGGAAAAATATAATCGCCATATTAGTATAGGTTCACAAATATATAGTATTATTCAAGAAAGAAACCATTAGACAGCAGTTGAAGCTTGAAAAAGTCAAGAGTAACGGAAATTATAGGAGAAGTTTGTAGTTAAAAAAAAAGAGTATGTTACGTTAAGTCAAAAGCTTTAAAAATCATTAATATCGATTATGGAGATTTATAGGATTAATTAAGTAGTTAAGTATATGATTAATTAAGTAGCGTTTGAGTGTTCAAATGCGCAGAAAAAAAGCCAGTTAAGAGGATCTTGCGTTAACTGAGAATGTTTGCGTTATTCAGAAGGTATCGGAGGGCAAATAAGAGACAGAAAAAATAAACTTCTAAATGCTAGTAGGGTTAGTCTTAGTAATGGCTCCGTAAATATTATTTTTCTTTGATGTTAGTAATTTATGATATTAGTTGTTGTTTCTTATATTAGGGAATATTCAAATGTTCGAGAAAACATAAAGTGTCAATAAACGCATAATGTTGAATATTGAGTGTTTGAAAATTATGAATTGCTAAGTTTTTCATTTGAAAGAGGGACTTGAAGATAATTTGAGGTGAGATATGCGGTGTTTGCGATCTTAGAATATGATGTATTAGGAATTTTGGTACCGTAGAATTAAGGGCTATGCTAGAGAGCGTAAGCGAGATTTCTTGTGATTTAGGTGCGTTTAATTTTGTTTTGTAGTGTTGTGTTTATCTATATAAGAATCAAATAATTCAAATTTTCATGCTCGTCTGCGAAGTGTTGAGATTGAAACGGGTTGAGATCCTCTAAGATACCGCTAGCAGTCGGAGGACTAATCTTAGCACCAATTGGAAGGTGGTACGTAACAGAAATTGCACTGAAGCCAAATGTAGATTCATAGTGCCTAAAGAATGGGAGGACGTAATACAGAATCAATTGAGCAACATGTAGTTGTTTCTCTAACATACTTACCTTTCCCGGTTTTAAAGTCATAAATGTCTCAACGTATAAATGAACGCTACACCTCTTAGATTTAGGGCATGGTTTCTAATAAGACACTCAACAATAGTGAAATCCAATGAAATCCAAGATATTCTCATGATGAAGTCCAACATCTGAGAGGAGACGTCTACATGAAGTCCCAGATTATATGTATAAAACGGATAAAATCGCTAGAATTTTTGTGTGAAAAAAAAACTGGCTATTCCAAGACTACGGCGAGAAGACCTAATGAATGTACACCAAATGGAAAATAAAAACGTAAAATAAAAACTTTTAATGGAACCCTTAACGGAATATTATACTTTTTTTCTTGCTCAAAACCACTGACTTGGAGTAAGGCGTCCAGTATATATGAAATACGTTACTTGGTTTGAGTAAAAACTGAAATACATGCCACAGATATCAACGTGGAAGAAAGTTTCCACAGAAAATGGATTGCTCAGAAAAGGAGAAAAAATCACCACAAAACAAAAACCGGTGATCATGGTACGGTGGTTGTTGCGCACAAGTACCTCTCGTATGACCACAATTATGAGTTTAAGTTCTGATAAAGGCACCGATCTTTATTTAAGCAGCAGCAACCTAGCTTTGTTGATGAGCACTTAGAGAATTATCTTCCCAAACCAACTGTCTATCTCAATGGCTAAGTAACGAAGTAGTTAAATAATAAAACAAGGAACCATTTTCCCCAAAAATAATAGCAAGGTAGACAACAGTTTTTAGGGAGACAGAGAGAAAACCGAAAAGTTATTTGTTTTCTATTTGGTAAGAAAAAGTACAATAGAAGTCAACCATTTTACAAATTACCGTGAATTTTAACATTAAACACATCATACTTTTTAATTCTAAACGTTTACATTTATCATTTAGCTCAGCTCATTTAGAATAGGCCGGCGACTATCGTTTATAACATAATTTTTATACTTACTATACTTTTATATTTATATAAATAATGATAGGTGGCTGTGGCATGATTCAACGTGCGATCATGCGAACGATAGTCGTGTGTACTAACTATCGCGCTAGGGTTGGTTCAATTATATTCCTCAAAATAATATATTGTATTGATCACATTGTATATAATATATTTCTATACTTCAAAATAAAATTGAATGGGATAAGAAATGGGATGTAGACATAATTAATGTCTCACGTGTCTTGACGTGGATAACGATGGTGGAAGTCGTCGACCTGTCACTGTTGGCAGGAATAATAATAATGGGCGGAAGCTTGAGACACTCCATGAAGCTGGTTATGGGACCATTGTTGGAAAATAATTACAAGGTTGTTGTTGTCAGGTTGGTACCTCTACGCTTGTTGTTGTCGAAACCGTCAGAGTAAAGCATAGTATGGTGCTCTGCTTGGCACGTTGCCGGCATTGGCAGTTCTTCAGCATTTGGGACTCCGCCAAGCGGTTCTTAAATTGAACCGGCAATTCACACCTCGGCCATTCGCACTCTTTTATCGAGGCACAGACAGACTTTTTCGATTCTGCCTACTTTCCATTAATATGACAACCATATCTTTGATTCTACAATCTTTCTTGGAATACTTCCACTTATTACGTTTGGTGGAATTCAACTAAATATACTTCCTTTTGTCGTCAAGGAAAAGAATAAAAGAAGATTTTTAGCTTTTTAATTGGATAGTTGTATCGGGGTCCCATATGGCCTGGGAGCTCCAGGGGCATTTAAATGTCATTCTACTAGCTGAAATGCATCATTTGAAAAAACTTGATATTTCACGTCAAATGTAAATTTGTCTTGGTTAGAAGTCAGAAGTCGACACCTGTACATGTAATGAGCTATTATATTTCGGGTTCAATTCATAAGAGAGCACTCCCATAGCTGAGGGCAAATCTGAAAATCGTGTAAAGACATCTTCGGAGACCAATACAGGAGAGTGGTTGGGCCGAATTCGCCGAGTTTCCAGATTTTCAATTACGTTGAAAGCTGGCTTACGGATTTCCGAGCGGGGAAGCCTTAACCACGAGAGGCCATTCCACCACAAATTATTTGATATTAAATCGCGTACCAACTATCGGTACCAATTCTTTCTATTATCATTCTTGATAATGTAGATGCATCGCAAACTTCTAAACGGGACAAGGTTTCAACATTTATTAGCGTCACTTTCATTTTTGTTGGAAGCAAATGTAGTATGATTCTTTAAACAAAATGCATGAACCCACCCATCGGGGGATTTCGATGCTTTCGATCTCACTATTATCTGACAAGAAGACTTGCTATTTGCTCAGAGTAATGAGATTCAAATACTCATCTCAGTCGGATTTGTCTTTTCAAAAGTCTTATAATATTATTTTATCAACAATAATTTTAAGTGCCATACGTAGTTACGAAAGGGATCAGAGTAGACTTGAAAAAGAATAAGCCTTTAACGGCATTCCAATCCAGAATCTAATATATAATTCGGGGGTAAATCTTATAACAAACCACTTTCAACGCTTGCAGTTCATTTACGAAGATTAAACCCAGCGGAAAACAGAACTTTGATGAGCTCCTTGTGATTTTGCGTTACCTCTGTTATGCTATGAACGCTCCTTAGAACGTCATCAACATACAGGGTTGCCCATATTCGACGGACCCATCTGGCAACGCCATAACTTTTGACAGAGATGTCAGATCGCTTAATGACATATCGCGTTTGAAGCGTCAGTCCAAGCAGATTTTTACCATGGAACAATACACGCCACGCGAGCGCTCTGAAATAGTTGAAATTTACATTCAACAGAAGAAGTCAATTGTGAAAACTCAACGTGCTTTTAAAATATTAAAAAATGTGAGAAGTGCGCCTTCTAAGAACACCATTAAGCGTTTATACGAAAAATTTTTGACTGGTGAGGCTCTTTTTAATCCGAAGAGGCCAAATAAAAGTCGACCAAGGCGATCGGCCGAGAATATCGCTGCCGTACGAGCCAGTGTTGAGAGGTCCCCAAGAACATCTCAAAAACGCCGTTCTCAGCAGTTGGGCATGGCTCGGTCCACTTTACAACGGATTATTCGCGTTGATTTGCATTTGTTCCCGTACAAAATTCAATTGACGCAAAGATTGTTGCCTGCGGACAAGCCTCGTCGATTGGAATGGGCCCAACGAGTCATCGAAATGGCCGATGATGACGAGCAATTTTGGAACAAAATTATCATGTCCGATGAAGCCCATTTCACATTGAATGGGACCGTAAATAAGCAAAATTGCCGTATTTACGCCACTGAAAATCCTCAGGAGATTCAAGAATTGCCTCTTCATGACGAAAAAGTCACAGTTTGGTGCGGCGTTAGTGCGAAAACGGTCATTGGGCCGTTTTTCTTCCAAAACGAAAATGGCCATGCTGTTACCATCAACCAGGAGCGTTATCGCGACATGATGACCAATTTTGTGATGTCAATTATTCGTCGAAAGCGTATGAGGCAGTTCTGGTTTCAACAAGACGGCGCTCCACCGCACACAAGTCGCATAACAATCGATTTTCTGAAGAATTTGTTTCCGGGCCGTTTGATGTCGAAAAGTGGTGATTTGGACTGGCCACCGCGTTCGCCCGATTTGACGCCCGCTGACTTCTTCTTGTGGGGACATTTGAAGTCAAAGGTTTAACAAGCCAAGGACCGTAGAAGAGCTCAAGGACAACATTCGTGAAAAAATAGCCGCTATTCCGGCCGAAATGTTGGCGAAAACGATGGAAAATGCTGCAAAAAGGGCACAATACGCCATCAACGCCAGAGGCGGCCATTTGAGAGATATCATATTCAAAAATTGATGTAAACAAATCTACTTGGAACAAATTAAATGAATAAGATTGCCAACCGCCAAATTTTTATTTTTTTCTTTGATTTTTTTTTTAAACATGGGTCCGTCGAATATGGGCAACCCTGTACATGTGCTACAGAATGAAATACAATAAATCTGTCCGAAAATAAGATAAAAATATTATTAGGTTTAGCCCATTAGAGGTAGCGTACGAGGCGTTAAACATAACTAGAAGTTTAAATACGGCTCGTGCTCACTTTTTTTTATTATGACTCCAACTCAAAATTTTCTTTGAGCATTCAATCATTCTGGATTTATACCACAGGAACATGACTTTGGATTATAAATCTCCTCCTCGTAGCAATTCTATATAGGAACATTTTAGGTCGGTCTTTGTAATTTCCGGTAGATCGGCCTCTGATAAATGGGTCAACGAATATGTTGGAAGGCAACCGGTGAGTTTCGCAATAACATATGCCTATGTTGTAGTTTCTTATTGTAATATTGTAGATCTTATCCAACTTGTCGGGTATAACACTGCAACGTTTGGAAAAGGGATATAGCCCGAGAAACTGGATCAATAAGGCCTCTAGCAAAACATCTCATACCTTGGAAACATACTTCTACAACAGTCGCTCAACAGTTGATCACTAATTATACACCAAATTTTGGCAATTTAAACTATGATCAAATGACCACATGACTTTTACAGAAAACCAAAAGAAGAAAAGAAACAGAATGTCTTGAACTATCAATGATCAACTCAAACTCAAATCATTATGAAACTGAAATGATAGCAAAAACATCTTTCTTTGGGATGAAGTAACTATTAATTAAGTGCACATGGGCTGTTGCTGATGTAAAAAAGGTTTTTTTTGCTTTTGTTATTTGTTATTCTTTCGCTACTAGCATAAACCAAATGTATGAAATATTAATAAACTGCTTGTGGATTGGATATTTGGATTTTGAAGATCAAATAAATTATTTGAAAATAATTGATAACTCTTATTGTATTTAAAGCCGAGTCATATTTAATGAAAATCAACTGAGTTCGTATCTAAATAACCAGTTAAGAATTGACCCTTAAAATTGTTAACAAAACAAGCAAGGATAATGGTTTTAAAAAGGATGTTGTAGTTTCTTTTATTGCAGCTTTGTACAGATTCTCGTTCAGCGAGTAAAGCCTATATTCTTTACACGAGGAAAATATTCCACGAGGTAATGTTTGGTCGTAAAATTTAACGGCATTTTTCTTATAGTGGGCTTCCAACACCGAAATCGGAATAACTTATGTTTTTAAAGAATATGTTCGACAATATTTTTGTAAAATTTTGTCTTTTTATTACTATTTATTTTCACAAGTTTAAAAATGATGCAAAATAAAAGTTGTTCCGATTTCAGTGGTGGAAACCAATAACAAAAGAAACAAATAAAAAACACTTTTCACCGTGAAAAAACAGAAGTGTCTTTTACAAAATAATATAATAATAATAATATTTTTGACCATTTTCATATGGAATTTCAGCGCTAAAAACTTTTTATTTAAAATTCCTGATGATAATCTGAATCTAGAAAAAAGTCATGAACACGAAATATGAAACAAAAGGTGTTTATTGGAATTAGTCTATTGCGATTTTTAATTTACTTTTCGTTCAATCATAATTAACCAATTATCTGAATATTGACTTTGTTTTGGTGCAAAGGAAAACGTTAGGAATTTTTGCATCATTTACCTAGCGTTAGCCCCATGTGTCAAATTATCCACATGCGCATATATAGTACGCATTTTTATATTCAGACTAAATTTTTGTTTCAGGTCAATTACCTGTATTTAACCCTAAATATTGATGATAATATACATAACACCATATTCCATTTATAATGTAATTTTGAATGGATATCTTTGGTTAGAATTATACCCACATAATTAACTATAAACAACATTTCAGAAACAAAGATTGATGAAAGTTTCACAATTGTATGGAACGAAAACAGCAATTCTATGTATACAGAAAATGTTTACCATGAAAGGTCAATGGGTAATCACTTGTCAACCACTACAACAGATGTTATTCTTAATGCTCTTTACAGAAAGTAAAATAAGAAATATGTCAAAATATGTGGATAACATTTTCGCATTGGAGAGCAAAATCGGCATCTTTCGCATGAATGTTTAGTTATTACCCAAAACAAGCTAAAAAAAAAATAAAAATAAATATTAATGTGAATCTCATCCAACCTTAACAAAAATCACACAGGTTACAAGTAATGAGCAAGAGATATAAACAACTGATTTCAGCTGTCATTTTTAATTGGGATGAACCCAAAATTTATTTTTGTTTCAAAGCCACAAAGTGAACTATTTTCGTCGGCAGGTAGGAAATTCAGTTGCCAATTTTCTCTACACTTCCAATATGTTTCCCCAGAAATTTTTTACCTTTTTATGATTATTTCAATAATAAAATCATTGTACCAAAAGTCAAAATTTTATTAATATATTGTCGACCATATTATGATGTAAAAATATTTGTTCTTACGATTTCGGTCTTAAAAAAATTTTACAAAAAGTTATCTTCATTGCTTATTATTAATACAAGTAAATGACGTGGACAGAGATAAAGGGGAGAATAAGACCTATATAAGTACATTATAAAGTTTACTTATCAAATGGAGAATATATACATAAATCTATCGACGCAAAAGAAGATAGAGATAAAGAATTAGTATTTCATTGTAAACTTATAAGTAAATTTCTGATATTAGTATAAGCTTTTGTAGTCTTTGTCTTTGTGGCTGTTTTTTTATTTATTTTGTTACTTATGTCTTACAAAGCAGTTTTAATAGAGATGGGAATGATAATTCTGACACAAAACCACTTATACATCACAAAATTATACTCATTTCTGCACGTAATTGAAATTTAAAAATTTGCAATAAAAACACTTCTAATACGTTTGGAAAGTAACCAACGAGACATTGAGTTCTCGTCTGAACAACTTTACCGAATGACTCCTCAAGAACAGTAATCAAAGTAATAACACTGGCCTACAAATTTTGAAAAAAATTGACTGCAAAAACAAAGCATGTTTTTTAACTAATCTGGAACTAATCTGAAAAATTGGCTGGCAGTTTGTAAAACAGTCAATATTAACACTACAATTTCACAATTATTAATTTGACAGAATCCCACATTCATTCTAAATCTTCATAATAGTAGCTTCTAAGCATGTCAGGGAGATTGTGTGTTACTGATTCAAGATATTTTTGCTTTGTGTGTGGTGAATATTTGGTTGGGAAAAATATGCAATATTAGAATCATTAAAATACGCATATTTACATTATTTTGGTTTTGCTGTCAGAAACTTAAACAAACCGTGGACACCGGACAATGTTTAGCAATAGTTGCAGAATTGTTTTATACAAGTGGTCAAATGACAAGAAGATCTATTTCGATTTTTCAATTCCAGTACTTTGGAGAGAGTCAAATAACCACCAAACCGATTTTTTTTTCT
Source organism: Philornis downsi (assembly GCA_019455685.1). Taxonomy (NCBI): domain Eukaryota; kingdom Metazoa; phylum Arthropoda; class Insecta; order Diptera; family Muscidae; genus Philornis; species Philornis downsi. The sequence goes on along the minus strand of JAHXMU010026103.1, from coordinate 314,425 downwards.
GTTTAACAAAAGTTGATGGATTCAATACGAAAAATCGAAAAAAATATTACTTACGCAAATGTCCCATCGGTTTCCAAGCCAGTTCAACGTTCACCAAATGATCCGTTATCAGTCATTCCCAGTGCTACGAGCAGTGAGTCCGAAACATCTTTCACCAACAGTGGTAGTCTGTATCAGGCTGAAGATGAACGCCATTTAGTGACTCAAGCAGAGCTGAATGATCTAATTCGTAATTTACCTATACATTTAACGAAGCAAGACGCAAAATTATTATCTTCACGCATGCAGCTGTGGAGACAAAAGTAACAATCTACAGGGATAGAAGCTTAGAATTGACTTCATATTTTGAAAAGAAACACTCTATTCTATATTGTGCTGATGTTGATGGCTTATTTAAAAAAATGAACCAGCCATATAACAAAACTGATTCAATGGCTAAAATTTTGACATTATTTAAAACAATGATAATAAATGAAAGATCTTTGACGACCTTAAGATGTGTGATTTATATTTCTTTGTATATATAGTAAAGACCATCGTAAATAACTGTAAATCTCTTTCAGGTCATTGGTTTGTTGACTAGCATGCAAACAGATTTCACCAAATATTGTTGTTTCCTTTGTCTATGGGATAGTCGCACTACATGTACATGTCATCATTACGTCAAAACAGAGTGGCCAAAAAGAACTGAGTATTCACCAGGAAAACAAAACATTTCAAATGAACCATTAAAATGGTTCTTTCGCTGCTGCACATAAAATTGGGCCTTTTTAAGAACTTTATCAAGACTCTGGACAATGATGGTGCAGCATTTAAATATTTGTTAGCGTTTTTTTCCAAAATCTCATATGCTAAAATCAAAGAAGGCATATTTGTTATCACTCAGATCGGGAAGCTATTGAACGATAACAATATGCAGCCTGGAAATCTTTCAAGAGCATCGTGAAGAGTTTCCTTGGAAACAATAAGAGTGAAAACTACAGACAAATTGTTGTTGAATTAATGGAAAATTATTAAGAATTTGGTGTGCGAATGCCGCTCTAAATGCATTTTATTCATTCGCATTTAGATTTTTTCCACAAAACCTAGGTGCGGTGAGTAACGAACAAGGGGAGCATGCTCACTAAGATTTAATGAAGATTGAAAAAATTTATCAAGGATTTTAATACGTTAAACCGAACCAACAGAATTCAAATGACCTTCAAATAACGTCATTCACTTTTGAATTTTTAAATAAACTAATGATTTTTTATATGAAAAACGAGCAAAAACGTTATTTTTTTATATATCGAAAACCTGACGTGATAGAGAAAAACCAATTACAGATTCGAATTCAGCCCACAAATTACTCTGGGAAAGATACTTGGTTGCTCAAGTCTAAAACTATGTTGGCTAGTGTAATCTGTCTGGTTATGAAAACGATATGACTACTCGCCTCGCTAGTGTTCCGTTCCCGTCATTCCGCCGTATGGCCGTTGTCATTTACACGACAACGTGGTCGTTACGCTTGTTGTTAGATATGCGTAGCTGCAAACATATGTGAAAACATTCCGAAAATAGTACACAAACAATACACGCTTTCGTAGTTCCATAAAAACACTTGTACTTCCAATAAAATTCAATTTCCAATAATTTTTATATCCATTCTCTTCGTAATGTGTGAAAATTAATCGCTTTCAGTGAAAATATGGTAAAATAAGAACTATTTGTGGTTTAATTGGCATTTTGGCTTGGTTCGTTTTCCCCAGGTTTTGTTAGAGATCAAATTGACTTGATCACGAAACGCGTTTTCTCACAGCTTGTAATATTGGACAATAAAAAGAAAAGAACGAAAAGTGATTTGTGTTAAATGTTAACTTGTAAGTTCTCCAAAGAGAAATCCTGCATTCATCGCAAATGCTTGCTGCATTAAGAGTTTTAAACTCACATGAATCTTCTTCAAAACCCCAAGAAAAATTCATCCGTGTATATTGAAGTACGTATTGCATTGAATTATCGAATATAATATAATTACTATTTCCATTCATAACTTTATTCTGGAACCCATATGTGCTGTGAAGAAACTGACTTTATTTTAAACAATTATTCGTGTAAATGATTTCAAATAGATTGCGCTTTGTGTCCCATCGTCATTAGTTGCACCTAAGCGGAATATACAGTGGCGGCATTTGTAGAGCCGGTTAGAAACGTTATTGTGATGTCCCACGATTTGCGTGCTGCGAGAGGGCTCCGATTATGCAATTTTAGATGAATAAATTGAGATATCAAAAATTCTTCCTCGCCTCATATATGATGTCTCCCTGAATTGTCGAAAGTACTGCATTGGAATTTTTGGCATGAAAGATGGCTGCAGATCTGTACACAGAGCTGCCGTACAGAATGAAAGATGCAACTATGTCGACTTTTATTGTTTTTAAACAACTTGTATTAAAAAAAAGCAAAAATATCCAATGTACTTGCCTGAAGACATAAGTGATGTTATCACAGGGCCGTGTAAACCTTGATAGGAGGATGGCTGTCAATTACTCAGAATGTACTGTTGCAGGGTTTTGTAAAAATTTTGACATTTGTTACTTCAACCCTCCGCAAATCTGACGACACAGCCGGCTCTAGATTTATTTGCTTGATTTAAAAAATGTATACAAGATAAGTCTAAGCTTTATATAATTTGGAATCTGATGCATTCATAAAGAAAAGATTCCAAACCTGCAGTTTATGATTCACGCATAATATTAAACTTATAGCATTGGTTTCACATGTTTCTTAAAGACACTATCATGTCTTAAATGATCATTGTAATTATGCGAGTGACATTCATATGGTATATAGACATAGTTCTACCACGGGTATTTAGTTTAAAGTGGTTCCACGTCCTTCTACCATCACATGCGCTTACCACGAGGATTTGCTTCTTTTACTGTGTCTTCCATTCAAGATATCTCTTTGGGACAAATATGGTAATGGATTTTTCTCGGCTGCCATTATCTTTACATAATGGCGTCATCTATCAATAATCCTGTCTCTTTTCCTAGGGTAATATCTTTTGGGGACAGATGTTTCAAGCACATGTCTTTGGCCGGAGAATTAAAAATTTTCATGAACAATTAATAGTAAGTTGATCAATATTTGTGTGTCATGGGGTGGGTTCTGGATCAAATTCAACACTGTTTGAATGATTGAATAACTTCGAACATGTGATCCACGTTTCAATCATTTTGCTGGTTGTTATAAAAGGCATGGTTCATATAAACCGTCAATTGCAACTGAGCACCGATTATAATGGCGATGTAGTTTGAAGCGGATCAATAATTAGTATTTGAAACTGATATATTTTAATGGTTAAAAGTTATAGAAAAATACAGGACGAATTAAAAATTATTTGGAGGTAGCTGTCGGGATTAGTATCGCAAATGCATTTGTTGTGGTGCAATTTGATCGTCTGAATGATCTATTTGTTGCGCTTTATGTCTAACAACAGGTTCAGAAAGCAAGCCATACACCAGGATGTGCCCACTGACATGTCCTATAAGACTTCTTGATAATGTTGTAGGTTTTCACTTTGAACCTGTGGAAATTTCCTTCCAGTTCTCGGATATATCTCTTTGGAAGATCAATCACATTTTCTAACCATGGACATTTTTCTCCTATTCTCGGATACATCGTGTTCTGATCCCTAACAAGAATCATGATAATTTCCTTGCATAAATTTTGATTTTGCCTTACTTCTATCATTCATGTCGTAATATTTGCTTGCCAATTTAGCTGACAAAGCATGACAAGATAACCGACCAATGGCACGGTCTACATTGCATATGACGATCTTGTTGTCTTACGGAAAATGTTTGACCCTTAAATGTGTTACTACCATTCGTCTATAAGAGGCTTCATTACTTGTATTTAAGTTTACTTTCACCTGGCTTATCGCGTTGAAGTCAGCTTCTTGATTTTGCTACCATGATCATTTTCTTTCTCAATTTGTACAAAGCATGAAGAGGCGGGATATGTCGTAATCCACTTCGTTGAGTATAGGTACACATCATATCATGTATAATTGCCTTTGTGGCAGGCCTGCAAGACAGGCAAAATTGCAGATCAAAGCACCGTTACCTGGATCCTTGGTAGATAATAGATCAGGAATCTTTGGTCCGCTTGGAGTGCGCTCCTTATGCTTCCCACGATTAACAATGTCTTCCTCCTCCGCTCTCGGTAACAGGCGCAATGACGGAAAAACTTTGGGATCTTAGGAATCACTTTGATTGGACCTATCGTTGATTATATAAAAAAAGAAATTAACTTTGTCTTCTATGAAAGAGGAGTGGAAAAGCTTTTCAAATTTGCTGAGCTTACTTGCATTTCTATATAGACTACTTATTTATTTATTTAAACCTTATAACTTATTAGTCTATCAATGCCTAATTATTGTATACTTGTTATTGGTATAACAATACGTAAATTTAAGTCAAAAAACACCGCATAATTTCAACATACAAAATAAGTGTTTATTGCAAAATACAGTTTTGCTGATTGATTGACTATTGTGCAACATTAGAAGAATTACATATCGTTACCAGTTCAATTTTTTCGAGTCGATAACCATTTTTTTAAATTTTATTGCAATTTATTTTATGGCGTTACATGTCATCTCCTGTTATGTCCTAAAATAACGTTCAGAATCGTCGCTAATAATCTATTCTGTGGAAGCTTCTGATAGTTATTTAAATTTAAATTTAATAATACAAAAAAAAAATTATTTAATTTAATTTTTTTGTTTTCTTAATTTTAATTTAATTTAATGTTTGTTAAGTCTATGAACATAGATTCTTACAGACTAGATAAAGGAATATATTTCATAATTTTTAAATACTTAAAGAATACTTAAAGAATGTTATTTAACATAAGTCTCAAAATATTTTTGGATAAACTAAGATCTAAGTTACATTGCTGAGAAATCTTTATATATATAATTCTACTGTACGGGCGTTGTCAGTGAACTCCTCCTAAACGGTGGACCGCTTTGCATAAATTTTTGTTTATGCGTCTGGGTCGTGCCCGGGATGGTTTAGATTTACAATTCGGTCCAATTGGACAAAGGGGCGTGGTACCTCCCATACAAACAAAAAAAATAAATAATCAATTATTTATGCTCCTGCTTACGGTATTTGAGCAAAATTTGGTGCGTAGGTTTGGTATACATATCTTAAGTGTTACTGCAAATATGGGCGGGATTGGACAATGGGGCGTGGTACCTCCCATACAAACCACAAATTAAAAAGCAATTATTTCTGCTCCTGCTAAAATTTGAAGGCAAAGCAACGTTTGCCGGGTCGGCTAGTATCATTATATAATTCAAAATCCTTAAAATAGGCGCATTAGCAGCATAATTACTCCGAACAGTATTTATGTAAAAAGTATCACAAATTCTAAGACTTCTTTGTGGTACATTAAAGTGAATTTTACTAAGTAGTGCAGGACAATCGACACCACCAGAAACAATATCAGATAAAAAAAGCATTGACAAGATTTTTCTTCTATTTTCTAAAGTTTTTAATCCAATCAAAAGACATCGCACACCATAAGGTGGAAGAACAGTGTCAAAGTTCAGTGAGCGTAAAGCAAACCTAGTAAAAGATTTCTGCACCCTTTCAAGCCTTACTTTGTGCACTTCGTAAAAGGAATTCCATATAACTGATGCATATTCTAACCTTGAACGAACAATACTAGTGAATAGAACTTTAAGAGTATATGGATCCTTGAAAGAGGACCCATTTCGCCTTATAAAAGCTAACATTGCATAGGCTTTTGGGATAATAAAGTCAACATGGGATCGAAAAGAAAAACATGAGTCAAATACTACTCCAAGATCCTTAAACTGAGAAACAGACGTAAGAGTGTTGTTGGAAATATGGTAGGAAGAAGGGACACAACGAGTAGTCTTAGAACAGGATATGAAAACACATTTTTTCAGATTGAGAAAAAGATAATTATTCTTACACCAATCATAGAGTTTATCAAGTTCACTTTGAAGGACCACAACATCAGATGCATTTCTGACTTTCAAGAAGATTTTGAGATCATCAGCATAAAGCATACATTTACAAGACACAAACAAAGATGTTATATCATTGATAAAAATGACAAATAACAAAGAAACAAAATACTTCATTGAGGAACACCAGAAGTAGCAAGGAAAAAGAAAGACTTGACATTATCAACAGCAACAGCACATTGTCGATTGTGTAAATATGATTTAAGCCATTTCAGAAAACTGGGATGAAAACCCAACAATTCACACTTTTTAATTAACAGGGAATGCGATATTTTGTCAAACGCTTTTGAAAAGTCAGTATAAATAACATCAACTTGACAGCCTTGCTGAAACGCTTCTATGCAATATTCAGAAAATAACAATAAATTTGTAATGGTTGAACGACCCGAAACAAAACCATGCTGGTAGGGTGAAATTAAATTTTTTATTGCAAAGTAAAGTTTGTCTTTAACAATCGACTTAAAAAGTTTCGAAATAACATTCAATTTAGAGATAGGCCTGTAATTGGCTACATTGTTTTTGCAACCAGACTTATAAATTGGAGTTATAATAGCCACCTTCCAACAATCAAGAAAAACACCAGAATGCAATGAACTATTAAAAATTAACATTAGAGGATAAGCCAAATTATCCGCGCAGGCTTTAATAAAAAAAATGCACAAAATCAGTCGTCATCAAGACGCATCGACATTTTAAGACCCCGAATACCTTTTAAAACATCATCTGTGGTTACAGAAAAAGATCCAAAATCTAACACATGAGCCATATTGTCAACAACCTGAGGAACATGATTATTAAACAATTCGTAGTTTGATTTAAAAAAAGCCGCAAAAAGATTTGCCGTACTTCCAGCATCATCAGATAGTTCTTCACCGTAATATATCGATGAAGGAATATTTGAACAGCCTTTTTTAGACTTTACAAATCGCCAAAATGAATTAGGATTTGATTTTATGTTTGTCTCAAATTTGGAAATGTATTGTTTATAAAGATATTTATCTAGAAAATTGAATTCTCTCATATATTGCCTATACTTAAGAAAGTAGGATCCTTGATTCGTGTTCAAATATTTTTTGTAGAACTTATTTCGTAAGTTTTTTAACTTTATTAAGCCTCTTGTATACTATGTTTAACCTTAGGAACATATGCATCACATATCAACTTTATAGAACTTTTGAAGGAGTTAAAGCAAGAAGAGGTGTTTAAATGGAGAAACTCATTATCTCAGTCCATACTACTAATAGCAGAATTCACTAAATGAAAATCACAGATTTTAAAATTAAAATGATAAGTATTGATACTAATAGGAATAGTAAAGTATTTGTAGAATGATAATTCGATCACTAAAGGTACATGATTAATAGTACTTACAGATATTGGTACAGAAGAAACATTAATATTATACTTAATATCATTAGACATAAAAACTAAATCTAATAACCTATTTAAACCATTAAAGCAATTATTAATTTGAATGAGTCCAAGTTCAAAGAGTTCGCACATAATTGATCCAAAAGAAGATCCGTATTAACCATCACAACCATTGACGAAGTCAATCTCCGATTAACAGAAATCAGAACACTACCACCACGAAGGCAACCAGTTGCATTTTTATCACGATCTTTTCGAAAAACATTATACAAGCACGGATCAAAAAACTCTTCACTATTGAAATTATCATTAAGCCAAGTTTCAGTGAGAATATATATGTCATAATCCTGATGTGAAGTACCAGTAAAAATTAAATTTGACTTAGTTCTTAGACCAGAAACATTTTGATTGTAGATTTTTAGTGGGTTATATTCAATATTAGAAAGTATTTTATTTACCCAATTTTTCTTTTGACAGCCACTTTTGGAAAAAACTGGAAATCTTTGATTTTTACGTTGACAGACCACAAAGATGGATTTATAATAGTTTCGTAGAATGACGCGGATACTCCAAGTTTGAAATTCACACGATTTAGTAATTCATATTGGGATTTTTCAATTTTAGCATGTTTAATAACATACTCAATGATATCCTCTTCAGAGACTGTAGGCTTAAAAGAAGAGAGATGAAACCATTTTTTTCTATCCACAACTGCCAACTCAGTGTTAGAATTTCTTCCTACAACAACTTTACGATTTTTCTTTTTTTAATTGATGACTTTCTTCCACTGCTCGGATTGATTTGCATCAACACCTTGACTGACGGACTCAACAGACGCAACAACTGCACTACTTTGAATTATTCCCTCATTGTCTAGAGATTCAGAGAGAGCATTTGAGTAAGTATGTTGAGTTAAAGGTGTATTGGTGATAATCCAGAATTAGAGAGCGAGTGCGACGAAGAGAGCCCAATTACAGGAACTGAAGAATCACTCAATTGAGAATCAACCATAGCAGAAGGCACAAAATCCAACGAAACATTCGAGCGAGAATTAACGGCACCCTTCACACCAAAATTGGAGTTAACAACCACTGAGTCTTTGAGCGCATTTATACTTGCAGAGAAATTCGCTACTTGCAATGCGATCTCAGTCTCATACTTATTCATCTTCTCCACAAAGCATTCTTTTAACTGCATCATCTGATCATTCAATGTTTTGATTTGTACTTCGAAAACATAAGTAATTTTTTCCATACTTCGTTTATGAGCATCCAATAGATTTTCCTGTCCCTTCTGCAACTTCTCAGGCATTCCAATGCACTCTGGACAAAAATAGCATAGGTTTACACTTTTCATCAGCCATCTATAGTCGTAGTCAGTCAAACTCCCCTCACAGCACGACCGATGGAAAAACTTCTTGCAGTAACCACTACATGGAATAATTTGGGGATCATTCCTCGAAAAGAGTTTGGTACATTTGCCACAAAAAATATCCATTTAGGCAGCCAAAATATTAGATTATAATTAAGAGAAAACTAGAGCCAAATAAAACCAACTAGTCTGTTTGAAGGCAATCTCTAGACTGAAATAAAAAAAAAATAAGAATAATATATATATATATATATATATATATATATATATGTATAATATATAATATATATAATAAAAAATAATAATAAAATAATAAGAAAAAATAAGTAGAAACCTCTTTTAATGTTGATGGTTTCATCTGCAAACATACATATTTTTAGATTCTATAGACTCGAAAGAGTCCGAACTGAGATGTACAGGTTATAATAAGGAAGCGGTAGCTTCTTGAATTAGCCTTCTTCCGAGGATATAAAATAGTCTTAAGTTTTGCATATCTAAAAATTTGGAGTAGGTGGGGAATATGGATGTTTGACAATAATATGCACATTTGAAAACAGTAGTGTCATTATCCCTTTCTGGTTATGCGATATCAGTTTTCCAATATAAAGGAAAAATACAAGTTATTGCAATTGTATTAAACAAATGAAGAAATGTTTAGCGATTTAAACAATACTTCTGACTTTTGGCGCCGCATTAAGGCAACAGGAGCTAACAATTGTGATAATGAAATCTGAGATATTAATCATGACCATCTAAATACGTATTTTACCTCTGTGTCCTCTAATATAATATCTCAATCTCAGATTCAACACTTACAACAAAGGGAAAACAGTTTAAACTTCAGAACTGTTAATGAATTCGAAATTTACAATTCAATATACAAAATCAAGTCAAACGTTGTTGGGACTGATGCATTACCTATCAAATTTATTAAGCTAATTTTATCATCTATTTGTAGTCATATTCTCCATTTAATTAATACAATCATAACAACTTGTCATTTCCCATCAGATTGGAAGATAGCAATGGTGATACCTGTAAGGAAAAAAGACACATCTGGCCTGAACTGCGCTGATTATCGGCCTATATCCATAATGCCAGCTCTTTCTAAAATCCTGGAAATTTTGTTAAAGGATCGGATATATGAACATCTTGAAAGATATATGTTATTACATCCATGTCAGTCGGGATTCCGTCGGTATCATAGCACAACTTCCCTTATAATCGGCCTCACCGATAGCATAAGACGATCGCTAGACAATAAGCGGGCTGGAGTGCTGGCTGTTTTAGATCTCAGTAAGGCATTTGATTCCATAGATCATTCCATTCTCTGTGAAAAACTATACACGCAATTCAATTTTTCTTATTATTCGTGTAAATTGATTTCTTCCTTTTTGTCTGATCGTTTCCAATATATTGTTAAACATGAAAATATGTCTAATCTGCGTAGTATTTCATCTGGTGTACCTCAAGGATCAATACTAGGTCCTATCCTGTTTATGATGTATTTAAATGATATTAACTTATGTGTTTTGAATTCGTGTCTCAGTATTTATGCAGATGATATCTAAATGTACATGTCTAGTAATACATGTTCCATTAACTACTCTATCTCAAGACTTGACAGCGAAATAGGCCGAATACGTCTTTGGGCCTCGAGAAATAATATAACTATTAACATTGCCAAAACAAAATGTACAATTTTCCGACCTGGACGTGAACAAACTGTTATTGATCGTAACATTATTGTGCAAAATACTGTTGTCAGTTCTACGCCTTCGCTCTTGGTTTTGAAATTGATCATAAACTAAAATTCAGCAAGCACATTTCTCGAATATGTTCAAAAATAAATTTTGCTTTGAGAAAACTTTACAATCTTAATGTTATTTTACCGGTTAACATAAAATATACTTTGTCACATGCGATTTTATTACCACATATCATGTATGGCGCAGAAATTTATGTCAGTGCAGATAGATCTCAACTGCATTGTCTTAACACATGTTTCCACAGGATCCTAAGATATACATATGGTTCCCATTGTGCCCGAGATTACCAAACCTATGAAAAGTACTTTCTTGGATGTTCCTTTCTATGCTTTTTAAAACTGAGATGCTTGTATTTATTCTTTTGCATTATTGAGTTCAACCAACCGGCATATCTTGCATGCTGCTACCGATTTCTCTCTTCGAATAGAAACTCTCAAGTCCTCATAGAACGTTATTCTAGCAGCGTTTTTGAAAGATCTTTCATGGTTCGTGTTGCAAGCTAGTTTAAAAAATTTCGCAGTCTCCCCCAACCAGTTCAAGCAGAATCTGATGTGTTACTACTCTACTGTTTCATAATAATTGTCAGTACTAATATACAAAAATGTTCACTCATAATCGCCACTATCCTATTTATTTATTTCTTCTGTTTTTGGACGATCAAATATTTTTGGAAAAATGTGTGTTAGGGACTTTTAGGGATTATATATATACATTTTTGTTTCTATTTTTGTTTATGTCTATATAACTCATAAATTGTTATACTATCAATATGTAGTCCATAAATGGGCGTTGATTGATTAATAAATATATATGAATACTAGCCGACCCGGCAAACGTTGCTTTGCCTTCAAATTTTAGCAGGAGCAGAAATAATTGCTTTTTAATTTGTGGTTTGTATAGGAGGTACCACTCACTTACTTAAGTAAGTACTTAAGATATGTACGCCAAACCGATGTAATAAATTTTGTACAAATACCGTAAACAGGAGCAGAAATATTGGATATTTAATTTATGGTTTGTGTGGGAGGTACCACGCCCCATTGTCCAATTCCGCCCATTTTTGCAGATATGTACACCAAACCTACGCACCAAATTTTGTTCAAATACCGTAAGCAGGAGCAGAAATAGTTGATTTTTAATTTTTTGTTCGTATGGGAGGTACCACGCCCCTTTGTCCAATTAGACCGACATGTAAATCTAAACCATCTCGGGCACCACCCAGACGCATATACAAAAATTTATGCAAAGCGGTCCAGCCGTTTAGGAGGAGTTCACTGACAACGTCCGTACAGTAGAATTATATATATAAGGATGAATATGAAAACGAACAAAAGATACAATTAGTTTTATAATTTAGATAGGCACGGCTTCAGTCAACATGACATTAAACAGCAGTTGTTTGACCGGGCATTTTTTCTTATTTCTACTCAATTATAATCAAAATATGCTGTCAATTCGACTAAACCTTTTATTTGCAGCCGCATATATTCCATGACCGCATAATGCGTAATACCACCCACGTAGTTTAAACCCTTTGTCATAACTAGCGGCACCTTAGAATATTTTTAAATCTAAGTTTTTAAATTTTCCGTACACTCACAGCGCAACCCTTGCAACTATATCAACTGCAACCAGACCGAAATATCACTTCAATGACACATACCAGTTTCGCCAGTTCCAGCTGGATATCTGCGACCAATGCATATATCTCGACTTACGACTCATACAAACAACACAAATAATTGTAATGGTCTGGAGAATAGTATACCAAATTACGGATTGCATGCTCAAGAATTATATCATTAAATTTTCCTTATCGGATACTACAGCCTGGGGGACGCCACCTACCGATTTCTAAGATTGTATTAAAAGCTGGCATTCATAACTAAGTAATAACCACTGTCGTAACCTGATTGCTGGCCAGATAGTTTGGTCTACACAACGGCAAACTGCTCGAGCTCGAATAAAACTCGGCATGCAGGTGTATCGTGTTCCAAACAATTGGATTGGCGTTACGAAGTGTGTAGGTTATTCCCTGTCTCACACATCCAAATAATTCTGCAAGAACTGGAGAAAGAATAATTGTATATGTTTTTGTTAAGACGTGGAAGACAAAATACACTATCTCCGCAACATGTTCCGCAGAATATTGTGGTTTGTTTCCTACTCCTAAATCAAGAGACAATTAAATTGCGCTTCCACAACTGCCATTGTTAATGCTCGGAAAAATGGGCGTGAAATACTATGTTTTGCAACCTTTACATTTATGATAGCATAAGAGTAACGTTTTTTTTTTGTCGCTTATAAGAGCCCAACAATAAGTTGTTGAATCTTAAATCCAGCCGTCGAATATGTCTTCTCCGCTTGATCTTTCAGCTACATGTTTTTGTTTTTGTGTGGTCCTCTGAGATGGGCAGTGATAAATTTGCGAACCAAATGCTCACGTAAACCTGTTGGTTATTAGTTCGTATGGCGCAGATAAGGCGCCATTTGCATTTTGTCTCTCTCCATAGATTAAACTACGTGAGAAAAGCGACCAAGGCCCGAATATATGAGCGGAGAATCTCCAGGGCCAGTGGCGCAGACTCATGTATTCCTTTCCTAAGGTGGACTACTTTACTGATGAGACCAAATTCAAAACACATGATATGTGGGTCAACAGAAAGAAACGAAGTTCATCTGATCGTTTAGGACATGGATGCTAAAAATTGTGGTACAGAAAAAGAAGAGGAAATTATTATAAAATTTAGAAAAAAAACTTAACTGGTGGAACAAAAGTTGCTATAAAACGACTATAATAGGCCAACATAATAGGCAAGAATTATATACAATCTTGTAATATTTGTGCAGCAACAATTTACGATTCGCTTTATCAAAAGCCCTCTGGTGTGCGCAAGCGCATATATAATATCAGTCAAGAACAAGAGAACAATATTATAAACTTCTAGTTCACCTGTTGCAATTATACGTATGTTGAGGTTAGACAGACCTATTGTAAACGATGAAGCCTAAGGACTCCCCGTTTTATAGGAAATTACATCCACTATATCATTGAAGCCTGCTGTTGTCATCCAGTTTCAAGTTGCTCTGATAAATTATATTAATTTTATGTCCTCAGTTCTCGACGAAGTTAATTGGCTGTTGTGTCAAATTGCAAATTTAGTTTTACCTGTTAAAGATGTTAAATGTATGATCCCTATGATAACTGCACCATTAAATCGAGACGAGATTTCGACAAAACTACGTCTTGTCCATTTTAATACGTGATATATATACAACACCTACAATTACGCTAAGCTCCAACAATGTCTGATGAACAAATAAAGATTAAAAACAAAGATCCAAGACTTTGTGCAAAATTTCTACTTTATAACTGCTCGAATATATCTATAACCAAATATGACCACAGCGGCTATATTATATGAGTCCCAATAAATAAGTAAATAGGGAAGAATAAATAAATAAGTAGGGCGATCATTGTTGTATATTCTGCAATCTGGGACACTTATGGCTTTATTTGGGGTACTTGGTTAGATCACCAGGACTATTTTGGCTCGCTAGGCCAAGCCAATATATTTGATGAAATACTGAAAGTTCTTCCCCAGTCATGTGTTGGTTGGGTCTAGTTTACAACAAAGTTCTTTCTAGCCCAGTACCACCAACAAGGCTTATGTCTAAAACCGTTTCTTATTCCAAACCAAAGTATGTGCAATAAATATGATTCAAAATATATAAAGTTTGACCTTAATGAGTAAAGTTTGAGCTAAATGTCAACATCGTAATATGTATGGCCTATTTTCAATAGGGTTCATTTGAGGTCATAACAAAACAGAATTGCCTGTGATCTAACTCCATCCGTAGGCGTTATAAACATTTGCACAGACAGTTATACACATTTGCATACACTCAACCATAAAAAGGTTAGGACTGGTTAGGACTTCAAAAATAAGAAATGGCAAGAGATCGCGCGGTTTTTTTTTAATTTTCTTGCTTTTTTTTTAGTTTCTTGCTTTTCACCGCCCCAAAATCAGGAAATTGTCGATCGGCTAAAATTAACTACTTTCCAATTTTCTCTTTGACAGTACGTGGAACTACGTAGTTTTTAAGTTTTTAAATCACGTATAAAATTTTTTTCACTAACCGCCAAAAATAACGAGACCATGTAATCTCCTTGAAGCTCGTACTCTTATGAAAATTCATTAAAAGTCTTAGTAAACTCTGAACGAAATTCAAATGTCACTATGAGCTACCGGCGAATCCGCAGCGAAGGCTTTCTGTTGAATCAGATAACAAAAGTTTTAAAGCAAACCGAAATCTATGGGCATACACAGATAGCTCTTTTAGTTGCGTTGAATTTTCAATTGTTGTTGAAGAAATATTAGAAAATGTAAATACAGGATGTCCGTCGGGACAGTATACTACTTTGTTTGTTTATAATGTTTGATTAAATGAGAGGGAATGGACCTTATATTGATAAATGTTTTATTTAATGTCGGCAATTATGTATGGAATACAATATCAGATAAATGTGCGCCTCTGTTAGCCTCACAAATGCAAGCATTTTTGAGCACATTTTTCATTACATTCTCACACATTTCACGCGGTACTTCATTAATTTCATCACGACTATTTTGTTTGAGTTGCTCAAGCGTTGCTTTTCGGATATGTCCATAAAAAGATGTCCGGGGCAGTCAGATCAGGTGACCGTGGATCAACATCACCATTTCTTGAAATAACTTGTTGTGGAAAGAGGTCTCGCAGTAATTCCATTTTAATCCTGGCTGTATGCGACGTGGCACCGTCTTGTTGATACCACAAGTTAATCAAGCCCAAAGCATGCAGTTGTGGCGCTAAAAAAATTTCAATCATATCACGATATCGATCCCCATTGACAGTTACCGTTACGCCGTTTTCAGTTTCGCAGAAGTAAGGTCCAATGATTCCTCCTGACCAAATTGCACACTAGACTGCCACTTTTAATAGATGCAAAGGTGACATATGAATAATTTGAGGGGTTTCCATTGCCCAGAGCCGACTATTCTGTTTATTCACATATCCATTCAAATGAAAATGTGACTCTTCACTTATTATGATTTTTCATGAAAATCAGGGTTGTCATGGGCGAGCTGTAACGTCCTATTGGCATATGTACGACGGCGTAAATGGTCTTGTGGAAGAAGCTCTGTCTTGAGCAGCAGTAATGTTTTCAGTCGATCTTGCAGTACGTTATGGTCCATGCTTGGACCTATTAACTACAGACCCTCTTTCTTCGAAATCATTCACTACAGGATAAATAGTGTGTCTATTGTGCTTTTCCATAATAAATTTGTCACGTCTCTACTTCACGACTGTTATATATGAACTGTCAAGACTAATGTTTACCAAAATGGCGGCAAAACAAAGTAGTATACCTTCCCGACGGACACCCTGTGGTCTTAATTTCGAAATAAAATGTATAAAATGTTGAAAACAATTAAGCCTGTGCCTAAGAAGACGTTATATATTATAGTTAATGGTTCGCCGAGTTTTTTCTTGTTAGTATGCTTTTGCAGCGAAACTTCGTATAAAACATCATGTAATAGAAAAACATAACGAAAATATGAAGAATTCTTTCCAGAAGATGACGTGGTTAGTAAAGTGGTAAGTAAATAAAGTGTAAAGTGGTTAGTAAATAAATTAAACGGTGTTTATTACACATCACACAGGTAAAAAAAATTGGAAGAATTCTAATGCTCAAAGCAGACATTGTTTTTTTTTTTTTTTTTTTTTTTTGGTCAGTGTCAATAATTCTCAAGCGTAAAGTCATTAATATGCGAACAGTTACGTCGTTTGCCTGACCAGATAATGTCGTTATAACGTGAAAGCAACAGCAATGTTGAATAACTACATATATTGAACGTATCTTATTTTCGTAATATATTGTAAAGATCATAATTTGATCTTGAAAGCATTTATTATGGACTAATCTCTTAAAATACAAATAAAATTGTTTAACGTATTTTCATATCCTATTGTACCTATAAAGTCGATACAATTATTAAACTATGAATTTTACATTTCGCTGAATTTGCTGTCTTAAAATTTTATATTGGAGAGATTAATATACGTTTCTACCAATATGCGCCTCCATATCACTATTCTATGTTCTGTGAGTTTATCGTCTCGATATGCAAATCCCGTCAAATGGCTTTGCTCATAGTATAATCTTGAGCAGTTTTATATAAAACATTCTAAAGACGAGCTTTTATTAGCACAATCACCGCTTCAAAACCTCATTTAGAATACATTTTGACGGAGTTTCGCAACTAAGTTTTTTCTGTGTTGTTTTTCTGAAAAATGAATTCTTCCACTATGGCGACTGTAAGGAACGTGCTTGAAGCTGCAAAGTGACAACTATGGTAGTCATTTTTACTGCAGAATAGAGTGACAATATTTGGGACATGTTAAACCGATTTTGTACCTTCATTCGCGGGAATGAAATTATGTATTACATAATTTATTATTATATATCATTTGATATTGCGAAAATGTAGCACCTAAGAGAAAGCGTTCAATGTGAGGAGTATCTTTTTGACCAAACTTGTTTCATGACTTAAGTCGATGGAACGATATCCGTCTGACTGGCTGATATGCACAATAATTATCGTAGTTCTTTAGGAAACTTCTTTAAATTTGGTATAATCCAATATTTTGTCAGATGATAGCCGGGCATTGCGAATGAATTATATACATTCGATGTGATAGCTCCCATACTCGCTCCCTCTGGCTTATAATACTCTGCAGAATTTAGACAAAATCAACCGTTTAACCACGCCTCTTATGTACCGTCCATACAGATGACGGGCTAACTTGGTATATTCTTTTTTTTTTAGAAAGTTAGAATCTTGTTTGTTTTTTTAATACGGATCCAGCGGTTAACATATCAAAAAGGAGGTCAAGGTACGTGGAAGTCGTCAGTTCATCTATCTGAAATGTCAATACTAGCTACATATATATTCCAAATTCCGCAGTTGAAATTTCGGGAAAATATTTCGGCTATGTATTTTGTGGGTGTAAAAATGTCCAAGTATGTATTGTGATGCCCAAAAACAACGAAATCAAAATTTCCAAAGTAAATAGATAAATAAATTAAAATTAAATTAAAAAAAAAACTTACACATATGTACCTATATATGGCTATTTTCAATGTCCTAGAACTTATTAAATATTAACTGGAAATAACGTTTTTTGGGAAACATTCTTTGGACAATCCTAAGTATGCATAACACAACGAAATCAAATTTTAAAATTTTTAAAAATTCGCGTTTGTTACCTCATTTTTCCCCCTCTTTTGGTTTGAAATTAACAAACACTCCGGAGGCTACAAAATTTCATGCCAAATTACGTTAAATACGCCCTGTTTTGGTTGATAACAAGCTTTCAAACGGTGTGGCCATTGGGCTATAGCCGCACGTACGATTTCCATGGAGATCGAGGACGCTGCTCTGGTTAATGCTGTTTTAAGGCTTCCCAAATTTCTGTGGGGAGTCTTGCACGCCATATTCTCCAATTCTGACCACAAAGCATAATCCAGTGGATTGAGATCTGGACTCCCTGGTGGCCAATCTTCTGCTGCTATAAAGCCAGGAATATTGACTCTGAGCCACTCCTGCGTGGTTTTAGCTTTGTGCGCAGGAGCAGAATCCTGTTGGAAGATCCATCGACGTCCATTAAAAAGGGTATTGGTCAAACCCTTCACAACACCCTCTAACACATCTTTTTGGTAAACCTTACGCCGACTCGATTCTCTTTAACGCCCCACTCCATGTTAATAGATTGCAAACTGAAACCAAACTGACTAGTATTCTTCACTAATCAGTGCATGTGTTCTGAAAAAAAGTTAACGGTTCTATTCCCGCAAGAAGTTTTGAACGATAAGCGCTGGAAATTGTGTAACAGAACATATGGCAGGACTATGGATGATATAAAATTACAAAAAATAACAATTTGAAAAGTTACTTTTAAGAGACAATATTTTGCCCTCATTTTAGAGCAAAGAATTTTAACTGTTTTTATTATTATTTATTTTATTTGTTGTAACGTAGAAAGAGTACAGTCCAATTAAGTTTTGTTACTTAATCAATTTCATTTTAAATTGTCATTTTAGTTTATTTAAAAATACAAGCTTAACGAATTCATTTCATTAATAGTAAGGATTTTGTTAATTTCGTGAATAATAAACTATCTGAATATAAAAAAGTTTTGTTTAAAATTACAAGGCGAGATTGAACAGGAATATTGAAATACCGCTAACAATCACAACTTTAAAAGGATTTGCCAACTACGTAACGTGAGAGAATATTTTATGTATTATATTTTATATATTTACTAGCCGACCCGGCAAACGTTGCTTTGCCTTCACATTTTAGCAGGAGCAGAAATAATTGCTTTTTAATTTGTGGTTTGTATAGGAGGTACCACTCCCCATTGTCCAATCCCGCCCATATTTGCAGCAGCACTTAAGATATGTGCACCAAACCGATGTACCAAATTTTGTTTAAATACCGCAAACAGGAGCAGAAATATTGAATATTTAATTTATGGTTTGTATGGGAGGTACCACGCCCCATTGTCCAATTGGACCGAATTGTAAATCTAAACCATCCCGGGCACCACCCAGACGCATATACAAAAATTTATGCAAAGCGGTCCAGCCGTTTAGGAGGACAACACCCGTACAGTAGAATTATATATATAAAGATATTCTTTTTTGACTTGTGTTAATCTATCATTGAAACAAAATGTGAAAATGCCAGATTTAGTGAAAAGCAATAGAGTATAGTAAAAGCACTAAAAAAAAAATCTTTGTTGTGATTAGTCTTCTTTGGCATTCATTTTGTCTTCATTTGTTCGAAGGCGGAAGAAAATCTTTGGCTATGTGATGGCCGATAGTTAGCTATTCGTTACGAATTCATGATAAAAAGATTTTACTTCAAAAGCAGTTTTGAAACAGTTTCTGTGTTCCATTACAGTCGAATATGGTTGTATTTTATTTGTAAAAAGTGATGTCACTGTTAGTTTTGCACAAACGTTCCCATTCTTCAAATGAGTTGTTGGTAAAAAGAGATGGTTGATGAAAAAGTCTGCCTTTCGAAATTTTCGAGTAAATGAAAAATTTTTGTAAAATTTTCAAGTTCTTGTATCAAAAAGTATCTTAATCTTCTATTTATATTAAAATTATTTTAAACTGTAAAATTTGTTTTTTTTTTCGAGAATCTTAACATACAGGTATTATTTTTTATGAAAGAAAGTTAAATGGACTAAATTTAGCTTTTTATCTTACAAATACAATTATATTCAACCAATACAATCTTTTCAAAAAAAAAAAAAAAAAAAAAAAGAATCCGTCTGTCCAGTATGTCTTCATCCAAAACAATGAAGTTGGTATCGTTTGATATAGTAACAAAATAACATAGCATTGAAAGTAGGTGATCTTGATCCTCCTCCAAAATCTATCAAATTAATTGATTTCCAGGTTGAATTGGAACGATTTCCGACGTTGAAATGTAATAAAACAAGCTGTTACAACGTTTCTACTTGTAATTTTTAATTGTTATCAAAGCTCTTGAATTATCTAAAAAAGTGGATACTTTCTTTCTACTTATTACAAATATCGCACCCTAAATACAAAAGGGGCATAACTCAAAACTCTCTATTATTCAGTAGAGGCAAAAAACCGTGTATGTAAAAATGGTTGCAATATTTAAAGAAAATATTGTTCCATTATGAAAAAATGTAATACTGAAGAAGGTTTTGCTATATTTTTTTAAATTTTATATTATCAGGCCTGTCACAGAATTTTGTGGTATGGTTTCGAATTCGCATTTTCCAAATCGATCGATATGGTTTAACCTTCTCCAGAAATCGATCGATTTTGTTAATTCCCAAATTGAAGATATCCCGTTTTTTTGATATGGCAACGCAAAGAATAAAGAACGCAAAGAAAAAAGCAAAGACCATATGTTTTAAAATAAACAAAAGTGTTAAAATTATTACAAGTGACAAGACGATTATTAAAGTTCTCGCGCTAGGAACTCCATCAACACTTCGATGAAGTCCTGACACCCGCGCCACAGTATCCTCGACATCGTTTAGGACGTAATTGTTGTATTGGCCGCCACAGTTTTTCTGTCCTCTTTTTTGTTGTGGCACAGCTTTCTTTTTACAAACACCTTCCTGTCCTCCCAGGTTTTTTTCCACCCATTGATGTCCTTGGTTGGCGGACTGGAGGAATTTAATTTTGCGGTTAGTTCAGACCACAACGCTTCAGCTGCCACCTTACCTTCTTTTACATACCCCTTAGCTATGTCCTGGTGGGCATCCATAAACTTGGCCAATATACGCTCTTGTGCGGGACTCCTATGTTTTCTTCCAAAAAAAACGAATTGTTACTAAATAAAATAATTAAAGAAAATTTTTCCATACATGTTTTCATAAATTATTTTGTTTGTTGTGCCTTTCGTTTTGTTTCGTCAAAACTTGCCAGTATGCAATGTTATTGCAAATTAGTTACTTTTACTTTGAAGAAATATGTGGTTTACACAAAAAAAGGTGGCAATACTGCATTAAAAAGTAGTAAAAAAAAAAGTTGCTTGCTGTGCTGCCCCCGAAAAATACGCAATAATTGTTTAAATTAATCATTAATATGCTTATTTTCGCCGCAATCTATTAAAAAACAGTATCTTTTATTGATATAAACCAATTGCAAAGACATTTTTTTAGTTTAAGATAGGAAAAAAACCAAAACCATTTACATAATTGAAAGTGGTTTCAAAACGAAAAAATTTTGCGGTTTTGATTGTCTGGAGAAGCAAATTACGAAATGGAAACCATTTCGATCGAAATGGTTTTCTGTGACAGGCCTGTATGTTTGCGAAAATAAAACAAAATTTTGATTTATGACTCTTTAACTGACATTTTTTCGATTAACTAGTGATATTATCTCAAGTTGTGCCTTTTCAACTGATAAAATGTTTTACTTTTGTAAGTTTCTTAACCGTCGATTGAATAGAAGAATAAGAATAATAAGAAAATTCACAGGAGTGATAAAATGTATGTTTTTATTTAAAATTTTCTATTTTAAAATAAAGCTTTATTCATTTCATTAACACATATCAAAGTAGCACAAAGTAGAAATCAAAATAGTTCATTATATTAAAAAAGAGAATCTTCAAAAGTTTTCGTTTTTAAATGCCATTGAATCTATGTTATAAATAAAGTTTGCGAAGCCCATCTGTACAGGTGTATCTGTATTATGGTTTAATTTCTTTCATATGGCTGGCTATAAATTCTCTCTGCCTTTGCAAGTCACTGCAACCCAAATATTTTTTAAATATTTCAAGGCGCATCGATTCGGAAATTAGTTCATTCCATCGACGTCGGCACTTTGCTCCGCACGGTGGCCTTATATGGCATTTATGGCATTTACTTCTTTTTTCGACTTGGAAACTGATGTATAAGTGGTTCCTGCGTTTTTTAAAGATTTTTGTTTCTGTTGTTTCTTGCTGTGAGATGTATATCTAGAACGAGTTCTTTTCCTATTTAATCTTTTTATATCCTCTTCTTCTTCTTCTGAGTATTCTTCCGAGGTGCTGCTTTTACTTTTTCCAGACAAACAAAATTCACTCCTAGAGTCACTAAATGCATTAGTTCTACTATCATCATTGTGCCAAGACACACTACAATCAGTGTCCATTGTACTTGAGTAATGTTCAAGGTTTGGGCAATACATTTTCATCGAAGGGGTCACAACTAAAAATTAAAATTTTTATTGCAAATAATTTAAGATTTTACAAAAGGTATGCACAATAAGTAAACAAACAAATGTCTAATAGCAATATAATTAACATTTAATTCTTTTTTCTACTTTAAAAAAAAAAAAAAAAAAAATATAAAATTTACGACGTTCACGATTATTTAATCAAAGAAGGCACATAAATAAATAATACTGTTAATTGAACTCACTTTTTACAACAAAAGATGCACAATGCAAAATAACATACCACGAAATTTATCACTTTTTACAGTGATAGAGGCAGAACTCAAAAAAAAAAAAAACTCTTTATGTGCAATAAAAGTAATCAGTCGTTCTTGAGCACGTAAACGCAACTAAAAATAATTCTCTTTAGTTGATCGTGCAGAAGCAACACACTTGACATAAAAATAGACATAACGACATAACGGTTAGAGATGTGTAATGTGAATCAGTTTATGGGAAAAAGTAGATTTTGACAATTTTTGAGTTGTGCCCCTTTTGTATTTAGGGTGCGATATTTTCTCTTTTTCCAAAACAAATTTCAAACGCTATATATCTTGCGATGCCATTACATTTCCAATCCTAAGCTGGATTGAGTTAGTTTAAATTTAAAAAATTAGGAATTTAAAAAAAAAAACCATGGTAGTGGTACAATTCGTAACGGAAAAATAATGTTTAATGAACTAATTTGATAGAATTACGATTTTTAGAGGTTATGTAGAATTATGTTATGGAGTTATGTAGAACTCTGGATTAACAATGGATTTATTCAAAATATGTTGAGGATGTTCATAATCGACACTAATCTCCAATTGATTGAAACTATTGATTTTAAACATAAATAATTACTAAAACATCAATTTCCATGGGAAATAAAACAATAAATATTTTCATCCTCTAGCGTGTACATTGTATTTTCAAACGAAATTTTAGTGCTCGCAGCGTCTAATATTAATCCAGCAAAATTGTTTTTTTTATCATTGGATATTATTTGATATTTATTTTATATACTAAAAGGTAGCGCATAAATCGTGCTACAAATGCAAAGCGGGGATAAATAAAGACCATTATTTAAATATGTTAAAGGAGTTTATTTACCAGAACTGCGCTGAAGTCGTATGCGTTTCAACATCATTTGGTTCGAGCAAGATGGAGCTCCAACAAAGGAGGTCATCACGGTCTATTATCTCCAAGACCAATTAGTTATACAAAATAAAATTAAATTTTCAACACTATAAAAAATAAATAAAATACTTTAATTAAAAAAAAGTTATTTGAATTTCTTACTGTAGCACAATTTGTGCGCCGTCCTGTACATGAATTTATTTACAAATCTGTTGTTTTCAATTATGGATTGCATGCCTCAACTGCATGCCAGTTAAGAAAGTCATCGAGTATTACACGAGGGTTTCAATTGGTTATGGAAATTTGAATTAAAATAAAATTAAATTGCTCTTAAGTTATGTTTACATTTAAAATCGTTATTCCTGGTGCACATTTCCCTAATTGCACATACCAATTTCTGTCCTAGGATGTTTGCTAAGGAATTCATTTATAGGAATGTTTTATTACTAGTGCCGTTTTCAAAATTTCTTAAAGTTTATTAATGTCTAAACAAGAAGTCTAATTTGTATCAAGTTGTTGATAGTTTTCATTTTGATTTGGACATTTTGGCATTTTTTGAAACATGGTTGAATGATTCTATCTTAGATTCGGATGTATATTGTGATGTATTCACTGATTACAAGACGGTCAGAAAGGGGGAGAGTTGGGTGTCAAATTAAATGAAGTCATTAATCAATACAAAAGTAAGTACGATAAATTCCATAGAAATGTTAAGCAAAGAAAATTGCAAAATGGGGCCGTTTGAAATGAGTTGGCGAAAGTTGACTTGTACCTGGTTTGATAAAGCACATGGCTAGTTAGAATTTGAAACTTACTCAAATTGTGGCTAGCGAAATTTGCTTCTGGAGACTTTGGAAAAGGGATATTTGACGTCGAGCAAGATTTTTATAATTTATAACTAACGCACTTCTGATGCTCTATTTGCCATTCGATGACAAGCGTGTTCTATTTTTAGACTCAGTCAACGGGAGCTACAATTTAACGATGAATCCGAACGTAGGTTTTATATTCGACTACACGAAGTGTTCGATAAGCACGAAGGTGGTCAATGGGCGCGGTTAATCAATAATTTGTTTGAATATAAATACATAAAATGGGTAGGGTGTGTTATCCTGGGGCAAAAAAGAAGAAAAATGGGCCGATGATGCCACCAGGCCATAAACCACACCAGACTGTCGTTTTTTCGGGATGCGTCGGTAATTCATGTATGGCATGTGGCTGTTCATCACCCCAGATGCGACAGTTTTACTTGTGTATCGCTGAACACAATTTTTCGATAAAACAGCGGATTTTCATTGAGCTTTTGTAAAGCCCATTCACCAAAAATTAGATGTTGTGGTATGAAATGACAGAGTATACTGTACACTTTTCACTTTGACAGATGACGTTTGGACTCCATTACCAAAAGGTGCTGTCAACATGGAAAACTTAAATCTTAAAAAATCGCACTATATAACAAACCATGATTATATTAATGACAACAAAAAACATTCATGTTATATAGCTATATAAAAGAAAAAAATATTTGTGGATTTCAGCATTTTAAAACCGAAAATGCTCATGACAATCTATGACATAATTCATACGTGACTCTAACTAACGGCTTTGTGAATCTGCCAGGTATGGTGAATGTACTAATTTTGCTTACAATAGCTGTGTTATCCATACCAGACTCTTCATGGGTTTTAATTTTTATTCTATTATTGCGTCCCACATATTCACTTTTATTCATTCTGATATGATTTGATCGATGGAATTGTGATAATTTGCCATGCGTCTCCTTTGTGTTTCCCTTAGCATAAATCAATGTTTCTTTCATACGTTTAAAGAACAAGTTAGTAAAAATTATAACTTGATTCATTATAGCGCGTTAGTTCTGGAGATTGGAATTCTGACTTGGAAATGTTGGTAGAAGTAGTAGTAGTTTGCTGAAATCTTGTTGTGCTTGATTCTAAAAGTTGAAGCCTGAAAGTTATAGACACTTATCGATACCATTTTTGGTACGTTGGGGCTAGCACCAAATCTTTTGTGTTTTACAAAAACCAAATTTTTAGAAAAATCTACTTTTTAGAGATCTGGTAATACAATGATTTAAATGTCGAAAACAAATATTGGCAAAGCAGAGGATATAATTTGCTACCGTAAAAAAATATTGTCGAACCAGTTTGTTTATATGAACGAACCTAGTACGAGTATGTGGCTTAAATCATCAAATATATTCATCGCAGTTATCTTTTTTTCTTCTTCTCCATATTTATTTAGCCATTAAGCTAATAAAACAAAAAAATTTCAAACATTGCATTAATTGACTTTCCAACATTAGTAAGTATTCTTTACATAATTTAATTTCATGTGGAATTTGATTATTCTTTATTCAATAGAACATTTTGATGGAAATTCGTTGTACTAAAGGTTAATCTTAAATCGCCAGTATTCCTTAAGTTATAAGGTTGTACATCCGAAATATGTACCTGTTGTTCTTGAAGGTATTTTGGTAATAACGAATTTTGCATTTTAAACACAAGAAGCAAAACATTCATCGTTATTCTTTGGTTAACTGAAAGCCATTATAAATTGTCCAGCGTATAGCTTGTGGGTGTTAGAAATTGGCAACATAAGATACATCTCATTGCCTTATTTTGCAGTTTTTGCAGTTTGTCCTTCATTTCTCGGCTACCGAGAAATAATAGCGTTGAACAATATTCGAAATGTGGTTTTACTATGGTGTACATTTTTATAGCAGTAGTTGTTGAAATATTTCTACGAATTCTTCTTAGAAACGCAATTTTCGATATCTTTTTACAAATAAAGTTGCAGTGTGTTTCAAACTTTAAGTTTTTATCAATCATGATTCCAAGGTATTTCATTTCATTCACTATTTCGATTTGTACTCTTTCTATCCGTACCGTTCTTCAATATCCTATAAACAAAAAAGTTCTCAAAATCGCCCCTTGAGGGACACCTATGTTGATATTTAAGGCGGTGGATTCTGTGGAAAAGGTAATTTTTGTTGTCGCATTCCGTCGGGATATCGATTGATTTTATTTAAATTTCGTATTTTCCAGTGTTAATCAGGTAATGATTTAAAAAAATAGATCAAAGTAGTTGCACGTGATAAAGTTCTACAAAAACGTTAGAAAATAAAATAATATATCGTTATACGTCTTGTTAAACATATTAACCATATTGTTATAAGGAAATGGAATATGAAAATGAAGTCAAATACGCAACTGTTGGCAAAGGACATAAAAGTCATCAATCTGGCGACGTTATAAGCTTTAATGTATTTCAATGATTTTTTTCTATTGTCAGAGTTGTTGATCCATATTGTTATTCTTGTTACTCACTCTTAGTTTTGACATTGTTAAGTAAAGTCGTATTAAACAAAATTATCTATGTAGGGTGGGGCACCAATTGCACTACAATAAGAAATCCAAATAAAATTTTTTTTATTTATTTTATTTTTATTGTATAGAAAACTCAATATTCTTTTATATAACTAATTGATTTTGAAGATGATTGACTGTAAATGACCTCAACGCTCATTCACGAATTTGCAACACCTCATCAGAAAAGTATTCATTGCGGGATTGCCTCAACTATTGTTTTAATGGACTGGTTCAATTCAGTCAAATTCTTTGGTTTCGTTTCGTATATCTCTTAGTTGACATACGCCAAAAAATAAAGTCTGATGCAGCCATGTTAGGCGACCTTAGGGGCCAGCGGAAATTGGAGTTTCTTGATATTAATTTGTTTGGGAATTTTCGTTGGAGCTCCGCCATAACCGGTCTGGCTATGCGTGGAGTTGCTTCATATTGCTGCAACCAAATGCTATTGAAACGGATACATCTTCGGCGCAGTTCTGGGTAAAAGAACTCCTTCGACATCTTTAAACAACTGTCCCTTTTAACAGTTGACAGCCGACACTTTATTTTATAAGTAAACGATATTTCATTTCTTTGATGCTAACAGTTTTCATAAAGGAGAACTACAACAGTGGCGACGAGGGTTGTGGAAGACGATAAAAGACAACGATTTTTTAATATCAATTGAAAGAAAAAGGAGTAAAATATGACAACTCTAGAAATCCTTGTATCGGAAACGCATCAGTTCAATCCATAGAACTGAGAAGATCTCTCGGACATCACCAAGCTCCAAGGAGATCCTTACTAAAAAAGGAAAGATGTTGTCGAAAGCCATAAAAATCATCATTCTGGCAACATTATGAGCAACATTTTCTTTATAAACAACATTTTCAACATTTTCTCTACTGTAAGTTGTTGACCTGTACTGTACTGTACTGTCGATACTCACTCTTAGGTTTGGTCTTGTCGATTAATGTCGTTCTATTATGCGTCTTAAATAAATTTGTCTATGTGGTTTATTTTATGAGTAAACGGAATTTTATTTCGCTGCGGCTAACGGTTTTCATAAAGGAAAACTACAACAAAAATGTTGTCTAATCTCTAGTTTCGTCACATTTGCCATATGGTACAGGGTGTCCGTCGGCAAAGCATACTACCTTGTTTGTTTATAATTTTTGATTAAATGAAAGAGAATGAATCTTATATTGATAAATGTTTTATTTAATGTCGGCAATTATGTATGGAGTACAATATCAGATAAATGTCCGCCTCTGTTAGCCTCACAAATGTTAGCCCTTTCGAACACATTTTTCATTACATTCTCACACATTTCAAACAGTATTTCATTAATTTCATCACGAATATTTTATTTGAGTTGCTCAAGCGTTGCTTTTCAGATATCCCCACAAAAAGAAGTTCGGAGCAGTCAAATCAGGCGACCGACAATCAACATCAGCATTTCTTGAAATAACTTGTTGTGGAAAGAGGTCTCGCAGTGATTCCATTGTAATCCTGGCTGTATCTGACGTGGCACCGTCTTGTTGATACCACATGTTAATCAAGCCCAAAGCGTGCAGTTGTGGCGTTAAGATGTTTTCAATCATATCACGATATCGCTCCCCATTGACAGTTACCGTTACGCCGTTTTCAGTTTTAAAGAAGTAAGGTCTAATGATTCCTCCTGACCAAATTGCACACCAGACTGTCACTTTTAATGGGTGCAAAGGTGACATATGTATAATTTGAGGGTTTTCCATTGCACAGAACCGACAATTCTGGTTATTCACATATCCATTCAAATGAAAATGTGCCTCGCCACTCTATGATTTTTTCATGAAAATCGGGGTTGTCACGGGTGAGCTGTAATATCCTATTGCCATATGTACGGCGGTCTTGTAAAAGAAGCTCTTGTGTCAACTGAATCTTAAATGGAAACAAATGCAAATCCTTGTGCAAAATGTAATTTTCTCATCGTCACAGTAATCGATGATTGATTTTGATAAAATGTTTTAACGATTGAAACACGTTGGTTTATCGATTGCTTTTCCACAATAAATTTGCTACGTCTCTATTTCGCGACTGCCAAATATGAAATGTCAAGACTAATGTTTACCAAAATGTCGGCACCCTGTACAAATACTTTTTGGAAATTAAGCTTTAGAATGCTTAATACCTTAAGGTTTGGCTGGCTGATAATCTTTACTTCAAAGCATAATTTTATTTTAATGGTTACCATAAGTATCTTATGGCAGTGCACAGCATTATATGTACATATACATATATTATATTGTGTTATGTGTATTGTATATAAGGCAGATAAGGCAACTTATTTACATTTTTCGAGCGCAACAATTCTAGAAAAACATAAAACATTGTGAAGTTTTTGTCTTTTTTGCAGAAAATACGGATAGCGTTCATCTTTTCTTTTAGATGAGAAAAACATAAGTCATTATCAAATTCCACAGCAATTCAATATTACCGCTTCATTTGGTTTAAAAGAAATCCTATCAGATTTTGTAGCATACTAAAGTGGTATACTTGCGTACTTTGTATGAACTGGCGGAATCTAGGAGATATTTTCTGTAGATCTTGTAATCAATAAGTCATACATATAAGAAATTGTAATTCCCCTGCATCCCTTGCATGTGATGTAGAAGAAATTTTCACATTCAGTGGGGTTGGAGTCATTTCTAGAGATAGAGAGTGAGAGAGAGAGAAGGAGAGAGAGAGAGAGAGAGACGAACATTCCCATTTAAAAAAATGTATTGTTTTTCCAAAAAAAAAAAAAAAAATGAAGAAAAATAATTTGTAATAAATCAAAAAAAAAAAAAAATAATAATAATAATTATTGAGCATATTAAATAGTAACATTCATCAACCACCCTGTACTGGTAGTAACAACAATGTTGGTACACGCGGTGAATGTGCCAAGGAGAAATTCGTGGAAATATTGCAAAGAATGCACATGGATTGTAAATGCCTAAACGGCAGAACGTCGTTTCTCGATATATATACACATAAATCTAAGCCAACAAATGAATTACAATAAGCAAATATGTTAATGGTGGGCAACTACAAAGGACTCTAGTTGGACTCGATCTACTATTCCATTGCCGATTAATCCGGATAATGCAGCTGCCAAAGGAATTTGAAAAAACGTAGCTCAAGTGGAGAAGTGAAAAAAGGAAACACTCACAAAAAATCAAACTCGCGAGGAGAAAATCATATAGGGTGATTTTTTAAGATTTAAGTTTTTCAGGTTGGCAGCACTGGTTGGTAATGGCGTCCAAACGTCATCTGTGAGAGTGAAGAGTGTACAGTATACTCTGCCATTTTATCATGGAATGACGAATGACCTACCACAACATCTAATTTTTGGTGAATGGGCCTTACAAAAGCTCAATGAAAATCCGCTATTTTATCGAGAAATTGTATTCAGCGATGCTGCTCATTTCTTGCTGAACGGATACGTACACAAGCAAAGCTGATGTTCATCTGGAGTGATGAACAGCCACATGTCATACATGAATTACCGATGCATCCCGAAAAAACAACAAGCTGGTGTGGTTTGTGGAAGAAACGTTACCGTCAACCAGCGAACGATATCGAGCCATTGGTTGACATGCTGTTTCATCAGGACACTATTGAAGCCTTACAGGATAATATAACATCCGTTATTCGTGGAATAAAGGCTGAAATGCTGGAAAAAGTGATCAAAAATTGGACCTTCCGAATGGTCATTTTGAGACGGAGCCGCGGACAACATTTACATGAAATTACATTTAAAAATTAAAAGGCAAATACCAATTTATCGATTCCAATTAATGTATGAGGCAAATTTGAGTGTTTTATTCGATTTAAAAAAAACTACGATTAAAAAATCACCTTTTACTTCTAGAGATTTTTGAACTTAAAACTAATGAGGTTCGATCAATGTATATGTAATTTATCTTGTTGCAACGGAGATTCCAGTTGATTGAAATATGGACATATTAAGCCCTGTGGTTTATAACCCCATATTGAGCATCATGCAAATATAGTAAATGACATTAATCAAACTGATATGTATAAGGAATGTCGCTCCTTCTGTGTGATCCTAAAAGAAACAAAAAAAAAAAGAATGGAAATAGTAAAGTCAATAATTATTGTAACTCAGACAATGGTCAAGAATCCAATCATCCCCGCTGTTTCTTATATCACTATGACAATCTGGTTACAGAATGTCCTCTTTTCAGGGAGGACATTACATTATTAATGTGGGGCATTTTGCAGGAGATACTCAAAATCTAACAGCAAAAGCTAAGAGCTCTCTTCAAGCGAAAATTAATGTCGTAAAATATGATTGTGAAATGGGAACGATTTAAAGCCTAAGATTATCATTTTTTTAGATAATATAAATGTGGATGTTACATTAATTGCGTAGGATAAACTAGGGAATAAAAATTATTTTGACATACATTTTATAAAACTAATCACCTAGACGCAAAATATTTGAAAAATATTTCTTCATGCAACTTCATTGCCGAACTCGATTTTGGCAAAAATACGTAGAGTTTTGACATCCATGTACTTTCAGTATTTAAATACTTTCATTATTTACGTATCTCTATTAATATGCATAATATTCTACCGTAACATATATATAAGATATCCAAACATTTCTGAATCCTCTTAGTTTCACAGGTCTTTTTGAAACTCAGTTAAAAAAAAAACAGTGGTAGGGATGTGGCAGTTGAACCCTCAAATATGGGCCCATGGTCGTTGCGTAATAGATTTGTTACTGCCCAAAATAGTCAAATATAGCGGCTGTTGGCCGTGAAAATCGCCTTAGTCGGCCCAGAGATCCACTTCTTTACAAAAACAACTGTAAGACATGACTTCCCAGCTCCCCTCTACACGCGATGTTCATCTTGGTAGACCGGTCGAGAATTCGTCACGTAAGTGAAATTCTTTCAGGCGAACACTTCGATTAATGAAATTGAGATTCTTGACTTATAGATAATAGTTTAATTTAATTTATGTTATATTCAGGATCGCAATTTTAAGCCTTACGGCCGATGTGATTAAATTATAATAATACATATCCCACATACACATACCCAATAACACAGATATACAGGTATGTTCCAAAAAAGTAGTGGAATTAAAGTAAAATACGATTTAAAAAGTTAACGTTTCGTTTTGGATGTTCTGAAAATGAAGTGGTTTGTTGTTTCATTTTCTCATATGAAATGAAGTTCGAAAACAGAAGTTGTAACCAGCTGATATTGACTTGAAAATAAAATTTAGTTATTAAAACTACTATTTGTGATTTTTTGTGCATAAAATTAAAGGATAAATAAATAATAAGGACAAATAAATAAATAAAGGATAAATAAATAAATAAAGGATAAATAAATAATGAATGCGGTGTTAGTGTCCACTGTATACCAAAACAGAATACGCAAGCAAAATTACAAAGGCGAATTTTGTGGGATCACTCAAATCCTGTGGATATGGGTGACACTACCTAAGTACACATATGTATGTACTTAAGTACATTCAATATACTTTTAATAAAAACTATTAGGTTTTTACAAAATTATCGCATCAACAAAGATGCATTTCCTAACATTTTACATTTCATAAAATTGAGACTGCCCAAGTCATCCATTCCGGCAGAACTACAGCTTCCTGCCACATTAAGATTTTTAGCAGAAGGAGGATTTCAACGAGGGGTCGGAAAAGACACTAATGTGGCCTTAGCACGGAGCACCAGATGCAAAATTTTAAATCGAGTGCTTATTGTTCTAGAAAAATATATTTGTCCTAGGTGGATTAAATTGAAAATGACAGTTGATGAACAAAATTTGTCTAAGTGCCACTTCATGCAAAAATTTGGTATTCCCGGTGTAGTAGAATGCATTGATGGAACTCACGTGGAAATTACTAAGCCGCAAAAAGATTCCACAATTCTTCCAATTTTACATGGTCCCCTTTTTCCAGGTCTGGATTGTTTTGCATAAAACGTAGCATTATTGCATCCTTCAATGTGTTCTTGTGTTTTCCCCTTCAAACAAGGAAAATTTTTATTCAACCAGAGGAGTCCGACCACTTTTATTTATTATACTTATATTATACTTTATTTATTATACTTGCAAAAATTTTTGTTTCACAATAAAATTTCAAAGTATTTTTAAACCACTTCTTTTTGCCTAAAAATAGTTTCTAGAACAATGCAATTCACTACGATTTGATGTTCGAAAACAAAACAGAAATGAAAAGTAAAAAGTAAAATTCAGAACACCCAAGTGTCAAATTGAAGTGATTTCAAACTAATTTTACTTCAAAGTAGAATCAGGAACATACCTGATAGAATTTACAAGATTAAGATTATTGAAATTATGTACATTTTAATATAGGTGGGTTTCCCCCTCAAACTACTTCCCTTATTATCGCTTTGTAAGTTGTTACACTAATAACACTGCTGCTAGTGTGATAAAATGCCATTTAAAAAGCCCTGAAAAATGAAATTACCTGAGATGATAGAAGAATTACCTTCATTCTCAATAATTGTATATATATGGAGTACTTCCAAATTCCAATTAAAGTTGTAATTCTGTATATTAAGACGAAAAATATACAAAATGAAAAATTTTAATAAGTGAAGTTGACTCTCATTGTAAATCATATTTTCTGTTATTAAGATACACAAAATTGTTATAACATTAGTATTGTAAAGTTGTGTAATGTATTTGTTATTAAATTATGGAGAAGATATGTTGCATTATTGCAATTTAACCAAATCGGCCTTAAGGCTTAAAATTGCTGTCCTGAATAAGAATAAATTACAAAATTAATTAAAATTATTAATGTTACTCGCACATTTAACGCAGAATTTTGTACAAAATAATTCTAAAATTCATGGAAGACATCATATCAAACATAATTAGCCAAAAATGTATGATTATTTAGAATTTTTTGGAGAAATTTTAGAAGAAATTTAATTTTATAAAGTTTAGCAACCTTGTTTGCACCACTTTGGAAAATTTCTTGCTCTGCGTTCTTGAAATATTTTAAACTTTTTGGTGTTTATTACTACATTTGTTTGCAAATCTGTGTGAGCTATTAAGTAAATTTATATGAGGTTATGTGTTAAGAGCAACACCTGGCATAAAAAAAAATCCTTTGCGTCTCATGAATGAGACATGTGACCTTGTACGCATTCTAGTTTTGAGTCACTCAACGGGACTACAATTTAACGATGATTCCAAAAGCCACATTCGACTATTAGACTACTCGAATTTCATCTAACGATATCAACTGCATGCATTGTTTTGTTGAAACTTTTCTCGATGCTTTCTGGTTGTTATTATGGGTTGATCATAAGTTTAGTCGACAGCGTTGTCATTCGATTTATTTTATCATTACAGGGGAAAGTGTATAATTAACGAATTTTGAAACTGTGATTGTTTGCTTGTAGTGTGATATCCTCTGCTCTACAGAGGGTAGTGAGTATTGTTTCAAATTATGTTGACCTGTATGTAAAAATATTGGCATGGAATTCTACCGATTTTTCAAAGATACTAAGTCTGAAATATTGGGGAAAGATATTTTTACGATTTATTAAAATTTTTCTATGCATATAAAGAAATATTAACGTCTGGAGGAGGTTTGGAAAGTCTCTTGCTTCCACTCTGAAAGGCAGGCGCCTTGTCAGATAAACTTCTGAAAAGCAAACTGCACAGTCGAAGAATGCTGCTATACTCTGTCCATGCGGGCGGTTTTGCTTTTGGAACACTACCTTACTGCCCTTCGGGCGCATTTGAAGTGGCTAGAGATTCTTACTTCTCGCTACCGGTGTCCAGCATTATTGATCACCCGAACTTTAGTGATAACGGTATTTGGACGATTGGAAACTGGGGGAAATGGCCATAAATGGAATTAAAAATACTAACCCCGCGTTGCCTGGTGTTGTTGAAGTCGTTCATTCCAAATCTGAGGTCGGATTTGCTAAAATCAATACGGCGGATCCGATGTGATTAATCTCGTGATCGTTTCTATTTCGGGGTTTTGAGTGTCCCTGATTTCGAATCTGAAGACAGATTTGCAAAATTTAATGAGATGTCTATCTGAAAGTTATAAAATCGGATAACTGTTACTGCTTAGAGTTTTCTGGCGGTGCTGGTTCCGAATATGTAGTCAGATCTGTAAAATGTAATGTACCTTTTTGACACTATATAATAACGTTGCATGGGTTAGATTTCCGACTTCCCGGAAATAGCTGTAATTTTTGTTTCAAGCTTTTGATGTTTCTTTCGCGAACATTCCCACTGGTAAAGCGCTATTTCCATAATCAATAAAAATCGTATGTACAGAGGCTAACTTGTGGAACGAATTGAAGCGCTCGTCATAGATCTTTGTAGTCCTCTTTTACATAAGTTGTAAATTTTTTTGAAGTCTACAAAAGATTGCTGCGAATAAATCGCGAGCCAGGCTTACATTCAACTCCAAGCAATACGCAAAAAACTCGGGATTCTTAAATGCACAGCGAGATTTTGGCAAGTCTATTTCTACGTTGAATTTTAGTTTATATTTCAGTTTTAACCTGCCTCATCAATTGCCATTTTTGTATGCTAATTGTTTATGAAATATTCAAACAGCATTCCAACAGTATAATCCAAGCATTCTGTAATGAATTATTAATAGGAGTTAATTTGTCTTCTAAATAACATGTTAAATTATTAAATTCTTTAGGAATTGCATGACAAATAGAATATGGCTGTGAAGATTGTCTTAGTAATAGCGTTTGAAAATTTACCATCTATAAGAATCATAGTTAATGACAAATGTATCTATGTCCTTGTTATTAAATTACGATCTTGTTTTCCTATTTTATCACCTTTTTCTTCAGTAATTAAAAACTGAGGATTCAGCTAGCCATTCAAAATTGTTGGCTTCATATCTAGTTTACAATAAAGAGCTAATTCGAAATTCTGTCCAAACTTTTAGAATTTGCTGATTTAGTTTCAAACTGTAATCTTTCTTAAACTAATTGCATGCACTTCCTTTTTTTTCTTCGACTCATCGATGGTTAAATATCGAAATGGAAAGTGCAATTGTTGTTTAAATTTTTAAAAGTGAACAATTTGTAGATTTTGTGGAATTTAAAGTAATAAAAGGTTCCGACCAAATTTTTGGCATTTTTTCAATATTTTGGAGCGTTATTATTAATCATTACATTTATATTGCAGATACCAATGACATTACTGTTCATGTTTTTGAAGTTTTTATAAATCCGAAAGATTTTGATGAGAGCAGATAGGTTATAACAATCTCGAATTTGCGCTATCCTTGATTACTACTTTCCGGTCGCTACTTCCCACATCCAGTTGTATATATAGGGAAAATATTAAGGATAGGGCCAGAGTATTCGGGTATATCGCTTTGTCCCGGAACTGACTAAAGTCTGGCGTCGAAGCGATCTATTCTACCAAAGAGTTTCACACTTCTTACGATTTGTCTCAATTCGATTTAATAACTTTAATACCAGTTTGACTATCAATATGTAACACAATTGCCAAGCTGAAGTCTATTCTCATCCGGAAGGAAAGGTTTATTTGCAGGTCCGTCCCTATCATTTGCATAACTCGATCTTTTCAGAGTAACAACCTCGTTATCCAGTATATGATTCGTAGTTCTCTCCACCAAGGAAGGATTGATATAATTATCTTCATAGTCCAGTGAAGTGTTAATCTATCAGAAGTTCCAATGTTTCAGAACCCGAATCAGTCCAACACCTATCTGCAAGATGAATAAAGATTCACGACACGTCCGGATCTGTCGTTATCGTTAACATCGAGTAAGGGTTTGCCATCACTTGATTCAAACCATACTTATTTCACTTTCATAATGGTTAGAAACGGTACGCTAATAAATTCCAATCTACATCACACTTCGCCTTATAATTAATTTTCGCAGAACCATTTCACATCCATCATAAAGCAGATAGAGCTAGGGTCCAAGAATGAATACTTTATGAATACTTTTATTTGAATTCAAGTATACTTCTAAATATTGAACTCCACACTATTGATCTTAAATCAATCACGCTGAGTAATAACGTTCAATACTGATTTACCCCTTGTCTATATACAACGTCTTGATCGTGTTAATTATTGAAATAATATTTAACATGTATGTATATATTTCTCGAATATCATGTCTAATAATAAATGGTTTACCTATATTATTAGTTTAATTTATTCGAAACAAAATATAGTCAAATAATTCATATGTTTTTTTTTTATTCATTATCTAATACTCGAATAAATTTTAAATTGTTCCCGTCACTTTTTCGGGCCAGAAAAATATGATTTTTATTGTTGATAATTATTTTTTTTATTCAACTTTATTATCACTATGGGTAGAGTCCCCATCTGCGGTTGTACATGTTCTGCTTTTCCCAGTCTGCAAAAAATACTCTGGGATTCAACGGTATTCAATAATCTTCTAATTGAGAGCATCCAATCTTTCTTGAGCGGCGCAAATAGTTTTTGATGCATTTTGATGACGATTTTTCTCATGAAAAAATTCAAGGATAAGGAAGGGCGAGAGTATCGGTGGGTTCGTGGTAATATTACATTTCTTTAACTATTTTCGGAAAGAATCGGAACATTATACAGTCTTCCTCCAGATCTAATTATACCATTGCCATCTAAATTTGGATCCAGTGCCAATAGTTCATTGCTCTTAGGAATTGGCTAGGACGAGTTTAAACATGCGTACTCTCGAAGAAGTAATTCTTCTGGATGTGTCGACAAACTTAGTTTTTAGCGGTTGTCTCTTCTTTGATTTTCCATTTACGACATTGGAAATGATAATTTTGTTATGAACATCATTTAGCTGAAATCGTAATAAATCTCATTCTTTCATTTGACTTGCCCCTTTTCTTTAACATGCCATACTAGCAGTCCATGCAACAAAAATTTCGTCAAATCAAAAATATATCTGCAGGATGATCAGATGTTGGATACCAGTATTATTTCTATTTCAGAAACACCGTTTCTGGTGATCAGATCTTATCCAATGAATTACTATGTGGGAATCTGTTCAAAAGACCGTACCAACAACGTTTACATTATGAGTACTCAAAATTCAATCTTTCGATCGAACGGCCATCACGGTAGCTTGATGTTTTGGCAGACATTAACGAAAGCCTAATATCACTTATGCACTATATTCAAAAATACGCAATAACGGCGTTAGCTTGTGAATTTGAACTTTTTTTTCCGCACATTGTGCGAAATCTATAATCTATAAGTTTCAATATTCTCTAGCATCTAGGCCTTGAATTTTTTTTATATACCTCTTGCATCTAGGCCTTGAATTTTTTGTATATACCTCGTCAGACAGTTTTTCATTACAACCAGCTGCACACATCCATACTTCTTGCATTAATAATTTAACGTATGCCATGTAAGCAGCCACATAGTGTGACTGATCTAACATTGACATCGCAATGCAAAGTAGCTCTCTCTTCGTGGGAACCCTTTTCATTATCAGAACTTCTTCAGGAACTTCATGAAATTTTAAAATGACTACAAACTTGACATACAGTGCATTCCTGTTCCTCTCCCTACTGTTTTTCCTACATTAATTGAAACGTTACCATGAACAAATCCGAGTTCTTTTCCAACCGAATTCGAATTATTTAGCATATTTAGCATTTCAAAACCGCATTTCTCATGAATTTTCTTTACGGCACGAGCAACACCAATTGCTTCTACTTCAGTATCGAAACAATCTACATAATTGTCGACATAATGTCGCTCAATAATGCCTTTAACCGGCCGTGATGTTTTTCTTCAAATTCTATTTTTAATGTACTCAGTTGGCGAACAAATGGGTTTTCATTGGCTTGGGAGGGTTTCCATCTCTCCAGAGGAATCTTTGAGTTTTTTGATCTCCTCTGGGAACCATTACCTGATGAAACATTTCCTTCAGGCATCCGTAAATAGACACTCTTGCCTGACTAAATTTAAAAAGTACGATTAAATGGGACTGAATAATGTTGTGTCCGGAATATCCGTATTTAAAGGAATGTTTTGAACTTTTGCAACATCACTGAAAACAATTTTTAGATTATTTTTATTTGATTTAATTAATAACATCAAAGTGGGGCAAATAAAATGTCTTTCTTTTTTTCTCCATCTTCTATTTCGGACATTAATCTAGCGCTTCCTTTGCTCATCTATTCTGGACCGATATTCAATTGAGAAGTGTACTAGATATCTTTCCATTTTTTCCAGCGTGACTAATCGTTTTCTGTCATCTTTTATGGCTCTGGAAAAGGTACAAAATATCATAACAAGCTATACTCAAATCTATTTCCAAAGCGTAGAATTTTCTAAAATTTTAAGAGAGCTCTTCCAACTTCCTTAGACATTAGCGATTTAATAGAAGTTCGTACTCCAAGCATCGCCAAACTTAAACAATTTTACATCAGTTTTTGTATCTTGGCAAATGATTCTAATTCTTTTTTCCTTTTGAATACTTTACCTACGAAATTCGGTTTTGATTGTTTTGATTGCCCCTTAAAAACTCCAACCTAATGAAGTTCTTATCGATATATATGTAGATAGGCCCTGATGGTGATAGCATTCTTGGGCGTTCAATGCTAACTGTAAGAAAAATATGTATGTGCTAAGCTTATTATTATCCTGTGTTTTATATTGTAAGAATTTGTACGGGGAATTTCTAAGAGGGATGAATTCTGGCAACAGTTGGTAGTTTTAAACTTTTTTGGGGCAAGTTTAAGTTTGATGTAACAAAATGCTGAAAATTTTTGCTTGTTGCAAAACTTACATTTTATTATTTTCTGACCCACACACAGCTGCTGTGATTGTCTCCTGGCCGCGGTGTCAAAGGAAGGAGTTGTTATAACACTTCTAAACTTATTTATTAAGGAAGTGATTGATTGTTCGATATCGATATTAGTGGACTGAACCATAACACATATGCCGCTGCATTTCTCCCATTCTATTTTTAAAATATGTTAAATATACGTGAACCGTAACACATATGCCAATGTCCTCGAGGTGGACGAACCAAAGGTATTTAAGGTAGTGATCGGTTGCTTCATAGTTTCATACAATATTGATTCTTCAGGAAGTCTTCAATTCTATTTTAATGTCGACAGAATATAATGAAATACCATGAATACAATGGATAACTTCATCGGATCGGTATACACAATTTGTAATTTAAAGCTAAATAAAGCCGAATTGCAATTAAAAACACGATAAATCAGAATATGATACATAATTAATTATAAAAAATAAATAAAAACACGATAAATCAGAATATGATACATAATTAATTATAAAAAATAAATAAAAACACGATAAATCAGAATATAATACATAATTAATTATACGAGTATGTATAATAAGTCAAATAGTATACAAGTGTGTAAAATTAACAACTCACAAGTGAATTAAATTAACACGAGCATACAAAATCTAGGTAATGGGCGAAGAAGTTATTTTTTTAGGATCTACTATTTTGAGCGATCGGGTAGTCGACCAAATTTCGTAGTCATAACCCAAGATTCAATGCGGAAAGGCTAAAGGAAGTATGTCATGTTTTCCAAACTATAGCTCACGTTGCAAAATAAGAAAACTGAGAAAAGTTTAAAATATTTCCTTAATTTTCAGTTCGTAGTAAATTGATTGCTGGGTAAGTTGATACAATGGAGCTCGAAAATCTTAACTCAATTGCGTACTTGTACGAAAAATTCGATTAAGTCAATTTTTTCTGTTGGAATGTCGTATTTTTGTATATTTCAGAATACTCAACAAAAATTAAGACGGCATCGTTGAAAAAACGTTTCCGAAATCCAAGATTCTTCCCTACACATAAAATTCAAATCCTTTAATAAAAAAAATATTAAAAAACAGATTATTTTAACTCTCAAGTTATTTCTTTCAATAAAATGGCAATTAGCGCATATAGTTTTTCCGCGAATACGAAGAAATGCAATAGAAATATTTCCGTTTGTTTATTCAAACCGAAGTCAAATAAATATTATATTTGGTAAAACTTAATTAGAGTTACGAAGATAGAGGATAAAAATATTTATTCACTTCAGGTTAAATAAAAATGTTTTTATTGTTAAAAATTGTGAAATTGGCAAATATATTTTCCATTTTGTGGAAATCTGGCTATGTTTTCTGTCTTAAAACGAATGCAACTTTAGCAAAACGATATTCATCTAATATAGTTTTATTCATGTAGTATAGCTTTTAGAACTGATTTATGCACATTTTTTATAATATTTTAAAACTGTTCTCATTACGGCATTTGCCTGTTGATTAGTCATTCAGTAAATTCTTACGAACATCCCACAATATCTTTTAAGTAAATCTTTGTAAAATTTCATATGCGTACTTACTACACTTAGTAATGCTAGATCATAATTTATTTATATCTGCACATATTTCACGCACTACTAATTTTATATAAAATCGAATAGTACTAGTACATAATTTCCGTATATTTCTACATATTTCACATGGTACTAATGCTGCATATACCGCCCACTACTACAATTGTAGTAGTGCTGATAATTTCTGTCTATATATTTACATCCAGAATTCATTCAATTCAATTCAATACTAATTGGCAAGTGTTTTTGTTGCGGCAACCTGAATAAATTTTATGTTCATAAATTTTAATACATTTAATGATAAAATTTACTATTTCTTGATTATATTATAATTTTTTTGTTTTTTTTTATAGAAATGAGTCCATGTTCAATATGAATTCTTTTCCACCTATTAGAGTGGTCTAGTCAAGCTAAAAGTCATTATTATTTTCTTTTACTATTTTTTATTTACAACTCCTTAACAAACTGTTCTCATTCTTTTCGTTATAGCCGTCTATACGTGGGAACCGAACATAACTTTGTACCATTTTACATGAATCATCAGATTCCGCAGCGCCCTTAGGGAAGTCTGCGTATAATTTATTGTTGTAGAGTATATGATACAACCATATCCATATCCATTATTCAAATTTGAAGGAACTTTTAATTAGGATTATATTTGGCTTTCAGAGAAATATGAGTCCTATTACGCGTCCGCTTGATTCGACGTGGTCGAATTATTGTACGTTGTGTGAGATTAATTGATCAATGGCCAATTCGAAGTGCTAACCTTATGTATTTTGGTTTAGAGCATTTCATATTTATTTATTACTAATTGAGCCATTTTATTAAATTTAACAATATTGAAATCAAAACTATTAACCACTGTGAAAAACATACGATACGTTTAAGCAGCCTCTTTCACGATTTGGGAGTAATTAATGGATAAATGAAATCAGACTTTCTCATAGTAATAAATACGAGTTGGCGCTACTATTCAATTTGCTTAAAATATATCAAAAGATTCTTAATGATTATGACGTTTTGTGACTATGATGGATCAGATGGTCTCATTTGATTTGAGAAATAATTAATTTCACTTCGAACCAATGAACACTTTCCTTTTGGTATGTTAGTTATGTTATTACCTTAATATAAGAACAATTGCTGATTCTAACATAATCAAACTAAGATAATTCAAATAATGCAAACAACCGTACATTTTGGTTAGGTTATGACAACTTTTTGCAGATAAGCATCACATAAGTCGTTTTTTAATTGCATTTCTTGAAAGATTAAGTCAACTTTGACAAAGTATTCGAAAGACCGTTTTGAACTAATTGTTCGCGAATTTACATTCCAAGATAATTTTCTAAATCTTCACTATCCCCAATAAATGAGGAATCATTATTCCAATAGATTTTTTAGATTTTCTGGGTAAGATGTCAAAATAAAGTTAATTCGTATTTGCTATCAACAAAATAAACGTCCAAATTACTTTCTACTTTACTTGAAAAGTCGAATTTGTTGATATCCAAATTTAAATGATAATGATACTTTAACTTAGAATCTATAGTGGGAATTCCGATACTATTATAGCAAAAGGCTTTTTTTCTTGCGACAGATCTACCTATATATCACCTTGTGCGCCTTTCATTACCAACAGACCTGAAATTCTTCCAATTCCCTCGAATCGATCACTCAGTCCATATCATATATATTATCAATTTGATAAAATAAATACTACTC
The DNA here is from genome assembly GCA_019455685.1 of Philornis downsi. Lineage (NCBI taxonomy): Eukaryota > Metazoa > Arthropoda > Insecta > Diptera > Muscidae > Philornis > Philornis downsi. The sequence goes on along the minus strand of JAHXMU010026103.1, from coordinate 271,428 downwards.
TCATAGAATCTCTCTTTTACGTTTTATGTCCCATTTCATTAGAATATGCAAACAGAAGAAAGAGAAAATTCGTATTAGGTAGAGTGGTTTGCCTTTGCACCAGTTGTGTGAATACTCCAGTGCATTTTAGATATATGATGTGTTTTTCCTAAGTTTTATCTTTCTTTCCTTTTTTACATTGAAAATCGACTACCTTGCCATTGACTGCAATTGACCGAATGTTCATTTTCAATGTGGAGAAATATGGGGCAGCTTCAGATTTCTTATAGTGTAATAAAAATTCCTAAAAGAGTAATTCTAATTCAAATAATTATGGAAAAACATTTGTTATTATATTTAGAAAATGGTTTATTTCATAGGCAAGCCCCGTTCACAGTTAAGTGCAATTGATACAATTTGATGTATCACTAGTCTATTTAGTTTCTATTCATTCTACACTTTTTGGTATGCCCTTGAGCTCTCTCAACAATTCGGTTTTTATCTCCTTAACCGGCGCAAAACGTCGTCCTTTCATGAGTCGCTTCAATCTTGGGAACAGGAAAAAGTCGCTGGGGCCGATTGGGCTTTGGTTCCGAAGTCATTACCATATACCTATGATTCATCACCAGATATGACCCTTTTAAGAAAATCTGGATCATCGCTGACGTCATTCAACAATTCCTGAGCGATGCTTATGCGACGTTGTTTTTGGTTAAAATTGATCAATTTTGGAACGAACTTTGCTGCCACAAACTTCATGCCCTAAATTTCCGAAAAGAGCGCACGGCATGAGCCAACCGATATGACGATATCCTCAACAACTTCTCTAATTGTGATTCTCCATAACAATTTTCTTCACCTTCTTAATATTTTCATAGGTTGTTGATGTGCTGGGACGTCCAGAGCGAGCGTCATCATCCACATCTTCTCGACATCTGTGAAAAGCTTGTACCACTTGTGACTCAATTTTTTACACAAAATGTGATACAACTTCTTTGATCCATTTTTTTCGATAACAGAAAATCTTTGAACACGCAAAATACTTTTCTTATTTATGCCTCTCGCGAACGAACTAAACATGCTAAATGGATAAAACCGACAACATGTCTTCGAGACGAGTTCACCAACAAAAAAAAAAAAAAAGAAAAAAAAAATAAAAAATAATAAATGAAAGTCGAATGTATGTAGCCCGCGAAATTTGAAAATTCATCATATTTTTTGAACACACCTCGTATATACGGTGATGTGTCTGAATTGGCTAGGACCATCGTAATTTGTATCCAATTTGAGAAGAACTAGGAACTGTTTTACGTATAGCATCTTACACTGTAGTATGTTACTTTACATTGTATTGTATGTTTGGAACAATGCAGGTTAGTTGTGTTGGCTGTACTTTTATACACACATGATAGGTATGATTTCTACTAATGAGGATATTTACTGTATAGTTGTCAGTAGAATATGTTTACACAAATAGGTAATAAAATATTGAATGCTTCCAGTTGAAATGTTTACCTGCATTGATGCTAAGATTTGCTCTACAAATTCTTGGTATTTCTTGCAACACAAATACATAAACGCATGTATAAGTTACATTTATAGCAGGTAGTTTGTTGTAGGGTATACAAAACGGACAAACGGTTATTCCTAAACCAGCCTGCTTGCAATAAAATACTCAGTCTTGAAATCGAAATCACCAAACAAACATACACATTGTTTTTGAACGGCTTCTAATTCATGAGTTGACAATTTTAAAATAAGTGTGTTTATATTTTGGCTGAAATGCATGGCGGTTAAATTGCTTTGGAATTCCAGATCTGATTGCAACAACATCAAACAGATTAAACAATTACATAATTTTGATAATGGAGAAACTCTATTGCGAAAGTGCGGACATGTGTTAATAAAAATGTAAAGTTGTTTATGTTCGTCGTTTATGCTTTCAACAATAATGTTTGATATTTGTTCAACAACGGTATTGGCAGATTAATGACAGCTAATCTGTTTCGAAAAGAATGTGTTTCTCCGCCAAATATTCCATCATTAATAACTATGGAAATACATTTTCAATAACGCTAATATCGAATGATAATGCCTACCATCAGTGATTAATTACAGTAATTTCTACAGAAGCCATGCACAAATTATTCAGTTTATATAACCTCCATGTTATGAGCTGGGGAAAATTCCGATGGAACGACGGGAACAATGGATACAATAATAACCGTTCAACAACGGGACGAAACCCAGTCAAAGATTAAAGATAAGAACTTCCGACATCTAATAAAAATAACATAATGTGACCATTGTACGTGATGCTGAAAACAATTTCTTCAATACGACACAGTATACCGCATGCATGCATGCATGCAAAAATATACATAATTTTGCTGTTAATACCTTTTTTAAATGTGTGAATTTTAATAAAGATCAATTCTACAAGTGGTATCGTCAAAATGTTGTTCTCATGTTTTTTAGGGACATTTTGATTTACATTTTGATTTTCGAATGAAATTTCAAATCATTCGAACATAAATAAGTCATTAGATATGTATTGGTATATATATTGCATATTGAGGTTTTCGAATAAAAATATTGCTTTAAGTTTTGCGAGGTGCCAGGTTCATTCTTAATATCAAATTTGCTGAAATTTTAATTTTCAATATGTCTACTATTTTTAACTTTAAAATGAATGAGTAATGCATATTGTTGCCATTTCTTAGCGTGAACTGTATTTCACAGAAGTTATCAAAATATTGATTTTAAATTGAATTATCTTTAGCTTATTTTGTCTTGCAATACATAACGAACGTCGTCTTGACTTAAATATACAATTTTCTCAAAATCTTATGTTTTTATTTTATTTTCACATTTTGTTTTTAATTTCTTGTTTCTTTTTTTGTTATTAGGATATCCAAGTGTTGCTATTTGAAGTTTACGGTGTAAGAATTCACTTACTATTCCAAGCTTTCCGACTGAGTCATCCGTGTGACTACATCATAATTAGCACTGGCATTTCCCGATAGCTGATACCTGAATAAGATTGATAGTTACACAGAAGTTCCATCAGCAGTTCCAGGCTTAGACTTGAATGGCGATTAATAATTGCATGGAACACGCGATTGAATTTTACTTCTGTATTATTTTGATAAAAAAATACGTTCGCCGTTATTTCGTTTGAATGAGTGAACACTTAAGGTAAATCCGGAAGTTATATCTTGCTTAGAAGTAAACGTTACTACGTAAAAGTCTGTTCTTCGATACTTATGAGAACACTATTTTCCAGGGTGTCTACTTATCATACGTAAATGAATTTTTGATTTAATATTTCCGTAAAATTGTGCAAAATAAGTATACATTTGACATCTACTGAAATGATTTCGAAAGCCCGTAGTTTCCAGCGGAATGATGCACTCAGTCATCTTTCACTCATAAGTTGCTAATGTATGAAATTTGTGTTAAATAATGCGAGGTGATATTTTTAATAAATATCAAATATATACTTATTTTCTGCAAGCTTATTTGGGACAGTATAGTATAACTTAAATATATATTCATATACTACTTATTTATATTCTTTATTTTGTTTCTGCTACTGATTAGAAGAATGAATCATCAATCGATCTATTTTTAACTGTACCAATTGTTTATTAGATGAACATCAAATATACTATTAAGAGAAAACAATATAACAATAACTCGGAACCAAAAGTTAATGCCAATAATTCCATAAAAATAACTAAAAACTATTAAAATGAAACATTACCCTACGATCACAATATATTTGTTCATCCACGTGCAATCACCTTTTTTAAATGTATACACTTTTTAATTATTAGCTAGTTTAAATTGTAATAAAATATAGTCAAACCTGAAGAAACGCCAACATGCCTCATACAAGTCATGCTCAACATGCAAGTTCATCAGGGGATGACTTAGGAAGCACCGATGAAGTAAAAGTTTTCAAAGATGAAGGCGATCGTGAAGATGAAAAAAATTCGTCTGAAAATTTGTTGGAAGAAAAGTCAAGCTTAATCGACTTAACTGAAAGTGAGGAAAAAAGTAGTAAAATAGCAGCCCGCTCTGGTCAAAGTCCTGTCTTCAGTAAAATTGAGTCACATCCATCTGCATTTAACATGGGCTACCTGGTCTCCCCATATCCATACTCCAATGGATCTGCTGGCGGATTGCCTGTAACGATGGCTAACAAAATCGGCCTGCCGTGTTTCTTTAGCCATAATGGCGATCATTTAACAACACCTCCCCCAGCGCACTGTGGTATACCTCCATATCAATTGGATGCTAAATCCATGGGCTTGCCTAGACCTGCTATTTATCCCTTTCCTTCAAGCCAATATCCATATCCAATGATAAGTCCCGATATGTCACAAGTTGCAACTTGGCATACACCTTCAGTGTACTCGGCGACATCCGGGTTCAGAAGCCCTTATCCTACTTCCCTTCCTATCAGTACTACATTGCCCGGTGAATTTTCTTTCCGGTTTTCTCCTAGTCTTCTGCCCTCGGTTCACACACCCCAACATCACGTGCTTAGTACACATCCTGCAATTTCGACCGCAGGTTCAAAACAGGATTGCAACAAAGACATCAGCGCTTGCCAACGCTACGTAAGAAACCTCGAAAGTAAAAACGTTAAAAATGTACAAATGAATGAATGCAAGGATAGCTCTTCCGACAAGAAAAAAACACATATCAAAAAGCCACTAAACGCCTTCATGTTGTACATGAAGGAAATGCGAGCCAAAGTTGTAGCGGAGTGTACTTTAAAAGAATCAGCTGCAATCAATCAAATATTGGGTAGAAGGTGGCATGAATTATCCCGCGAAGAGCAAAGCAAATACTATGAGAAAGCTCGCCAAGAGAGGCAGCTGCACATGGAGCTATATCCCGGATGGAGTGCCCGTGACAACTATGGTTATGTTTCAAAAAAGAAGAAGCGTAAAAAAGACAGGTCACCTGCCGATTCAAGTGGTAATAACATGAAAAAATGTCGAGCTCGTTTTGGCCTCGACCAGCAAAATCAATGGTGCAAGCCTTGCAAGCGCAAGAAGAAGTGCATCCGATATATGGAGTCTCTTGGATCCAACAGTAGCAATAATATTAAAGAAGAAAGCTATAATGATATAGATGATGTTGATGGCCAGCGCAGTGAAGACGAAGATCTTGAGCATGATACGGTTGGTAGCTGTGATAGTGGTGATGAAAATACCAAGACATACGAAGATGACAACGAATCACTTAACCATAGTTTATCTAGCCCTAGTGGATTCTCCAGCTTCCAGAGCCCCTCTACCAGTTTAGCGAGCCCCGTCATTGCACAAGAGCAAAGTATGCACCAGCAGCAGTTACATGCTTTGCAAACACAGCATTTGAATCAACATTTGCAACAACAAAATCATGCTCATTTTTCACAAAGCATTCCAATGTCTTCTTCATGTTCAACGTCGAGTACGATATTCGATGCCGAGCCCATTAGCAGTAGTTCAAGTGTAATATCAAATATTTTGTCATCACTTACTACATCACCATCGCCATCATCGTCATCAGGGCCTATGTCTTGCTATCCGACGAGTTCTTGCTCTACCAGCACTTCTTCGGCCACTCTGTCAGCATCGTTATCCGATCGTATGATGCGGTCACTGCTTAGCAGTAGTCCTGCCGTGTTACTTGGTAACCGTTTAAGCCATTTAGCTATGGGTTTGGCCATGAATAACAACGCAAATAGCATTATTGGCAACAGTCCACCAATTAATAACAGTAGTATTAGCAACGAGAAACATTTAAATTCCTTGGAACTCATGGCTGCTGGAAAGGATGACGTGAGTACAATAGTTACTGCGACCACAACGACTCTGACGACAACACCTAGTCACCGAGCATCAAGTGCAAATATTTTTACGCGACCCGGAGCAACGGAAAGAACGGTAAACTCTCCCATCAACGAGATTTCTTCGACAATATCAACACTGATATCGCCACCTATAACCGCCGTAACTGAATTGTGCAAAAATAATATTAATAATATACAGCGAAGTCCAATAGGAGCGAATCCAAGAGATATTAATAACCCACTCAGCATAGATCAGTTAACGAAAAGAACAAACGAAGAACATTCTATTGCCAGCAGTGGTGAAATAAACAATTGTGTTCCAAGTACAAAGGGAGCAGCATTAGCAACATTACCCGATGATCACATCATTGTTCCCGGAGACATAGTTTTTAATCGTTCACACTCTACACAGCAACCAACGTTACCACTACCACCGCAATCCCATAGTGCCATATTTAACTCTTCCTTTTCTCAACATTTTCAACACCAGTTTAGCCAACATGTGGCCTCGACGTCTGCATCTTCCTTAGCCATTCCTTCCATTGTCAGTCAAACTACGCTAAAAAATAACAGTATTAATAGTGGTAATAGTGATGTTAGCCGAAGACCATCGAGCGAAACAACAACGAATGAAAGTTGTGCCATAAACGTAACATAACCTCTCTTAAGATAGTGACGCTTTCTGAACTCTTCAAATGAAATAGATGCCAAACCAGTCGTAAACCCTATTCATTACGAGTTTTGTATTTTTAGTGTGTATGTAAGAATATTAAATTCATATTAGTTTTAAACTATATAATAATTAATTTTACTCGTAAGGCAACATAGGCTTTAAATTGAATATGTGAAATTTTCCTTATAATGGGGCATACAAATAAAACAATAATCATTAGTTTGTTTTAACGTTTTACTCTTTTGTATACTAACTTCTTTTACAGTTTGTAACACTAAATAAAATTTAGTATTGGGGAAAATATTGTTGAAGGGGGTAGGTATGATAAGAGTCGTAATGAAATATCCTTGGCTCATTGCAAATGCGAAGAAAATCTCAATGTTTTAGCGAACGTAATATGTATAAATAAATTTTTTACATTAGGAACTTGCTATCATTACAAAATTAATTTGGCTACTGATCATTAAAAGGAAGTATATCTTAGTGTCATACAATATGTACACTCTTACTATGATAAATTAAAAATTTTGAAATGAATATTCAATAACCGCATATTTCAGTATTGTTGTTGAAATTTGCCGATCGCGCATAAATAAATAAAAGCTGTTTTTCTGTAAACGTATAGACTGTATCGTTTCTCTTCATCGTTCGCATCGCAACACCTTCTTGGACGCCAGCTCTCACTTTTAATGTTTAGTTTGAACTTTAAACTACATATATCTCAATTTGGGTGACAATATTTTCTTGATGAAATTAAAAAGCTAGTTGAACTCCAGAGTTGTGCTTCCTTATTATTCTTCGTATCAGTTATTTGTTATGCTGTATTGGGAAGTTGATGCATGATTTTCTGAGCATCTCTGGAGCCGCTAAAAACCATTTTCTTTGAAAGCTATGTCTAAAGGTGGGAATACACGACATGTATTTTACATATCGCATGTCATTTTTACATACCAAAAAATTTTGCATGCCGTGTGGCCCCTGTCAAACATGCCATATGCAATACATATGTAAATTTTTGAAATAAAGCGTGCTCTATTTTCGTATGTAAACCGCATCGCCGTCAGCTGTTTTATTATAAACAACAAAGCGTCAAGTGTTCAAAGACTACAAAAAAAAAAAAATAAAATAAAAATAATTTAAAATGAATAGACAAAACGCAAAAGTAAGTAATTTATTAACAATATAAATAAAAGTATTAATGAAAAAAAAAAAACAAAAATGGTTTTTTGTATCATAACAACATCAGCTGTTAATGACAATGTTATGTGGTTTACACATGTACATTTGGACACATAAAATTGAACGCTGCGTTTTTTTCATAATTTTGACAGACATACGAAAAACAGACGGGTCAAAAAAGTGACATGCGATATGTAAAGTACATGTCGTGTATTCCCACCTTAAGCTCCATTGAAAAATGTAAAAAAGTGAGTATTTATTTTGGTTGTGTAACTTCTGAACCGTTTTGCAATGTTCATTTATCCAATTTTATGTTTATTATAAAAGTTTTGACATGGAATGAACTTGTATGGGGGTAAGCCGAGAATGTGATTGCCAATATTTTTTGGCCATCTCTTTGCAAACATGCCTTGTATTTTAAAATAAACTTTAAGAATCAAGAATATGCTTCAGTTTAATATGCTGGAATTCCATTAACATTATGCAGCAAGTGTAATTAAAATTACGTTCATATTAATGACATTATCATTACTCCTAAAACAAGCCTTCAATAGTAGCATTTCAAATTCGAACAAATTGGTCGTCAAAATCATTTGAAAATTTGGTATCCAACTCTAATTCAGGAATTAAATTTGATTCTTTCTCAATCAGATATTAGCACTTAATAACTGATTTTTTATGCTAATATTTGATATTTAGTTTAATGAAAATGCTCGTATAATGTCTCTATGAATCGGTACACATAAGATTTCAGCCAAAATGTAGAATCTCATGCAAGCTTCGTTCGGCTAGACGACAAAGGACATCAAGATTTTAGCAGCAAGATATCAATAAGTAGACGTATGTCGACATGTCTGACACGATCGCCAAGCCGATATTCAATTTTTGGAATTGAAGTTGGGTAAATATCGACGAAGATAAATTATACAGAATATATAATGAGACCACAGGTTTTGGCTAATAATTTATCTTCGAATGTTCTGGCAGCAAGAAGTTTTGTTTCACAAAGATGAGTTCTTCGATCTGTACCTTTTATAAAATTTTTGACTCAACTAAGTAAGGTCGACATTTGATGTAATTTAATTTAAGGACGAATGTTTGAACTCCTATGTTCTGGAAGCAAAAAATTATATTTTAATGACAAGAAAAATCAGGCCAAATTGCTTGAAAATTGAGAATATAGCAGAAGAAAAATGAATTATTTTTTATTTTTATTGGTTTTGTGGATGAACTCCAGTTTGTTGATCTGCTTAAGAAGATCTTGTTCTTTTCATTTCGTCCTATAGATAGCCTAATAGTAATGTATTAATGCTTATAAAAGCGTCTTTTTAGACAATAAGTTAGGTCTCGATAAACAAATCCTCTGAATAATACACTAATACTTTTTATAACAGCGCTTTACTACATGTTAAGTAAAAATTCAAGCCGTAATTATACCTTCCATTTTTTATTGCGTCAGTGTGTATATTATATACAAGCAGAAAAAGCTTCAGTTGGTCTATGAGGTATTAATACCCCAATCAGGAGTTTCATCACATATTCCAATTTGTAGTTTCTTGAGTTGTAGTTTCTATGAATTCCTAGAAGTACGTCCCCTGGTATTCTTTTAGAAAATGCCGTGTCCAAGTGTCATTTGCAACTTATTTCCATTCTGCTAGTCTATTCAAACAGACAAAGAAGCGTAATAAAAATTAAATTTTGATGTTTATACTTACATTTGGAAGTACAAGGTGTCCGTCGGAAAGGTATACTAAAGAAAAAAGAAAGAGGGCCTGTAGCTGATAGGGCCAAGCATGGACCACAACGTACTGCAAGATCGGCTGAAAACATTACTGCTGCTCAAGAAAGTGTTCAAAACAATCCATCAACCTTAATTCGACGCTGTGCTCAGGAACTTGGTCTTCAAAGAATAAATTTGGCCACAATTTTGCACAATGATTTGCATTTGTTCCCATTTAAGATTCAGTTGATACAAGAGCTTCTTTCACAAGACCATTTACGCCGCCGTACATATGCCAATAGGATGTTACAGCTCGCCCATGACAACCCTGATTTTCATAAAAAAAATCATAATAAGAAACGAGGCACTTTTTCATTTGAATGGATATGTGAATAAACAGAATAGTCTGGGCAATGGAAAACTCTAAAATTATTCATCAGTCACCATTGCATCCATTAAAAGTGACAGTCTGGTGTGCAATTTGGTCGGGAGGAATCATTGGACCTTACTTCTTTGAAACTGAAAACGGTAACTGTCAATGGGTAGCGATATCGTGATATGATTGAAAACTTTTTAGCGCCACAACTGCATGCTTTGGGCTTGATTAACATGTGGTATCAACAAGATGGTGACACATCGCATACAGCCAGGACTACAATGGAATTACTGTGAGACATCTTTCCACAACAAGTTATTTCAAGAAATGGTGATGTTGATTGTCGTCGCCTGATATCACTGCTCCGAACTTCTTTTTGCGGAGATATCAGAAAAGCAAGGATTATGCAAACAAACCAGAAACGCTTGAGCAACTCAAACAAAAATTCGTGACGAAATTAATGAAATACCGTGTGAACTGTGTAAGAATGTAATGAAAAATTTACTCAAAAGGGCTCGCATTTGTGAGGCTAACATAGCGGACATTTATCTGATATTGTATTCCATACATAATTGAAGAATTAAATAAAACATTAATCAATGCAAGATCCATTCTTTTTTATTTAATCAAAAATTTTTTTGATTTGATTTAAATTACAAACACATAAATGAATCAATGGAAATTGCACCAGGGTTTAATATCACTTTTTCTGCTTTTGATTCCGGAGGGACCCCATTTCATTTGACACCGACTCACCAAAACCAGAAACTTCTTTAAATATCAGTATACTCATTTGATTACTTCTGATTACTGCAAAATGAAAACATGCTAATAACATCAACAATTTTTAGTGTAATCTTTTTTTATGCACAAATATATGTATGTATTTTAAATTTCATCAAGAGAAATTGAACATAGATATAAATATGTTTCAGGTCGTTGGAAACAGATTTTGTCCTTCACCAAATTTGGACTTTCTGCATAGCGGATTTTATATAATTGATGGGGATTTGAAGATTGTTTTTACTAGTAAAATTTTATTTGAGTCCCTCAATAAATACATAGCTCAATATATTTTTACTAAATGTTACCAATGCAGTGCGGAAAGTACTTAAACCGCAAAATATCTGGCAGTTTCGAAATTTACAATACCTTGACAAACTCTTTAATTATTTAATTACTTTAATCAATTAATTATGCTATGATTCAAAACATATGAACGGTTGGTCTTCCTTCCGAAATTAATGTTTTAATTACTGAAAATATAACAACCCAAGCAGAAATTGCCAGCAATATAAAAATGCAGCAACAGCGAAGTTTTGATTCTTTTTTTTTGTAAAAGTAATACGGTGTGTTTTTGTAAAAGTAAATCAGCTGTAGCTGTAATAACGAGTGGACGCAGTACTGTAAATTCGATAAAATCTGTATTTGGCCGGCACTTCGGTAAGTAATTTGTGAGTATTGTATAAGTGAAGTTTAAGAAGGTTTCTACATATTTATTGAAGGATTAATGAGACAACAAATGCCGTAGTAAAAACAATCTTTAAAATCTTACATAAAATTAATTAATATTAATTATTTGAGCTACATTTCAACAACAATAAACAACTGTTTTTTTTTTTTTTGGAAATTACACTGAATGGAGTTTGCATCCTAAAGTTCTATTAAAAGCACAATATTTGCGTAAAATTTATGAAATACAGTTAAAATAAATTTCAATTCCACATGTCTATAAGACTTGTTTACGTTTTATTTCTATATGAACTGTTATACATTATGCACAGAAACAGGTACTATTGTTAAAAATAAAGAAACATTTTAGGATACAGACAAACGAGCGAAACAATTGTAAAAAATGAGAATATGTCATCAAAGCCGATATTAGTTTTGGAACGAGATTTTTAGAATCAACCAAATTTTAAATATATCGGCATAATAAATAAATGACAATGTTAATGCTATTTAGTTTGTTCTTATCTGGCAAAAAAGCAGAGAAAGAAGTAGTTAACAAAATCGAATTACGGATTGGAAGTCTTTGACAAAAGGGGGGAATTATTAAAAATTTGTTCATTGGCTTGTCGAAGAAGTAAGTTTTTCAAATATGAATAATAAGCACTTGAAGCAGTACTGATAAACTTATTAAAATTCGCTGTTTGGGAACTACTACTTGCTAGCAGTATAAGCGCATTTTCAAAGGCGTTCAAGAAGTTATAATTGCTAAAATTGATAGAAAGTAATGAAAATGTATGTTTAAGAAACAGTGTAGAAACAGTTGTGATCTATTGCAGGAGAATTGAAAACAACAGAACAAATTCCCTTGCATCCCATGATCTCATTCTTGGGTCAGTTTCTCAGATACAGTAAGCTTACTCGCATTTTATTTTTAGAGTCACTCAATGGGACCTACAGTTTAACTATGTTTCCGAATGTCAATTTGTGAAGCATTTGCTAGACTTGTCGGTTACTCGACTGCTCGAAGTTTTCTTCAGACACATCGAGACAGCAACCGCTCAAATAATGATAGGTGGCTGTACCAGGCTCTGAATCCACTATCATATGCATGATAATCTTTGGATAATAACTCATTGATGACCCTAATAGGCTATTAAATAAATTTTATTTAAATTTTATTTAACTGAAGTAAAATTAGATTAATTGTCACATGCCATAAATTTTCTTCAGCAAACTAGTTTCAGTTATTACATCACAAAATTCAAAATAACCAACTGTTTTATGCCGATTATACATCAAATATGGACGTCAAGTGACTTAAAAATATTTGGATAAGTCCGGCGTTTTCAAAGAACAGCTCAAAAAATGATTCCTTTAAAGGTAATATCTATGTTATTACGCTATTAGCAATGGCGTGTCATGAAATCATTGATATCTTCAGATCATGGTTTTTATATTATCCAATTGAAATTATCGATGTGGCAAGAATCAATTTCCAATTTCGATGTGATAAAACACTTAACACATTTCAGCAATTTTGCGAAAAACCGAGTAACCGAAGCAAATAACTTAAAATAACAAAAAACTTAACAAAGTTTCAGGGAAATCCTAATTGATCAATTTTCGGTTTTGACTTTGAATACTCTAGTACCTATTGCATTTTATTGTCAAGTTCCCGCAAATCTGAAAGAATTGCATTCCCTTATCCATTATCTATTTCAAATAAAGCAGAGGACCATAATATATTCCTTTTTACAATGACATTCCAAAATTTTTCAATTGTTATCGTAGGAATTGCTATCGTACTGAAAGAAATTGTAACTAACATTAAAAGTGAGTGCTAATTAGTTCGTATATTTTACTAACTATATTACTAATATATATATATATATATATA
>JAHXMU010026103.1:189523-258201 GCA_019455685.1 Philornis downsi | reverse complement strand
ATTAGTTACTTATCTGGTTGGATTTGTGAAAGAACTTTGAATTTAAGTATCTTTCATGCATACAGATATTTAATTTAATTTATATCTGAACAGTTTTTCATACTACATAAACATTTTGTGAGAATTCGAATGTGGCAAAGTCATACTTTAGCACAGATTACATACATGAGATCTCATATATTTGGGAAGTACCTTACACATTTTTTTAAGATTTTGTTTTCCTTTCTATTCAAATAAAATCTTTGATTGCAGATGGATTTAGTAATAGTAATTATATTTCAAAATAATTTCGTTTATCTACTTTTGTGTTCTCGAAGCAATCCAACTCAAGTCGATCAGTGTACGATTTACTTTTATATTAACATTTTTCTTTTTTAAAATAATATTTTAACTTAAAGGAGAGAAATAAATCACAGCGCGAAACATTAGTTAAAAAGTCCTCCGATTTTGCTAGTAAGGTGATGTTTATTTCCAGTACCGGTAAGCGATTCGATTCGCAAATCAGGTTAAAAAAGTTGCAAATGTCGATCTCGGAATAGACTAACGCCATACGCTCGATAGGCTTTCAACCTATAGTGTGTATAGTGTGTGACTATATAGTGAGTCCTTGTAGTACTACTTATCATTCAGCTTTTCACTTTTAACATTTAACACTCGCTTCTGGTAATAGGAAATAGCTCAATCCTACCGCTTTTTCTGTGTAGCGAATGCATAAGGAGATTGTTTTTTAATTAAGTGCCGGTATAAAATATATAGTTCTCCTTTCATTTTGGGAAGTAAGATTAATTTGGCTTTTAATAAAAAAATTTACAAATCCTATGTTTTAAAAATCTTAACATGAAAATTGTGAAATACAGGGTGTCCGTAGGGAAGGTATATACTTTGTTTTGCCGACATTTTGGTAAACATTAGTCTTGACAGTTCATATTTGGCAGTCGTGAAGTAGAGACGTGCAAATTTATTATGGAAAAATATTCGATAAACCAACGTGTTTTAAACGTTAAAACATTTTAGCAAAATTAATCAGTGATTACTGTGACGGTAAAAAAGTGAAAATTTTGGAGGAAACAACGTGCCAACAAGACGCACTATTTATCGCGTATTAAATGATTTTGAAGAAAGGGAGTCTGTAGCTGATAGGGACAAGCATGGACCACAACGTACTGCAAGATCGGCTGAAAACATTATTGCTGCTCAAGAAAGTGTTCAAAACAATCCATCAACCTCAATTCGACGCCGTGCTCAGGAGCTTGGTCTTCAAAGAACAACTTTGGCCACACTTTTGCATAAGGATTTGCATTTGTTTCCATTTAAGATTCAGTTGACACAAGAGCTTCTTCCACAAGACCATTTACGCCGCCCTACATATGCCAATAGGATGTTACAGCTCGTCCATGACAACCCCGGTTTCCATGAAAAAATCATAATGAGTGACGAGACACGTTTTCAATTGAATGGATATGTGAATAAACAGAATAGTCGGTTCTGGGCAATGGAAAACCCTCAAATTATTCTTCAGTCACCTTTGCATCTATTAAAAGTAACAGTCTGGTGTTCAATTTGGTCAGCAGGAATCATTGGACCTTACTTCTTTGAAACTGAAAACGACGTATCGGTAATTGTCAAAGGGGAGCGATATCGTGATATGATTGAAAACATGTGGTATCAACAAGACTGTGCCACATCACATACAGCCAGGATTACAATGGAATTATTGTGAGACCTTTTTCCACAACAAGTTATTTTAAGAAATGATAATGTTGATTGTCGGTCGCCTGATTTGACTGCTCCGGACTTCTTTTTGTTTGGGGATATGTGAAAAGAAAGGTTTATGCAAATAAACCAGAAACGCTTGAGTAACTAAAACAAAATATTCGTAATGAAATTAATGAAATACCGCGTGAACTGTGTGAGAATGTAATGAAAAATGTGCTCAAAAGGGCTCGCATTTGTGAGGCTAACATAGGCGGACATTTATCTGATATTGTATTCCATACATAATTGAAGAATTAAATAAAACATTAATCAATACAAGATCCATTCTGTTTCATTTAATCAAAAATTATAAACAAACAAAGCAGTATACCTTTTCGACGGACACCCTGTAGAAGCTGCATTTTTTGTAACCTTATCTGATATATGACTAAGATTGTGAATGTTCGTCTTGGAATACGAGTCGTTAAAAAGTTGCATCAACTGAAAATTGTATTTAAAACATACCAATCTTTCTAACTTAATGTCATTCGAAGTTTCGGCAAAACTATGTAAAATATTTTATTATTATACATTTAACTGTTAATACTTAAATTGATTACATACGATTGCAAAGCTATTGTATGTCAAAAAATCTGTGTTGTAAAATTCAACAGATTAAGCTGTCTTCTTCAGATATCGACAGTGATGTTTAAAGGAATTATGAGATGTATACCTGATATACCTGATAGTACTAGTCAAGTGCTGATCAAAATTATATACTGCCCTAGTGTTCGAATGCTCGCTAATGGATAATACTCGCTAATGGATAATGGAATTGCATTCAAACAATTTGCATATACAGGAAGTCTTAACAAAAATATCAGCACTTCATCCGCAGTGAAAGAAAGTACTTTGAAAAACCATATAATTTCCATAGGTACGGAAATTTCAGTCGGGTTAATTGACATATACTTTCACTTAACGTTCTTGTGCTTGAATTCAAGCGGATTCAACTTTAATTTTTGTGTTGATGCAAACGTGTAGGCATGATGATTTGCCAGGTTTTTACCGAATATTACTGAAAATGATCGCGCTATCCCACAAGCAGCGGTTGCGTGCCAAAAATGTTATACGTAGATTCTTATGAAAGCATTCACAATAGAGCGACGCGAATCGCATCCGACAGCTTCTCTGTAACGACAAGAAAAAAAAACTACCAGCGCCCTTTATATATTGCTTTTGACAAGTATTTTATGTCAGAAAAGTGAAACAACGGGAAGGAAATTGTAGCGATAATAGAAATTACAATAGTAAAAAATGCAAAAAATGGCAGCAAAGAACACTTTGGTGTAAATATACTAACATTTCCCATACGGCAGAGGTCGCTTCGCGTCCTTAAGGCGTTAGATATTTGTGTAATTTGTTGGTTCAGCGCAGTTATAAAAATTACAGTAGTAAAAAATGTTAAAAGTTATGAAAATTTTACGTCTAATGGCAAGCGACGGCAGCAAAAAATCCTTGGTGTAAACATTTTTCCAACTAACATTTTACTAACATTTTTCACATGGGAAATGCGATTCTTGGAGCTGAGGCGTTTGGTCGCTTCGATGCCTTAAGGCATTAGTTATGCGTGTAATTCGTTAGTTAAGTGCAGGTAAATAATAAACATAATCTTGGGAATGAATATATATAGTTAAATCGATCATTTGTATGAGACATAACAAGCATTACAAAATAATGCAACAATGGGCAAAAATGTAGGCCAATGTAGCACTCCAATTTGAAATTACAGGGGATAAATTTAAACTTCGGCAAATTGGTCAATTTGTACGGAGCCGGGACAATATCGTACATTGTTATTCCCTCTCAAAGATCTGGCAAAATGTTAGTCTGTGCCAAGTTTTAAAAAGGTCATCAAGATCTACAGCAATTATCGTGTCTATAGCCAACCAGACAACTTGGAAGACGGTTTCTTGATGATATAAAAATTGGTCTAATACAGGTTTTGAAAATCGGAGGAAATTGTATATTTAGATTTTTCTTAGGCATAGTCTTCATTCGAATGGTTGCACAATGTTAAAAAATTTACTCCAAAATAGGAATCCATGGGGCCCGATCCCAACTTAAATCTTAATTTTCGCTCTTTTTTTATTGGTTTGGCCATGTTTGCTTTTATTTTGTATTAAATAAATTAATTTTGCGGATATGTCTCATGGTGTTGTACGTGTTGGAATCATAATTATGTTGTGTGGCAGAAAATTCATTGTTTTCATGATTGGGATAAGTATATGAGAATCCGCTGGCGGAATTTTTCTGCCACATAGAGTTCTTGAGAAAATCTATGTACGAGGTATGACCAAAAAATAACCGTTATTTTTAATTTTTTCAAAAAGTATTTACTTATTATGAAACGCGCTTTTTGGTATCGCCAACAGCTCCTGTTTCGATTTTTCTTTTATCTCCTCAATCGTAGCAAAACGCTTTCCTTTCATCGCGGTCTTCAGTTTTGGGAAGAGGTTGAGGCATGATTACGGCTTTGTTTGCATCGATGTGTGAGCTGGTGCGTTTTTTCGATGTTGGCTCTTCTGGACGCTTCCATTGGGATGATTGGGCTTTGGTTTCAATGGCATATTCATACATCCATGATTCGTCACCAGTTACGACCTTTTTGAGGAAATCTGGATTGTCGTTAACGACGTTCAACAGCTCCTGAGCGATGTCCATGCAACGTTGTTTTTGCTCCAAATTTAGCAATTTTGGAACAATCTTCGCTGCCGCACGTTTCATGCCTAAAACATCCGTAAAAATGGCTTAGCATGAGCCGAATGATATGCCAACATCATCAGCAACCTCTCTAATCATTTTTTCACTACTTCAATGTTTTCATCGGTTGTTGACGTGCTCGGGCGACCAGGACGAGCATCGTCATTGACATCTTCCCGGCCTTCCTTAAACCGGTTATACCACAATTGAACTTGTGTTCTGCTCATAGTAGACTCGCCAAACGCCACAGTCAACATTTCAAATGTCCTTGCACATTTAATTTCATATTTTACACAAATCTTAATACAGTTTCTTTGATCCTTTTTTTCAAATAGTAAAAAATCGAAGAGCATACTAAAACAAGACTAACCTTTTTATCTGTCAAAAACAAACTGACAATCCAAAATGGTTCATATTGTCAATATATATAACAGGCAAGTGTACCAACATAACAGAAAAAAAAAAATCGAACATACGTAGCTCACGAAATTTCAAAATAACTGTTATTTTTTGATCACAGTTAACTGGATCGTTAACTTGGTCGTAGTTAACTAGAAAAGGTCATTCTTGCCGATAACACAATAGTACAGAGTTTGTAAATTTTGTGTCACATACCTTAAACTATACCTATAAGATACTGAACCAAAGGAATGCATGCCGATGGTATACATACACTGCACAGATCGTAATTAAACGTTGCCGAAACAATTTCAGACTGCCTGGAAGCAACTTACCACATACACCGCTCGGTTATCATGAAACTTTGAGAGCCTATTTCATGGATGTCTGCAAGATTTTCCGGAGTGTTTTCGTTACTTTGCGAGTTATGCAACGCAAATGAGCGTTTGGTTTCAAAAGATTTTGATGCAATTTGTTGTTGAAACTATTTTGTATCTATAGAAAAATTTTAATTATCTAATTAATGATTTCAACAAAATTGAGATATGGATTGAACTTTATAATCTGCTTTGTCGTAATTAAGTTTGTTGAATTTGAATTATTGTATTAAACAGCTATATATGTAAATGAAACCCTTCTTGTTATGCCCAAGTGGCAATCCCACTAATATTAGTCAAGCAAATCCTCCGATTTAATCTGTGTTCACATGTGCTGTTGTCTTCGAACCTAAGTTTAGGATATTTCCCTTACTACATTTAGAATCTGAGTTCCAATATAGAGGGTTTGCAGTTATTCCTTGATGTTACACATAAATTCTGTAGAAATCGCACAATATCTGAACAGCCCCAGAATCCATCCCGGACATCTAGTAGGCGGAATAATGGGCATCAGATCAATCACAATTGGAATAATGTAACACGCAGATACAGAGACGATTTTCATCCAAATTTGGCAAAATGTTGACAAGTTGAAATAGAGAAAAGACGTTTCCTGTTTCCTGAGTCTGTGCAATCAAAAAGAAACTCACATTAAGTTGAGAGTTTCAGGAGCATAAGACTGTTTAAACTGTTCATAGTCGTTATTCCAAGTCTGCTAACGCGCATCGGCGCGGCTAGGTCCAAAATAGTTTATACAGATTCGGGCATTATGAGAATATCATTCCACTTAACCGGTCTTGAACGTGAAAAAACATAAAGAATCATTTTCTTCCTAAAATAACGTTTCTATGAGCAGTTGAACGCTATCATTAAGCAGATATTAAAATATTTTCAGACTTTAAACTGCATCCAAATATATGGGAGACAAATCTATGCTTATGCTGCCAACGAAAGTTCCAGTTAAGAATCTATATTAACGCAAGCATAAACATTCAGAGGTCATACATTTGCTCTATTTTTTACATTCCTTTTCATTATTTCAGCAATATAAATTAACAGTTTGGCAGAACGAGTAGAGCTACAATTAATTTTTGTAATAAAAATATATATTTTTCTATGTTGAGTGGAACATTATTTAAAGATGTTAGATTTTAAGAAGACGTTAATACAACTGGCATATTGGTGATGGATATAAAATATTTTTTATGAGTTGGAATTAGTTAAAGTTTACTTTCACTTTTTACTGAAGGTCTTGGACGACTCGCAAAACAGGCGGCTATGTACTATACCAAATCCTCTATCTCACATCCATTCGCCACGATACTGCTATCCGGGTCAACACAAAATGCCCTCTCAATATGTCATCTCATGTCCCGAATTCTGTCGCTGTTGCTAAAGCATCTAGAGTTTCCTTTATATCTTTATATACCTCCCAGCAAGCTTTTCGTAACAGATATATGTATGTTTATGACATCTGAGGCTGCGCGTGATTTTTTTTTTTTTTTTAGATATGGTGCGATATGAAAGCTTGGATGACGTTATGTTAGTATTCATTTTAAAGTTTAAATAGTGAATGGCTTGAGATGGGTCCAGTTTACTTCTGCTCATTTACATCTTAAGGATTTCCCTTCCCGCTAGTAAGTTTTCCAGTTTTAGATCGTCGTACATCATGTTCCACAATAACGGTTCTAAGGTCGTATCCTGGGAAACTCCTGTCTCTTTCAACTTCATGTCGAGGCGTCCCATCTGAAAAATAGTTGTTCACCATTCCTATTAGATACTCTGGGATACTATGAAGTTTAAGCTTTTCATTTAATTTATTTAACAATCTTGTAATATTAAGTAAATTACAAAATGCATAAAATAAATACTACTGCAATTAAAAAAAAACAAAAGCAAAATATTACTTAGAATATAACACATCAAATTAACTGGTAACTATTAACTTATATCGCTCAAATTAAAGTGCGCTAAATATAGATGAAATGGAGGAAAATAAAAAAATAAAAATAATGAGAAAAAAATATTGAATAGTATAGGTCAGTCCAAAATGACAATTTTTTTTTTATTTTCACAGTTCGAAACTATTAAGTAATCACAATATGCATAAATTAAAATAAATACTACTCCAAAGTAAATGTAAAAAATTATGTAAAATAAAAATTGATCACATTAAATCATATATTTAAGATCAACCAATAATAATTGGCAAATATCACTCATAAATGCGGGCATACGAGGTGTGTTCAAAAAATAAGGAGAATTTTAATTCTTCTCAAAAAATAATTTATTCATCAATTTCTATATTATCTCCTTCAACATAGTCCCCCTCAGATGTAGTACACTTGTGCCAGCTTTTTTTCCAATCCTCGAAGCAGTTCTGATGCGTTTCCTCAATCGTCGCAAAACGCCGTCCTTTCATGGGTCTATTCAATCTTGGGAACAGGAAAAAGTCGCAGGGGGCCAAATCTGGTGAATACGGTGGCTGAGGCATGATAACGGTATTGTTTTTGGCCAAATAATCTCTCACAAGCAAAGATGAGTGAGCAGGTGCATTATCATGATGCAAAAGCCATGCATTTTTTTTCCACAATTCCGGATTTCGCTTTGCTTCACGCAAACGGCACATAACTTCAAGGTAATACTCCTTATTTACCGTACGTCCTTGTGGTAAGAACTCCTGATGCACTACGCCAGGGTAATCGAAGAAAACAGTGATCAAAACCTTGACATTTGATCGAACTTGGCGTGCCTTTTTTGGTGTTGGCTCTCCTGGACTCTTCTATTGCAACGATTGGGTTTTGGTTTCGATGTCATAACCATATACCCATGATTCGTCACCAGTTATGACCCTTTTAAGCAAATTTGGATCACCTTTGACGTCATTAAATAATTCCTGAGCGATGCTCATGCGACGTTGTTTTTGGTCAAAATTCAGCAATTTCGGAACGAATTTCGCTGCCACAACCTTCATGCCCAAAATTTTCGAAAAGATTGCATGGCATGAGCCAATCGATATGCCGATATCCTTAGCAACTTCTCTAATTGTGATTTGAGGATCCTCCATAACAATTTTCTTCACTTTCTCAACATTTTCATCGGTTGTTGATGTGATAGGGCGTCCAGAGCGAGCATCATCATTCACGTCTTCTCGACCTTCTGTGAAAAGCTTGTACCACTTGTAAACATTTTTTTGACTCAGAGTACTCTCACCTTATACCAATGTCAACATTTCAAGTGTTTTTGACCAAAACCGTCAACATAACTTCGAGACGAGTGTACCAATGTAAAAAAAGAATAATAATCGAAAGTCGAGTGTACGTAGCCCGCGAAATTTCAGAATTCACCTTATTTTTTGAACACACCTTGTATTACGAAATATTGCGTATGATACATTTAAATTTCTAAGCACATTTGGCAATGCATTATGGCTACGAGCTACTCTTACATTAAAAGATCGCGCTGTAAGAAGGCAAAGTTTGGAGATAAACAATTGTTCCTTTCTATTTTCCTTTTCCTAGCTTTGGTATCTAACAAGCATTGTTTTTCCATTTTCCCAGAAAATTGTGATGGTTACCAATTAGATACACTTAATTTGGATTGCTCACTTAGCGGTGCTTTAGAGATCGAACATCTGTAACATCCTACTAAGTATGTTATGTCGGGCTCACCATTGGACCTGGCACAGCAAGCATTTTGTCTCAGCTTTGCAGTTTTTGGCAGATTTGATTTGTCGACTTGCGTTCTGCAATTTTTGCAATATAACCAATTCTAAAGTATTTGAAGCGCTGTGTAAGGGTTATTGTCTGCATTTGGCGCCATATGGATCTTTCGATTTCGATTGATTATTATTTCGTTTAATCCGGGCATTTGACGCCATATGGACCTTCAGATTTCGATTGATTATTATTTCGTTTAATCCGGGCATTTAGCGATGCTCCAATTTTACCATTAAATTTATCGTTCTGCGTTCTGATAGTTTTATTAGCCTCTACACCTAATTCTTTTGGGCCAGCTCCGATTGTAAATTTCCAGAAGATATCAGGGTATGTTTGATGCCTTGACAGATATAATCATTGTGACCAGCTTGGGCTTTCTTAATATCCTTTTTTTCCTTTCGTAATACGGATTTCCATTCATTTACCGATTTACCCTATAAATCGTCGAGGGCCCGCTTAAGTGGTTCTCCTCCTTATGCTCTGTCAGGACTTCTTTCCTTTCATTGAAGACAGTTTTCTTATAGCAGAGTGCCATTGAATTGAACGGCACGAACGATTTCAGTATTTGAAATTAGCGGTAGCACATGTGGCAAATTATATAAGAATGGTACATATATCTACCCAAAATTAATATCGACAAAAGCAAAAAAAAAATCATGCCAATCTTATATATGTATGTATGACACTAAGACCTATACGTTTGCAGTTATTAAGTTTTTGTTGAAAAACTGCAGAGTTTCCAACACGATGTAGGTTTTTAGAAAAATTGTAATTTTTGTCGTGAGTTTCGAGGAGTGTTTTGAATATGCAGCCATATGCAATTTGTTCGGATAGATATGAACTATTAATCGGTTAATCAAACTTGTTGAATAATCCATATTTCGGGATTATATATGATTATATTTAATCAGTTAATCTACAATTAATCAAGTAATTTTAATATTGGATAACGAAATTTGAATAATTTATTCAAAATTTAAAATATTTTATATACGGAAAGAATAGGAAAGATATGTTTTTTATGTGCCAAAATAATGTAATAAAACTTTGAGCGGCGCACAGTGTAAAATGTGAAATATAATACTCGTATATGTTCATTTATTCAAGCTTTGATTATTCAATTGTTCTATTATCAGTTAATCATAAGTTTTGAATAGTCAGAATAACGATTAATCGTAAATAATCAATTAACTTATAAATCTGGAGTTTGATTAATCGGGTTGGCTGATTAATCAATTAACTGCACTTCCCTAGTTCGGAGTTGTCCTTAGTATATATGTATGTATGTACATTTTACAATTTTAATTTGTAAATGAGTTTGGGAAAAGAGCAGACAAAACTCGTGATAGCGCATGACACAGGATGGGACGGGAAAGTTACTGAAAAATATTAAAAAATCTATAACAATGTCCAAACTGCGACACCCTCGAAGACGTGAATTGAGATTAATAACATACACAGACACACATATAATATGTATATAGTTTGCCAAATCATATATATATATATATATATAGTTATATATATATAGTATATATATATGTAGTTTGCCAAATCATATATATAGGTATACCTATATATATATATATATATGTATATATATATATATGTATATATATATGACATGTAACAAAGAAAAACCCAATTTCGATATGTCGGGCACGAAACACACTTGGGCAGTCAAAAATTTACTTTGATCGATATATATTTTCATAATGGTATAAAAAAAGAATACTGGGTTTTATTTCAATCTAAAGAAATTCGTTAAAAGTTTTGCCACCTTTACCAACTTTTCGTTCCAGCACTCTTTATACTTCGCTACATGTCTGAAATTGGCGATTTGTATTTGGTACCGTGACTTAATTGGAACTAGTCTACATACCACATATCCTTGGGCCTTCTTTACGTAATAGCTGACTGAAAATATTTTTGAGACTTTCGTTCCCGAATATGCAAAAATTCATTGAAAATTCCAAGACCCCGTGAAGTAAGATTCTACAGTATTATATTTAATAGTTAACTTATTCCACATAAACTTATCCTGTGCCAGTCAACATCATGTATTTCCTTCATCAGATTGTCATTTTCGTATTTTTCTGGTTATAATTTCTGTTAAAGAATTTTTCACAAATCTTTTGCAAACTCATCTAGGCTAACACAATAAGATTACGATAGGGACTATATCACCACGTTTTTTTTTTTCACTACTGGGAAGAGAATATTCATAATGGTAAAGTGAAACTGTTTGTGCAAAAGTTTGGGCATTGGTTCAATAGGGTGCGAAGTGCCAGAAAGGGCTTGGCAAATCTTTCGGTTCTTATCAACAAATGCTCCCAATTAACGCAAAATACTGTATGATTCAATAAACAATACGTATCCAGGAGTATATAGGTTAAATTAGGTAATTTTAATGGTAAGTTCCAGAAACGACGGGTTTACTTGTCCGATTTGTTTTCACAATTTGCAAAGCATCACAATTTCAAAAATGTAAGTCACAACAATCTAGACATTAGGATTTACTGAGGAAATAATAAATTTCGGTAAATCGGCCAGTTTGTATGGAGGCCACCCGAATCAGTCAATTTGTATGGACAGCATCTGAATAAGCATGGTCCTGCTGTCCATATTTATTCCCTGAACTAAGTTTATTAAAAAAATTGAATTTCGGAAAATCTGTTACTTAGTATGGAAGATAGCAGAGGGAACGTGACAGTGAGGTATATTTTCATTCTTAAATACTATCTTAGCGAAGCAGACACTTACAAAAATTAGGTGAATCTTGAAGGGGTGCGATTTTCGATGTTCTCAAATTGTACCAGGAATTATAAAGCATTAGGAGTTACATGAAAAAATAGGATTTCAGAAAATCGGGCAATTTGTATGGGAGGTACAAGAAGGGGTCGGCCGGCTACGATTTTGCAACTTATTATGTTTTGCCAAACAAGTTTCATGTAGAATTACGACTGCTATTTTGTCTACCAGTTAGTCAATCATACAGACAGACAGACGGAGATTGTTTAATCGACTTAAAAAGCCTTGAAACACGTTTGATCAAAGGGTGCTTGGTACCTACCTCAGGCGCTTCTTTCTGAATGTTACATTTTTGGCCGCATCAAATGATGTATAGCTTAATTTTTTGGGCCAAATACACAAAATCAGTGATTTTATATTGAATGTAATTTATGTCTTGTTCATGTTGCTGCGAAATTGATTTTGAACGAAATTCCACAATTTGCTGAATTGGTGACTCATATGACTGAAACAAAAAAAAAAAAAAATCACACTCAAAACTGGTATATGGAAAACAAACAAATTTCCTGTTGGTTGTATTTTGGAGTAAATTTTGTTTAATATGTGGCAAGTGAAACATTTTAGAGAGTAATGAAAACAAGATAAATCGGTTGTTATTGTGAGTGGATGAATTGTGGATAACGACCAATTTAAGGTCGGCCACTCACATCGCGGTGATTTCAGTCAATTTCTAAATAATTTTTCTGCATTAGTATAAAAAGGGGAAAAGAGGAAATGTCAAATTGTTCCCGCTGTGTTTGTTGACATTAATTAGGAGCCATTTAGAACAAATATTTGCACATAAATATATACAATTTTAAAAACGACATCAAATATGACAATTATTGGCACCGTTTTAACAAAACTCTTTTCAAATGATGTATTTGCACATTTTACTAGAAAAAATGACGTCGTTGATCAGTTGTCGTCCATCAACAAAATGAAGCCAAATGCACAAGTATGATCGACTTCAGTTTCAGAAACAATTTCTATTACATCTTGAAGAAGTTAGAAAACCAACAACTATTTCACTAGAATTCACTATTTCAATACGATCAGCCATCATGAAACCGATTTTTGTCTACTTATTGCGTAGGAATTTATTTATTTATTTATTCTTTTTAATTTTATTCTCTCACAGTTATTTTCCGATGACAAGAACTATCTAGTGTTCTTTCATACACTCCCTCTTTCGGAACATTTTTTTGTAAGCTCGTTTAATTTTAAGAAATTCGGGAATCCGGAAAATTCAATACGCAGAAAACCTTTGCTTTTCCCTGAATTATCGCTTCTGTCTTGCCTGTTAGGAGGTTTAACTCATCCTTACGCGCTTTTTTCTTCTTTTAGAATGTTTCACCATGAGTGGTCATAAATTACATCCTGGAGAAAAAACAATCCACAAAAAGTAAGTATAGACTGTTATCCATTTTTCAAATGAGACCTATCCAAAGTTGGCACGATACATCTATGATATTTGTATCTGCCCTACCCATTACGTTTCAAATTTGGTTACAAATGCCTATGAACCATAGGATTTTAGTGTGCTGATGTCATCAGAATCAATCTTATTAAATCGCATCAATTCAAAAGTTAAAAAATCTTGAATTTTGCAGTATTTAAAACTACTTTCTGAATCAGCACTGCAATGTCAGTAGGGTGTATTGACTTGCGCCTACCTTCATCCAACGTTCTTTTGTGGGGTGTCGGAAAAGGCGTGATAAATAGGTAGTGGCAATGCGGTCTTATGCCATTATGATGGTTAACACTAAATGCCTGACGTACGTTA
Organism: Philornis downsi; assembly: GCA_019455685.1. Taxonomy (NCBI): domain Eukaryota; kingdom Metazoa; phylum Arthropoda; class Insecta; order Diptera; family Muscidae; genus Philornis; species Philornis downsi. Next base: position 244,672 of record JAHXMU010026103.1, on the reverse strand, counting down.
CATTTTACTGAATAGTAGTTGGAATAAATATGAATTTGTATAGGTGGCTATCCCGTCAATTTTTTCAAATTTCGTTAAGCATTAGAAAACAATATAATTTGCAAATATGTGGGCTACTGTAGCTTACTAATTTAAAATTATTGGGAAAGAAAGAATTTTTACAAATTGGTCATTTTGTGCGGGACGCGCATAATTAATTAATTTTCCATCCAAAAACTTGGTTCCGAATAATCTCTCTTGGCATCTACAACTAAAAACATTAGTTCATTATAAATTCGTGACAAAACTTTTATTGCAGATGCTAATGTTCCATCAACTGGAGAACATTATTCACATTCTAAAAAAATATTTGTTTTCCAAAAACTTATACTGGGTCAGCAATGTAATAAAGAACATGAACACTAAGTCTATTCGAATACAAAACCTAGTAGGGGCCTGTGTATAAGAGATGGCTTTACGGAATGCATGTAAACAAAAGAAAAAAGGGAAGAGCCACGTACAAATTGTCCTTCACAGTGTCTAGCATCGGTAGTGCTACCACTTATAATTATCAGCGTTAACATCTATGTGTTTTCATTTGTATGGGGAATCGTACAATCGTAAATTTTGCATTAACATTTACACACAAAGAAAAGTATTGGTAATGACCTGTTGGTATAGCGGCATGGTATTTGCTTTGTTTATGTGTATATTACCAAAAATTAATCATGTTCCATTACAATGTCAATATTTTAAAAAACTGGTCAAAATTTGTTTTAAATGTCTATAATATTGAATATTCATTGATTACATGTGCTCGTAATTTCTGCAGTAAATCGGGCAAGTTTCTGTTGCAGTGTGTTTCAAGATATCGAAATAGTATACTCGTATTTAACAGTATACTATTATGTGTTAAATATATATATATATATATATATATATATATATATATAATGTATAATGTATTACCCGCATTACCATTTTGTTGAAACCACAATTTAGTTTTGCCTACATTCATGAAATGTTTTTACACTAACAAATCTTTCACCCTATAAATGATTATTGTTGACAGACAAGAACCAGGGGGTTGCCACGTAATGGAATTGAAGCCAGCTGAAAACGTGATCCATATTCCTGGTCAATTTCATTAAGCCTTTATGTTATACCCACCTTTGCACTAAACTTGTAATAACAATACAAACTTTATGCAAGTGGGTTGCATGAAAATCTGCGGCGTTAAGAAATAACACATATGATGCATTTATATTAGAACAAAGCAGAGGATGACGTGCGAAAAAAAACATGTTTAATTCTGTATCCCTTCTAGAGGGCGTCCTAATGCAGGATAAGGAAAGTCTTTTCTTCTTGACCCACAACTTGTTATACCCACTACAGAAGTTTCAGTAAGACAAATTGGTTTACATGCATCTTCGCTCAACATCCATTTGTGTTGATGCAAAAGCGTGCGGAGTGCCAGAGGAAGCATGATAAACAAGCTAATTTATAGCAGTCTCCGTTGGAAATTAAAGAAGAAGTATTAATTTTCGCCAAATCCACCAACTTGTCTGTTTTGTACCTTAAGGGGCTTGTCAAAGCAATTCAATTTCATTGGCAGAATTGATTTTACTAGATGCCATGTGCGTATTCCAAATGTACTGATTTCAACTGAATTGAATGGTTCCCTACGTTAAAAAACGTAGAAAAATTTAAGCTTGTGCAGACTGCGAATTAGGATTACAAGGGAAAATTCAGTCAATTTGTATCACAGAAGGGAGAAAATGCTGTCCGCTTGACGTGTGTAAAATTGAGTGTGTCGGAATAAAAGGTGTAAAACAGAGGACATATGGACTAAATTGGTCAAAAGATATGAATCAAAGATGATGTTTAAAATGATGTTCGTCCAAGCGGATTTCTGCACTGAGCACAATTGACGGGTCGCATAATTTCTTTTTTGTTTGTTGCGCATATTATTAAAGGTTCAAAATAGATAAAAATTGGAAAATATCATCAATTTAGGAAAACACTCGCAGCTCGGAAATGGAACTCCTAATCGCGATATTGACATGATTTTTTATGATTTCTAGATCATTCATATTAGATATAAATCACTAAAAAAGCTGAAAGATAAACATATAAGAAACCACCATATCGGACGCTTCACTTCTCAGATAATGAGGATTTTCCAATTTTTTACGATTTCCCACTTGTATGCATATATACATATATATAGGTAAAATATAGTTTTTTTAAACATTCGAGTACGTTTTATCTACACTCTGCTTTAACAAGGGGGAGGGATTAAAGCGGACATGCGTTAATATGTTTGTGCAAAATAGAAAGAATGCAGAATGTGATCGGAATTACTCAACTACGCAAAAATGTTGTTCCTGCAGAGATGTACTGTATAAAGCGGTCGAAATGAAACAATTTTGTATGACTTAATTATTCATTTTGCATTGTGCAAACAGCTATATAAAATCGTATATTTATTCAAACATTCTTTGTTATGAAAGGTTTATTTCAACCCCAGCATACGCGGACAAGGGGATATTCACAATATGTTTTTGTGTGTAAATCGAAGGTGTGCCTTTATAATTCTTACTTATGCAGTAAAGTGTGTAATTTTTAAATTCTTAATGATGATGTGAGGAAAACCGATTATTGGGAACCAGAACGAATGCCAATCTTACCATTCCTAACTATTTTTTATTTAAATAATAACAAATTAATTCTTTCAGTATATTATACTTCCATATTATAACATATTTAAATTATAATAAACCAGTAGTAAGCGCCCGATCGATATGCCTAACACTAGCAGTACTCGACAAACTAGTTCATCGGGTGATGACCTAGGGAGCACCGATGAAGTGAAAGTCTTCAAAGATGAAGGCGATCGCGAAGACGAGACAGTGTCATCGGAAAATCTGCTGGAGGAAAAATCTAGTTTAATCGACTTAACCGAAAGCGAGGAAAAGTGCGGCGAGGTACCACTACAATCTGAACACAGTCCTGTTTTCAACAAAACTGAACCACACGCATCTGACTATAACATGGACTATTTGTTCAGCCCGTATTCCTGCCCAAATGGTGCTAGTGGTTTGCCTATATCCATGACAAATAAAATTGGTTTACAGTGCTTTTTTAGTCAAACTGGTGACCACTTAACAACTCCACCACCGGCTCACTGTGGCATACCTCCGTATCAACTTGATCCCAAGTCCATTGGTTTGACGAGGACACCGCTCTATCCTTTTTCGGCTAGTCAATATCCGTACACCATTTTAAGTTCCGAAATGCAGCAAGTGGCATCTTGGCATGCACCCTCCGTGTATTCATCCGCATCGGGATTCAGAAGTACTTACCACACACCGTTATCTAGTGATTTAGCGAGTGAGTTTCCTTTTCGTTTTTCGTCGAATATTTTGCCCCCAGTTCATGCCTCACCATATCATGTGATTAACACTCATTCGGCCATAGTTAATCAAATATCTAAACAAAAGTGTGCGAATGACAACGCTGTCGACAATCATTATTCGAAAAATTTCGAATGTAAAATTACGAAAGCCCTTCATGGAAGTGAAAAACGGAAGGATGTTCCAGCTGATAAGAAGAAGCCTCATATCAAAAAGCCATTGAATGCCTTTATGTTGTACATGAAAGAAATGAGAGCGAAAGTTGTGGCAGAATGTACTCTAAAGGAGTCAGCCGCAATAAATCAAATCTTGGGCAGACGCTGGCACGAGCTCTCAAGGGAAGAGCAAGGCAAATATTATGAAAAGGCCAGGCAAGAACGACAGTTGCACATGGAGCTGTATCCTGGATGGAGCGCACGTGATAACTACGGCTACGTGTCCAAAAAGAGGAAACGTAAAAAGGATAAACTACCTGCAGACTCAGAGAAAACTAATGCCAAGAAATGTTGATCGTTTTGAGTAAACGCGTCACAAAAAGAAACTCAAAAATCCATCATAGGAGCTTACCGCATAAAACTACTGATGAATGGCATGACGATTTCGTCGAATACTCAGTTAATGTAAAAATGAGCTTATACGGATGACAATGAAGGGATTCGTTAGAAATCCTAATTAGAATTCCGAGGGCATAAAACAATCGATGAATTTGTATTTGCGTCACTTGTAATTACTGTTGTTCGGTAAATAGTGATATTTTTATGCCAAATTAAATTTTTTATAAGTATACTTATTTAATGTTTAACGATTAATTCAGTTCAACCCTAATTTAATTTAAGTTGAAGTACCATATTTAGTTTGTAAACCAAATTCATTGTGAAAATTCTAAATTTTACACTGTTTAGCGAACAAAAAACATCCATGATGTTCGCAATAAATACACGAAGGAATGAAAACGGTGGGAAGCCCCGTTGTTGTATTATTTACCAGTTATGCTCGTACATTTGAGCTGCAGAAGCAGGATGCTGGGACAATTTCAATAAATACACAAACCCGACCCGACATTTGCTTAGATTTTGTACATGAGCACAAATACGTAAATCAAGAAAAAAAAAAATAGTGGAAAATTAATTAATACCCGATTAGCATTATTTTTGTTTCTTTTTGTTTTTTTTTTTTTTTATAATATGTTTATAATATGTCTACTAATTAGAAATATATGTACGAGAGTGATGTATTGGTTATAACCATAGGGTATTTTCAAAAATTGTCGACAGCTGTTCAACCCGAAGAATATGGAATATGGTACATATTGAAATGTTGCAGTTGCTTATGATCTTTGTTCTATTTTATCATAAGAGGTAGTATTTTTATGCTTGTTGCGTTTTTCGCATACTTAGAAAAAAAAATGTCCAAATTTCGTTAGCAGGAAAATTCTCTAAAGTGTGACTCACACTTTTGAAGTTCTGTTTTGAGTATTAGTTCCGGAGCTGGACTCTGTCTTCACACGAGAAAACTATTTTTTGCGTAGGTTTGCGAACAGCTATTGCGTTTGGAAAGAAATGTCGCATAAAGTACAAAAAGAAATTTTTGTTAAATCCGACAAAATCTTAGATAGTTAGCTAAGCTTGTCATGTCATGCAAAAAGCATATGTGATAACCATGTGGGAATCAGAGGCATTTGTTTATATTTAGGACTTGGTTTGATATGAAATATTGGTATAAGTAGAACAAAGCAAAAAAAGGATCTTCGAAATCATCATATCTCCGTTGTTTGATTATGTATTAAAATACTAAACCTTATGCCTACTAAGCCATATACTCGTATTCGGGTAAACATTTAAAAAGTCACGAGAAAGACGACATTTTATGGTTTAAGGTAAGTCGTTTGAGGATGTCCCGAGACACTGAGCAAACTGGATTTGTGTCTAAATTATTATAGACGTAAAAGTAAATATTGCGGAATGTAAATTTAAATATTTGATTATGAAAACAATATTTTAGGGTTTAAGGTCCCAAGCACGGCGTGCACATAAAGGGTTGGCGGTACAAAACCAGCGTCTCAGTACATTTTAGATCAATCACTCATATCAATTCGACATTATAGGCGATAAGTAAACCCTACTGAGTTAGTCATTATGTTTGTTTGTTTTCTAGACGCCAAAATGTCACATTATTCTAAACTAGAGTGTGGGAAAAACTTTTGTGAAGGCATTTCAGAAGTTCCGTAAAATCAATATTTTATGGTTAAATGTCGTTTATATGGTTAAATGCCGTTTATATAACTAAGTTATCTTACAAATTACAAATTAATCGTGTAGAAACGACTTCTGTCAAATCCGCGTTTTGTTGTTTTCAAAAAATTCTAGAAATTTCAGTTTTAGCTTATTTGGTAAAATTACGTTGTGTAATCTTAGCTCTAACTAAAACCAATGTGCTGAAATCCTAAGAATTTACTTACACTGAAAAAAATCGTGTTCTTTTATAATATAATTGCAAAATATTTTACAAATATCTGCTTAATATTTTTGGAAGAATGGTGTCATGAGAATGTGGTACAGTAAAACACCGAAAAATGATAGAAATACGTCTTTAAGGATGGACATTGTATTGAAAACAAAGACGGCACCTTTTTATGCAGAAATTTTTTTTATATGTTTTGATAGATTTTATTTACGAAACAGGTATTTCAAATAATTGGATGTTAAACAGCTACAAACTAGCTTTATCACCGTATCAAATATTATTCATTTTAAATTGTTTTCTTCAAACTTTTTTTCTACCTTTAAAATAAATATTTTGTGGATTATAGTGGACAATGAGGACAGGCGAAGTATATCCATGTGCCGATGACATGATGAATATTTCGCGTTATAAATTTTACAACTAAGAAACGTTTCTAAATATAAAACTAACTGTATATTCAACAGTGTCTTTGGGAAAATATCTTCGAAATTAAATGAAAAAAACAGATTAAACTTCCATAAATTATTTTATTCCTTCAACTATTTAACAACGTGCGAACTTATACAGGGTGGACCATAAGGGTGTTGGCGGTTTAAATATTCAATTAAAAAAAAACTACGAAACATAAAAAAAATATATTTGTATTTTTAAAAAGTAGAAGCATGGGAATTCTTAAGACTTAAAAATAATGTTGTTCAAATGGCTTCCCTCAACTGCTTGACACTCTTGGAACCGAAGTCGCAAATTTTGGAAAACTCGTTGAAAAGTTGTTCTCGGTATTTTGTTACTTTCCTGAATAATGTTCCTCTTCAACTGCTCTAAATTGGTCGGATTATTCTCGTAGACTACCGATTTGAGGTAGCCCCATAGAAAATAATCGCATGGAGAGAGATCGGGGCTACGTGGGGGCCATTCAATATCCCCCTTTTCGAAATGAGTTTTCCAAACAAATTTAGATACAATTTTCTAAATTCTTATTTGTTGGGTTTTCCTACCCGAATATTTGCCGATATGCCATATAGTTTTAAAACTGATTACAATTAGTTTTTGATCCATTGAAAAACTTTATGACATATAAAACGAACTTCGAACTTAAATATGTATGTGGTCCTGTTGAGTTTGTTATATGTGTTTTTTAACGCACCATCAATCATGATGTGTTTCAATGAAAATTATACAAATTACACTTTTTCATCGAAGTTCTTTCTGTGACATCCAAAAGTCAAGTTGCAAAGTGTCTGGAGACAAAAGCACGACATTACCTACCAAAGTGTACTATGATAACATTTTTTTATGAGAAAATAATGAGTCTGAGAACAGGCTTTGTGTCATATACAATCGATGCTAACGACTGTTTATGGAAAATGAAAAATATGAGAAAAATCTTTACACATTCCAAATGATCTAAGTGTTTAGGATGCATAATCATTAATCATGATGCCATCAATATATACAAATACGGAATAATGACCAGAGTACGACGATTTCTCTGATTCAAAAAAATTTCGAATTTCGCCATATTTGAAGTATCAAACTGAAATGAAAATGAATTAGAACGAGTTCTTAGGGACTACTCTCCCCAGGACTATTAAAAAATTTGTTATTTGTTAATCTATACTCAGAACTTATTGAACATCCTCTAAAAAGGGTAACGCCGCAGCTAAAGCACGAATCGATCAAACACCTTTTCTGGTTATGTTAGGTTTTTCAGTTAGATACTCGATTGGGCAAATTCATACGCATTTAAAGTAGAGTGTGTTAAAAATGAGTTTATACTAAATGCGTAATTAATACATGCATAAACCTTCCTTTTGTCGAAAATAGTTTTTCCCATAATTTATTAAACAAACCAACGGCGTGTAAGTATAGGGTGTCCCAACAAGATGATGGAGCAATTGAATTGTTTCTCTGGCTGTATGACATGTGGCGCCGTCTTGTTGAAACCACATGCCCTCCACATTCATTTCTTCAACTCTAGGCACGAAAAAACTGGTTATCATTTCACGGTACCGAACACCATTGACTGTTTGCGCTTGACGTGCCTCATTTTCATAAAAAAAAGGTCCAATGATTCTTCCAGCCCAAAATCCACACCACACAGTGACACGTTGAGGACGCATTTGCTTCTCGTGAATCACTCGAGGATTTTCCTCGCCCCAAATGCGACAATTCTGCCTATTGACGAAGCTTCATGATGGAAATGGGCCTCGTCACTGAAGATGATTTTATCGGCAAAATCAGCATTTTCATGTTGTCTCTCCAATACCCAATTAACGAACTCCCTTCACTGTCCATGGTCAGCTGGCTTCAGTTCCTGAGTCAATTGAACTTTGTATCCATGAAGATGCAAATCTTTCGTCAAAATTCGCTGCATTTGCTGAGTTCGGTGTCGAATTGAGGTGGATGGAATTTGAGCCACATCATCACGTACAGCTGCGACATTTTCGGTCGATCGACCTGGTCGAAGGCGCGTTGTTGTCTTTACATCACTAACAGACCCAATTTTGGCAAATTTATCCATTAATCTCTTTACAGTTGACTCTTTTGGAGCATTATTGTGACCCCAAATTGATCGAAATTTGCGAACTGTAGCCGCAAAACTTTCACCATTTTGGTAAAACAATTTCACAATGAGAATGCGTTGTTCATTCGTGTAGAGCTCCATTTTTACTAACCTCATACCTTCTACTAGCAAACAATAACAATGACACTTCGAATGGCGCCAAATTTAAACCTTGCGTTCATGTTGGGACACCCTTTACAAATCTGGACTGTAGTCATAAGGATATAAAATGTTTTTTGTGTTTCAGAGTCATTTAATGAACTTCACTAAATGGACTTTAGTGAAAAGTTCAGTTTAGTGGTTATGTTATGCCAAAACTCTCAGATCATTAACCACATCGTCATGCTCAGGAGGAGCGCAAATTCGACTGAACTTCAACATTTTCGAGCATAACCGCCATTGACATTAAAAATAGCTGGCTGAGTTTCACATTTTTAGAACAAACAATAATAATTATTACAATTAATAATTATGCATAAACATTTTAACCGCAAGTTGTTTTTGACTAATATTTAACGATTCGGCTGCACAACATAGATGTGCTAACTAAATACAGTGACTGAATAATAAGATTGGTTTGTTCGTATATGTTTCAATTTATTCGTTTTTTTTTTATCGTCTAAAATATAACTGATATGTTTATCTATTTCAGCCTTTAGTTCTAAAAAAAAACCGATAAGTTGAACTGCAAGAGTATGTTAAGCTCTCACATGTATTACGTATTACCAGTGCCATAAGTTTTTTATATTATATGTCTTTTTAACATATTTTTTCGGCAGCTTAATTTTTTTAACTTTTATGTTAAATGCTTTTTAGCATTTTTTTTAATTTTTGGAATTTTTTATTTTTGTTCTAATTTTTAGTCAAAATGTTTAATATTTTTATTAGATTTGGTAAACTTGTTTTATTTTGTAACTTTGGACAACGTTATTAATAATTTTTGGGGTTTAGAAGAAGCGAAAACCGTTCTTCAAAATGCTACAGATCCTTCAAAAACTGTTTTGGAAAAAACTTGGCATAACAGACTGGTAAATTCGGCGGAATTCTATAATTAGGATACATACGAATATTTATGGAGTTCTTTAGAAAATATATATTTTTCGAATTTTCAATACATGATTTGACTAATGCCCATAAACATATTTCACTATTTTAGAAATCAAAATTAATGACAATATTTTTAAACATAGTTTGTTTTCAAAGTCAATTAATGTTTTAATTCTTTTCATTTCTTTCCAAATGAACATTATTTTGGTGGCACTCTTACTGAATAAATGAAATGCTTTGTTTGATCTCTTAAATTTCTATACAACAAAATTTAAAAAAAAAATTGTTCCATAATTTACAAATGTTTACACATTTGTGTACGTTGTTACGATAATAGAATTATTACCTTTTTTGTATTTGACGTATTTAGTTCGGTATGTATCTTAGAACTTTTTTTAATCATTCAAACTTAAGCAAAGAGAATAAATGTAAAAAAGTACAATGAAGCCGTTGTCTTTCAAGTAAATCTCCCTTGGCACATGTGAATTATTATTACAAACGTGTAAGTTATGAGGAAAGCTGATGAAGCTAAATGCGAATATTGCAGCGGTTACATGTTGCTAGCGATGAATGCACCACTCTCTTGTAACAATAAATACACCAAATGAGTGATTTGTTCTCTTATACATTTATTATTATTATTATTAAAACCACCATTTTTGCAAAGCTGGATTAAAAAAGAAGTTTTTGCTGAATGATATTCTCATAACGCCAGGGATCCAGCCACGGATCCTCATTAGAAGGGTTTAGGATGTTTATAGATTCCAATAAAAACTTTTAGATTTGACTTCATATAACTTATAGAATTCAACAATATCTCAATAATATATAATCACATATTGCTGTATTGAATTTTATAAATCTACAGGGATTTTAACAGTTCATAATATGTAAAATTCAAGAAATTTTCAGTAGAACATAAATATATCTTAAAAATGCACACTGTGAACCTTATAACAATAAAGTATAAGCCAAATGTCATTCCTATATCTCCAATGGTTCAAGAGATACGACCGATTTAATATTTGTGTTATATGGGGATCTAACGGCAATTCGTTCAATAAAAACACAATATTGCCTAGACCATAGAAATATGCTGGCTCCCTGACTGTTATTCGCTTGGGAGCAACCAGAAGCCATTGCAGAATTTCCCAAGAGGCTCACAACTTCCAATTTTCGGGCTTTCAGACATCAGTCTGATGCATTGCCGTAGCAATAAATTATCTCTGGGGGTGGCTATAGCCCCTTCAGATGTATTAAATGCATTTAGTGCACCCAATCTGAAAACTCCCGAGGGGTGCAAAAAAGTTCTGGAGGGGCTCCCAGCACCTCCTTACTACGCCTATGGTTTGAAGGCAGCTACGGCGAGAAGCCGACTACCTAAATGGCATGCTGCCACCGATGCGTCCTGTGCCAAAAGGTAATATCTGTTACTGAAACTCAACTAATACGTGCCTAGTGGTCGTTGGTAGCCCCAACACTAGGATCGGATACAATAATCTGATAAGCCACTCATCGTAAATAAAATGTTGACGACCCCCGCAAACGTTATAAGGACCATAATCTAAGGGTATGGAATAATCGCGATATCACTCTTTTGCCCATTGCTTATAACGTCGTGTTGAGTGTGATATATGATAGAATAAACCGATTTTAGATCTTAGCTGGCCTGGTTGAGCCTTATCAGTATGGGTTTAGACCTAGTAACTCAACAACAGACCAGATATTCATACTACGGCAAATTTTGGAGAAAACCCAAGAAAAATAGGTGACACGCATCATCTTTTCGTCGATATTAAAGCTACCTCCGACAGTCCAATATGCCAAAACTGTGTAATGCCTGAAGCCTATATGTCTTTGTAGGATGACGCTGACTAACACGAAGACTTCAGTAAAGAGAGATAGGTATATGGATGAATTCATACACCTCACTCACGTTATAAACGATTTACTGAAAACCCCCTCCCTCGACAAATAAAAATCCGACTGTAACAGGCGTTTGTTTTACCTGTGTTGTTGTATGTCGCACTGAGTTATGACACAAGCGGATGAAACAGTGCTGGGCGTCTTCGAGAGGAAAATTCTCCGAAAAATATATGGACCCATAATCGTTAACGGATAGTATCGGCAACGCATGAACAATGACATGTATGAGCTATACTCGTATCGACGTGGTCAAGCGCATTAATACACGGCAATTGCATTGGTAGATGGACCCAAGGACTACAGCTTGAAGCAATAAACCTGATGGATGGCGCAGAATAGGGCGATCAAAACTCCGTTGGAAGGATCAAATTAAAATACTATCGAAACTTGGTGTAATGAATTAGAGAAGCGCTTAGAGTTATTTTATACGTTCGCCGTATAATAGATAAGTATGTCTATTCTAGTCGTCTCCTAAGTAAAGTAAGTAAGTACTAACACCATCAATTTTTTTTGTTGAAAAATATTCCATTCCTTAACAATAACTTCACTAAAACTCATCATGATTTCCTAATCTGACCATCGTAGACGACAAAGTTAAATTATAAATTATTATTTTTTTTAATTGTGCACATTGTTTTTATTTTTTAATATACATTTCTTGCATTTTGCATGTTTTTTCTTCGTTTTCGTTTCATCGTTTTTTCCCAATGACTATAACTCAAAAATACAAAAAAGTCTCATGTGAGACTTAATTAATAAGGTTGAATTGCTCGAATGCACCGAGAATGCACTCCTTAATAAAAATTTTATTTTCGTGACTTTCACTGATAAATTTCTGAGTAATCGATAGGGCGAGATATTTTATATCGGGTTGTTCGGAAAGTTCGTTCGGTTTTTAAAAGAAATTTATTTACAAATGTATGTACAAGAAAACAATTATTTTAATCTTTTATGCAATCTCACAAGGCAGTGTTAGGGCGAGAGTTGCTATGATGGAAGATGACGCCTCCCCGATTGATGAGCCTCGGCCGTTTTTCTTCCAATGAGGCCTTCAATGTACTTAATTGTGCGATATAATCGTTTGATTTGTTGGGAGAAGTTCAAAAAAGGCTACTCCTTTGATATCGCACCAAATCGACAACATTACCTTCCTGGGGTGAAGGCCCGCTTTAGAGGTGGATTGAGGGGGTTCATTTGACTTCCCCCCTGATCCTTTTTGCGTTACATTATTGTAGACTATCTCTTTTTCATACCCTGTGATGAGGTTCTTCAGAAGTGGTTTCTTGTTATTTTTTATCCTTAGGACATCGCAGACGTCAACACGATTTAAGCGGTTGTCCTCGATGAGAGAGTGAGGTGTGTGCCGAGGTTGCTCACAAATCTGAGCTCTTTTATGACCCCGTGAACGGTTGAGACTGATTTTTTGATTACTTCAGCTTTTTACCTAACTGTTGCACGAAGATTAACAATAATTAAATCTCTCACCTCCTCGGAAACAATTTCTTTTGGTTGTCCTGATCTGGGAGCGTCCGTTACAGAGATGTTGCCCGTAGAAAATCTGTTAAACCATTTATGGCAAGTCCTTTCATTTGGTCCGTTTTCTTCATAAACAGACTTTGTTTTTCGACTTCAGCAGCCGTTTTCTCCTTTTCGAATACCTAAAATGCTCTTTTTGGCTAATTTGTCCACTTTAATTTTTTTTTAAATGCTATAACTGTCCACAACTAGAACGAGGACACAAGTAAACAATAGAAACAGCAAATGGCGTCTACTAAACTGTCCACCTGTTATGTACTCGTATATGATTATCGAAACCCAGTGTGTCAGTGTTTTTTTTTTTAATGCAAACTTTATTGGGTAGCCGCCAAAAAGTAAATCTAATCCATACAAACACAAAATGTGAATTATATGAAAATTTTTTGAATTTAGAATAACGCGGGCACATTAAATCAACATCGTATTAGATTTGAACTATTGGACATTAGAGATTACGTGTCTAAACACTTAGTATGAGGATTTTTGACCTTCGGATATATTTTGAGTTCTGTGAACATATAAATATGTAGAAAGCACTTCATGCCCAGTTAATTGTCTCAATTTCATTTTGTCATTAAATTAGACGGCGTTCATGTGATTTTCTGAAAAATTTGTTACCCAGAATGACACGAATTTCCTAGATACGGGACATACATATCACAGCACATTTTTAATTTTTAAAAAATTTAGAAGTTGCACTCTCTACACATTTTATAGAAAACATAGACACATTTTCTGGGAAGATGCTTTTCTATATGAAGAGCTCAAATGAGGACACTTTTCCATATTTGAAGTGTATATGAAAACATTTGTTATGGTTAACTGTCCATGATGAGTATGTTTGGACATGGTTTCCGATAAGTAAAATGCTTTTGAAAAGGGTCAATGGTGACGCTATTCTACAATGTATGCATGTAAAAAATTGGCGGATAGCCGGCTATTATTTTAAACCGATTTTAGCCGATAAATACGTTATTTTTACCAACATTGTAAAAATTCGTATTTTGTGAGAACAAAGCTGTAGGCGAACTGGGTTGGACAAAACCTCTATTTTTTAATTTGATCACAGAACCATTGCAATATATGACTCGCTCTCCACATGCACAAATTTGGCAGGCCCAAAGACTAATCTCATGGTCAACACCTGCCTTCTGCTGACCCTCTATTTTATCCGAAGCACAAATTTAATGTTCTACACCACTGATATTTGCAAACAATTAAAAAAAAAACAGGTTTCAAAAGTTCATCCTGGTTGAAGCTTTGTACCCTCCGATGTGCATTGTGGTCCACTCTCTTGTGGACGGCATGCTTGTTAAGAGTATGCCATACTAACAGACCGATCAAATAAACTTATGCCTCTTTGTGGTCAATCAGCTTAAATTGTCATTCTAAACATTTGCCAATTTTTATAAATAGAGCCAATTCTGTCAAACCAATTTATAAATTAGATTTATCCCCTTTAGCAGGTTGATATTTTAAAACACTCCTCTTCTCATACAACATACATCGATTTGTATACCTAATTGGTACGCTGATTCCAAAACACTTTAATATGAATATATTAAAAAATATATATTACAAATTAATTGTTAAAGACATTTAGTCTTCCACCTATATAAAGAGGCAGAAAGCTCCGAATAATAACAATGAAAATGTTGTTAACAGCCTAATATAACTTTGTACCTAATATAACTTTTTATGCTTTCAACTTCATTTTTTATGGGAAGGTAAAATGGAAAAAATGCTAAATGCTAACGGATACTGCATCGATAAAAACCTTGATCGCTTAACCAATTTTCTATTTTATCATATAATGATATGCCCTGCTCAGGCAGGGAAAGGCTGATAATGGGAGTGACCAATATCTGGTGAACACGGCGGGCGGGTGGGTTAGACTTCTCAGTTAAGGGTTTCTAAGTAGGTTTTGACGGAGGCAGCCACTTGTGCGCATAGTCACGATTTCCTCATCGATTATATAAATTAAAACCCGTTTCGTTTATGCCTGGCAAACGTTCAGCATTTCTAGGCGTCAGTTTATACGGAACCTAATTTCCTTCCGTTGGAAAGGAATTTTGAATAACAATATTAATTTCGGTTAATATATTTAATAATATTATATTCTAACATTTTTGAAACAATTTTATTTGTAAAGTCATAAAAATAACAAATAATAAAATGTGTGCTTATATCGAATATTTTCTAACCATCACTATATTAGAACAGACTATTTTGCTTTGCATGAAAATTGAATTACACATTTTTAGTCGAAATAAACTTGTCTAAATTATTATACAAATTCACAGTAAAGAGTCGTTTGATAACTACGGGCGTTTGATACGATGAGTTAATTTTTTTTGCATGGAAAAAGTAATATAAAATTTGTCAATTTTTTTGAAGGATTCTATCATCATCCCGCACACAAAATGTCAAATAGTGAGAAAGAGCGCATTACTTACCATAGCATGTGTGTTTTTCCCGATGAACCTATTTTATCAAGAAACATATGATTCGATTAGGTATGGATTTTAATTTGTATCCAAGGGTGAAATCTAATCTAAAGAGCTATTCTAGGTTGATAAGTTGAAGTTGATAAGTTTGACAGTTTATTATTGAATATATACATTTTTCATTTATTTTTATTTAATGTAGATGACATAAGTACATTAGGTTTTGACCTATTTCCGTCCATAATAATTGGCTTGCCCAAAATAAACCATTTTTTATGGAAGGTACTAGAAGGGTTGTGGCATTGCTGTCCAATGCTGAATTTGTCAAACGATCAACGCGTACCAAATTTAGTTCAACCGTGTAATCTAAGAATATACTCGACATAACCTATTGTCGGCCAATTGTATGGGAGGTACCAGAAATGGGGTGGTTAATTGGTTGATTTTTTCAAGCTCTGACAAGGCAAAAAGTTAAGTTATTCCAGTCGTCAAAATATTGGGCTATGCCAAGTTTTGAAAAGTTTAGTAAAGAAACACATTTGGTTAGAAGATACTAGGTACTTTAGACCGTATCATTCTCCCGGTGAATATAATAGAACAAAATAATAAAATAAAAATAATATAAAAAATAGTAATAGTAAAATATATTAATAAAACAAAATAATAAAAACAGTTCGCTCTAAAAGCATGTATGTAGAAATGAAGTGCTAAATTTATTAAATAAACATAGTATTAAATATCCGAGAATTGAAACTAAATATATAAAAAAGAAAAAATTGCATAGCTTAACATATTATATTCATATCATAAAAATTATTGATTTGTTATTTTATTAATTAATAAACAGGCCTTTTGGACGAAATATTGGTGGTTAAGATCAGTGTTGCCAAAATTTCAAATGAGCAAAGTCAAAACGTGTGCGGAAAAACAAAAATTATTCGATTCACGGATTCATAAGAATTATAGAAAAAAGTTTAATCTTCATCCAAGCAATATCATTTTCTTTTTTTTTTTTGCGGTTAGATCGAAATACTTTAGGATAACATTTTAAACCTTATGAACCGAAACCCTGTAGCCATTTCTCTGAAATGTAATTTTTTAATAGGAAGGTGTTTACTCCAAGTATTACATTTAAAGTACAGAATAAAATTTTAATATTTTTGAAACAATTATATATTTAAAATCACAAAAATTCTGATTCGTTTCTGGTAATAACATTTGCGCTAATATCGAATATTATCGTATTAATACAGCGTACCAACAAATACCGGATACATTTATTGCAACTAAGCCTTCATCAACGAATCTCAGCTACCCCATTAACTTGTACAATAGCTATCTGTTGTTTAGAGGTAAAAGTGCGGCAATTGGGAACATTTTGCAGTTGCTTTTTAAATAGGACAAAGCGCCATTAAATACATTATAACTTTTGTATATTTTGCCATATTTAACGTTATAACTATATTTTCACTATAAAGGATTAAATATTGTATTCTTTTAATATCACTATCGATATTCCATTAGCTAGTATGTATAAGTTTTCATATAAGCTTTCCGGAAAAAAAACTCAAATGAAGAAATTTGTTTTGGGTTATCGGCAATCCTTCGCAAATATTACGCGAGAACATACTGTTACTTACTGTTAGAGATATGTGCATTTTTTCTTCTACCATTAAGCAATATTGATGCGTCGGTAAATATTTCTCAAAGAAATGATTCTATTTTAGGGGTAGATCTCATTACAGTTTTATTATTTAATTATGAGTACCCGATTATTGTCTTTAAAGGGACAGATGATAAAAAATGTTTACACCGAAATTTTCAACTGGCACTTAGGGTCTTATTTAATATCCTCAAGGCCACATTCTTATTGATTCAGCCTTTAAAGCATCATAGCATCATGGTGTAATATCATAGTTCATGTATGTAAGATAGTGATTGAAACTCGATCCTATCAACAATTTCAAAGCATTGTGGAATAGGCTACTAGGTCTAACTTTAAGAGACAAGAGTTGGATTATCCCCGAGATGCTCCATTGGTTCATTAGTAGTAGTAGTAGTAATAACTGCTACACTATAAACAATGGGTAAAGAATCTCTTATACACATTAATGTGGGTCATGAAAATAAACTCTTGTGATTACCACCTACAATTTCAACAATGATTTTCGAAATATTTCGTCTTTGGATTAATTATTTCCAAACTAGTAACGATGTCTTAATTTTTTGCATCGAATATAAAAGAATATTTCGATGCCTCTTTGCGTAATAGAAATAATTAGAATCGTACCACGGAGTGCGACAAAATGGTAGAACGTTACCTTTTTGGGATGTAGTTATGCATCTCAGAGTATGAGAGGATCTGTCATATTTTATTTGGGGGAAAAATGTCAGATTATTGAAAGTTTTAATAAATATAAAGTAAAAATTGCAAATTAATAAAAAATGGTAAAAATTTGGTTCAGAAATGTTAATACGATATTTTTAAATTATTGTTTTTAACAAAAATAACTTTTAATTTCAAACAATTAAGATATTTTGACAACTATATTTCACATTGATAATAAAAACTTATTAGTTATTTTTGCAACATAAACTAAGTTAAATTTTATGGAAATAACCGTCATTTGTATCCTGAATAAATATCTAATAATTGTGTAATTTCTGATCAAAAACATTTCTTGTATGATATAACGATCAAATTCATGGACCCAATAAGGTTGAGATCAACTTGATGATGTTCATTTAATATTAATATTTGTTAGCTCCGTCTAAAAGTCCTGCGACTGATAATGATTGGCACTCGATTACTTTTCTGCATCGAGACAAGTTTATGATATCTTTTGCAAAGTGCTCAACATTTTTCTTTAGTTATTTTTTCTCTGCTGCACCAAACAATTGGAGTAATTTGTGATCTTGCATCATATATTTCGAAAAATACTCCTGCAACCGCCGCTGGTTTGGTTGGTTCAACTAGAATATCAATGATATTAATCAATATTCTCTTTATACACAACTTATCCTCGAATGGTATGGGGAGATTCCATAATTATGGGGAGATTTGATAATTATGTTGATAAATTATTTGTTCACCTACATTCTGAAAGCTTAAGGTTTGCTACTTCATTCAGTATGTTTCCACCAATCATTGTGAAAAAAAAGAATTAATGATAATTGTTATGCCATCGTTAACTTTATTTATTAGCTCAATTTAAGGCTTAACATTATCGATTGCGCTTCTGATATGCCGCGAAGATTCCTTTCCGTAGATGTCTAAATAACAGATAAGTAAATGTACTATCGTTATATTATTTTTGGGAAAGTGGCTTTCAAGATTGATGTTATGCCGGACGGTTGCCAACTTTAATGACTTTTTTTTTTAGTTTGACGATAGTTTAGCGGTCAACTTTGACAGAGTGGCGAATTTCAGTTCCTTAATGTGTAATAAAATAATCAATAATATAACTTGCTGACCTTACTTAATACAATTATCCTCCGCTTAGAAATTATGAGAAATCAATTGATTTTTGCTAAATTGGCTTATATGTAGCTGATGTAAACCAAGAAATGGGACAATTCAGACTATTTTCCAGAAAGGTTGGGATCCGGTCAACGTTTTCATATCTTATCGAGCAATGTAATGAATACAATTGACAAGACATATGATTCTCTGCAATATACGAGTTAGGAATTACAATGAAAAATACAATTTCTATAAATCGATCTATTTGTAAGGAAGGTACTAGAAGTAACAAGGTGGGTCATTTTCATTTCTAGATCTAAGCTCGTCACCATTATTATGAATTCAATGTGACTGCTTGAAATATATCAAGTTAAGAATATATGGGTCTGATTTTTGTGGTTAATCGTTTAAAGCAATGCAAAGACAAAAACTTAGATTGCTGAAGTATATAAATTAGAAATTGCAGGGCAACAATTTAATTACAGAAAATATTGGTCCTCGTCAAGTTTTTAGAAGAAGTTTCATAAAGATTGTGGTAGTTTAATACGAGGTGTGTTCAAAAAAATAAGGTGAATTTTCAAATTTCGCGGGCCACGAATATTCGACTTTCGATTATTATTTTGTTTTATGTTGGCACACTCGTCTCGAAGATATGTCGACGGTTCCATATAGCATGTTTAGTTTGATTGTGAGAGGCATAAATAAGACAAGTGTTTTGCGTGTTCGGCGATTTTCTGCTATCGAAAAAAATGGATCAAAGAAGTTGCATCAAATTTTGTGTAAAAAATGAAATTAAGTGCTAAAAACACTTGAAATGTTTACAAGTGGTACAAGCTCTTCACAGATGTGGAGAAGCACACCAGCACATCAACAACCGATGGAAATGTTGAGAAGCTGAAGAAAATTGTTATGGACAATCGTCGAATCACAATTAGAGAAGTTATTGAGGATATCGTCATATCGGTTGGCTCATGCCATGCAATCTTTTCGGAAATTTAGGGCATGAAGTTTGTGGCAGCAAAGTTCGTTCCAAAATTGATCAATTTTGACCAAAAACAACGTCGCATAAGCATCGCTCAGGAATTGTTGAATGACGTCTGCGATGATCCACATTTGCTTAAAAGAGTCATAACTGGTGACAAATCATAGGTATATGTTTATGACATCGAAACCAAAGCCCAATCGTCCCAATGGAAGAGTCCAGAAGAGCCAAGACCAAAAAAAGCACGCCAAGTTAGATCAAAAGTCAATGTTTTGCTCACTGTTTTCTTCGATTACCATGGCGTAGTGCATTAGGAGTTCTTACCACATGGTCGTACGGTAAATAAGGAGTATTACCTTGAAGTTAAGTCATGGCTTTTGCATCATGATAATGCACCTGCTCACTCATCTTTGCTTGTGAGAGATTATTTGGCCAAAAACAACACCGTTATCATGCCTCAGCCATCGTATTCACCTGCGACTTTTTCCTGTTCCCAAGATTGAGGAGACCCATGAAAGGATGGCGTTTTGCGACGATTGAGGAGATAAAAACCGAATTGCTGAGAGAGCTCAAGGACATACCAAAAGGTGCATATAAGAACTGCTTCCAGGATTTGAAAAACCCTGGCACAAGTGTAATATATCTGAGGAGGACTGCTTTGAAGGAGATGAAATAGAAATTGATGAATAAATATTTTGTGAGAAAAATGAAAATTCACCTTATTTTTTAAACACACCTCGTATCTACCAGCCATCCTGCCAGACCCATACCTTTTATAATACATACCTTAAGCTCTTATGATGAAAATGCAATTCATTTTTTAACATATCAAATGACATATACCATC
This sequence comes from Philornis downsi, assembly GCA_019455685.1. NCBI lineage: Eukaryota > Metazoa > Arthropoda > Insecta > Diptera > Muscidae > Philornis > Philornis downsi. Next base: position 224,003 of record JAHXMU010026103.1, on the reverse strand, counting down.
ATCCCTTCGTCTAAAAATCTTTTCTGAAACCAAATTTCGTTTTATGAAATGTGTTTTTACTTTCCATGAAATTTTTATAGCTTTGATTGTTAGAGAATTTCAGTCACTAAAAAAAACAAAATATTGCCTTTAAACAATATTTTCCGCGTAGTGGGTAAAGCAAACACAAATTTCACTTACGTTGCATGCTAGCCTTACAAGGGAAATCTAAATAAACGATCGCCAGTAAATAACAGGTGCTTTTCAGTGGATCTAAATTTGTAAATGCGCACAAATTCATGGAAAGCTCTTCCATATCCCTTTATAATACATATTTTTTATTTATACTGACAAAAATTTTAATTAAACTGATAAAAATGATAACTGATAATGTAGACTATTATACTCAACATTTTCTTTATTATATTACACCCATACAAAACCCGATTAAGCCAGTTTTATTTCGGTATTTTCTGTGAAGCGAATTTAAAAGGATAAATACAGGTCCTTTCGTTTTAAAAATATATTATTAGAACAAAAATAGAAATAATTTGTTCCACATCAATTCTATCATTCTATCAATTGAATGAACGGCGTAGGAAACTTCAGTTAACATGTCTATACATCAGCATTGGGGTTTTCATATGTAGGAGAAGGCCTCAGACTACATTTTTCATATGAACATTTCTTTTTAGACTTAGGGGTCTTTACGAAAAGGTCCTTAATATGAGCTCTCTCCCCTGTATATTTCTTGTGCTCGAAATTTCTGATTCCAAACTCTTATAAAAAAGAGGCTTATCGTTGTCCAGAAGCGTCCTACAAGAGTATAAATGAGCGGAAAGAAAATACAAGTAAGAGAATAAAAAGAGAATGGGGAAATAGGCGAAGAAAAAAAGTGAAGCTCATTTACTTTGGTACAATTAGCCATTGAAAGCTGCGTACATAACCTACCTGATCAAAGATCTTGGCTTCGACGTCGTAGCCCAGGCTATTTGTGCAAGAGGTATCCAAAAGTTTTGATTTTCTCAGCTCAACAAAACCCCCTGGAAGCCCCCTCTGAGGTGTCGAAGTTCTATCCTTTTCTCACTTAATTCTCACCAATCGTTGATACCTGGCACACTCACGGAAGTGCTGACTACAAGGTTTAAAATGAATGTAACCAGGTTGAGGAAATATGTTTCCAGTTTCAGGGCAGAACAACGCCACACAGTGGGATTGCTTCATACATTTTTGTGCAATAAATATAAGGAGTTGTCGTAGAGTCTTGAAATTCGGCATAGAGCGTTTTATGACGTAGAGTAGCAAAAATATAAAGTTTCATCCAAATCGACCACGCCCATCGGTCACCGCCCATACAACTAAAAATGAAATTTTCGTATACATTTTTTTCTGTTAGGTAGAAATTCTTGTAACTTGGCATGGATCATCTGTACTACGAAAACAAAATTTTTTCAAAGTTCCATCTAAATCGGCCACGCCCACCGCCCACCGCCCATACAACTCAAAATGACGTTTTCGTATAAATTTTATTCTGTTAGGTAGAATTTTTTTTTAACTTGGCATGGATCATCTGTACTACGGAAACAAAAATTTTGGAAAGTTTCATCCAAATCGGCCACGCCCATCGCCTATATTACTCAGAAAAAATAACCATTTCACCCACTACCCGCCTGACTTATTTTCTGTAAAAATATTTAGTAGGATTCCTAAAATAAAATAATTAGTTACATGTGTAAGGAAACTTATTTACTTATTTATCTATCATTTCTCTTACAATATCATCTAATTCCAAATGTTGTTTACGAGGTTGACGCCTTATTTAACTAAGAAAAGGATCTGATGACACCAAGAGACGGTTGAAAACATCAGAGTTAGTTGCCATTCTATTGCATTTTCTTGAAAACATCAATCTATATTTTCTATAATCCTTGTTGCGCGCTTCTTCTGCCTCTTCGGATAGCATACCAATAGGAAGAGTAGCTGCATCGATAATTTCTTTTCCGTGCATTAATATTTTGTGCACAGTTACTGGCATATAATACCAGCTGTATTTTTCGACATAAAGTTTCGCCGTATCCCGCGTGTAATTTTTAAACTTCGAGGAATTAATATTTCGGCCACATGTGATTATTTGTAATATTATGCGAAACCTATCAATTAATCCTTCATTTCCTCTTCAACTTCAGTTATGTCAGCTACAAGTGACGGATTGGAAAAAAAACGTCTTGAGGTGTTGCCGTCGTTGGAGGTCCCAGTGCCTTGCTGAACCTCATCAACACGTAAATGCATATGGTTTTTAAATGCGTTGTGAATTCGGACTTTGTTTTCTTGTTTCATAGCCTTATGTTCGTCTTCGAGCGCCGACCACTTTTGAAATGGTTTATTGTAGGCAATATGAAGAATGCACTCCATAAACTTGATGCGAGCGTGCAACGAGGAAATCCCCAATTTGAGGGCATCGGTATCAATTGGTCGTGCTGCAACTACGTCTAAGTTGCTCATTTGTGTTGGTTTTGCTTTACAATGTAGCAAACGGCTACTGACGAGGTTTTCGTAACGTATACGTGTTTTGTCTTTGTTTCTTTGCTTAATTTGTAGCTTAATTTATAAGGATTTCTTTCTATAAATCGCAATAATATACTCCCTTCCTTCATTTTATTGCAGTCAGAGCATGGAGGTCGCCGGAGCTAACCTTTTTTTCATCCAAGGAAAACTTAGAACACTGAAATTTCTAGGGCTTTTTTTTAAATTTAAATAGTTTCGAAACTATTTATGCTATCCATTTGTCTTTTTTTTCTTAAAGAATCACAAAATACCATATTTTTAGAACATCATGACATAAAATAGTTAAACTAACAACAAATATGCATATACAGGCCCTCAAGTTGCATTAAAATCTTAGTCGTTTTGCGCTTTACTTCTCCCAAGCATTTTTTAGTAATTATTTTGCGATAAAAAATTATTTTTTTCAAAAAAGCAATGATGAATTTCTCTTAACTAAATAATTCCGTACAAAATTGCATCATTACATTTGTAATATTTTACAGTCGAAAAGTAGACTTTTTGCACTTAGAATCTCACTGCGCGCCATAGGAAAGGAATGCAATACTTTTCAAATTTAAATCAAACCGGATCCTTAATCTTCAACATTTTACATTGTTACCTGATAAGATTTCCATTTCACCAAGAGAAATAGGCAACTCCATTTGCAAAAATCTTATATTGGATTAGTACATACACATATGGTCAAAATAATAAGTACACCCTATATTTTTTATTAAAGGCTCGTAGACGAAAATTTATTTAAGTTAGAAGACAAGCAAATACTAATAGTAAATACTAAAACAAAAACAAAAATTCAGTATTTCAAAAAAGTACATTTTGTTAAAATAACCCAAAAAGTAAAAAAATCAATTTTTTTTTTTGCTAAATTGGCTGAGTTTCGTTATAAGCCGGTATATCCACCTTTATTTTCAATTATTTTGTTAACTCTTTTTGGCATGCTGGCAATAAACTTCCTGCAGGTATTTCATGCCAAGTTTTTTAAATTTTGAAAAATTCTGTAACTGATCCTTATTTTTAAGAACTTCCTTTCTAATTCTCTGTTTCAATTCTCCCCAAAGATTTTCGATTGGATTTAAGTCCGGAGATTGACTTGGCCAGTCAAGAAGGGCAACATTATTACCTTGGAACCAATCCTTTACCAACTTAAAAGTATGCTTCGGATTGTTATTCTGCTGGAATACCCATCTAAGAGCCATACACATACATAGCATACACAACATAGTTCAACATCGTATTTTCCAAAAGATCTTTGTAGTGGAATCTGGTCATAGTGTCGGTAATTCGATGTATCGGACCGACACCATACCACGTGAAAAAACCCCAGACCATAATATTGCCGCCCCCGTACTTGACCGTCTTCTTTGTAAAGCGAATATGGAATTCGTTATCCTTCCTGGCACAGTCGTTTCCAAATACATTAATTTTTGTTTCATCGCTCCACAAAATGTTTCGCCATCTTTTTTCTCCGTCTCCTCCGGACCAATATGAATTACTTATTGCAAACGCCAATCTGGCGTTTAAATTTTTTTGTCTAAGCAAAGTAACTCTTCTGGCTGTTAGTCCTGGCAAGTGTGATACTTGTAGTCTACAACGAACCATTCCCGATGAAATTACATTTCCAATTTTTGCTGAAATCGCTCTTGAAGGCACAAAAGGGTTCTTCTTCGTAAGTGTTACAATAGGGATATCTGTTGTTTTTGAAGTTTTTTTTTTTTTTTGGATCTTCTGCGAGTTTCGCTTTTTAGGCTTTAAAGCATTTTGTATAAAAAAGCGACCGATTTACAGTTTCTGCTATAAAACGAAGACTTTGGCCACTTTCTCTTATTCTTGAAACAATTTTTCTCTCCTCCGGAGAACAATGACTTTTTCGACCCATGCCTGATATTTTTTACTACATATTTTGTTATGAATAAAGATAAATAACAGTAAAATAACTAGCCTTTCCAAAAAGACTGCAGCAGACTGTGACAATATTAAAGAATTGAGCAATGTATTTATTATTTTGACCAAGTACCGAAATCACACCTGAACAAAACTATCTCACAATGAAAACAACGGGGAAGCCTCATTTTTGTTTTTACTTTTAATATGGTAACTTAAAGTTATTTAAATAAAAAAGAATTTCCATGTTTACTTTTCGTTAAAGTAACTACGCATAAAGCAAAAATAAGCAGGTGTACTTATTTTTTCGACCATACGTGTATATTCAATAAGTTCTGTAGCAAAGTATGGTGCATGTGAAACTTGAAACATTTCACTGAAAATGCAACTTGAATTTAACTTTTTTGAGATACCTTCACTCTTGCAGCAGCTTTTAACTGCTTAAGAATTGTAGTACATTTGCCCTATCAGAATTTTGAATGGAAAGGATAAGCTTTTAATTGTAATTACATCGAAAGTCTGTTGTAATGGAATGCAGATTTCTTAAAATATATAGTAATTTATTTTCGTTATATGTTTTATATATAATTAAACTGTTCAATGTACCTACACACATTTATGCCAAGTCATAAGTTTTGTTTTCAAATGTTGTATGTAGAAAATTTATTTATCGATATAATCCAACTTTTATTTTATGATTTATTGTCAAGTTTGTACTCTCAAATTAACATCAAATATTTGTATATGAGATGAGGATTGAGTTTTTTTTTTTGTTATTTTCCTAAAAAAAATATTAGCTGTAGTAAAAATAAATCCATTATTTGTCCAATAGGTGGCATAAGTGACCTGTGTCTCGTGTTGTATAAATGCAATTTGGTTACGATATACTCGTATGGCATCAGAAAGATAAAATGTCATACTCAAACAACTATCTAGATAGTTTAATGATTGATTAACTCGGTATTGTTTGAGCACGCGTCAAATATGAACGTCAGCACAAAGAAAATGCGCCATATTTTTTAATTGATGTCAAAGATACACCACGCTCTGGAAATCCAATTGTCGAAAATGCCGTTTTCAATTGTTCAGGGACTGAAAATTGCAGAAAAAATCAGTTTGGAACCGCTTGAGTAGGTCTGGTTACTGAAAACAATCTAAAACCTCATGGACCGAGTTTCCATTTGTGGAACGCTACTGAATCACAATAGGAATGGAATTGGAGGAGAGCTTATAAATATCGACTGTTGCAATTTTTTGCCAATAGAGACGTAGATATCGATGAGAGAGATGGTAAGATTATCTTCAATGAAACGAATTGTGGAGCAAACGGGTCATTCTAACTATGCTAAATAAAGCCTTCAATGCCATGCAAAAAAATATGTTTCTTTTTTACTACACCTTATATTAAGATTCTCGAACATTTGACTTAGCATATCTCAGTAATACAAAATTACAGATTTCTTTTGATGATATACGATAATAATCTATGTATAACAAATAGGAAATAGGTGTTTACATTTTATCTTTTCGCTTACTTCAGTCTTCAAATGTTGCTACATTCACTAAAATCGAATAGAGTGTAAAACGGATTTGTGCAATATGCATTTTTGTCAAACGTAGTTGAGACAAGCAAATTTGCTGCCAAAGCAGAACTAAACTACAACGAGTTTAGACCAATTGTGGAGGTATGAAATTCTAAAAGATGACCATTGTATGTCTTGATTATCTGTAAGTCGTACTATCATTGCTGTTCTTTATCAATACGATTATCTTTTGTGCACAGTGCACTTACTTTTTCACCAAAACCTAACAAGTTAATTTTTTTCCTTTTTTTCGCAATTTGATAGATTTATCACTTCACTTGAATTAATATTATCCGCCGTCCCTGTCTTCTTTAATGGGCGTTCTTCTTCTCCATCAAGTTCACGTTGAATTCCATTGCTTCACCTAATGCGGGGTTGATGATCCTATAAAGAACTCAAATTCTTACGAATTTGATTTGATATGAATTCTTCATATCACTGGCTATCGCGAAATTCAGTACGCCTTTCTCTATCGCATTTTGATATTGTAATTTATATTGGAAAAATAATCATACATACCATTTCTCTTTTTATGAAAAAATTGATACTAATTGTTAGGTTTAAGTTTAGGTTTGGTATAACTATTTGCACTTTATCAATTTTACGATTTTCAACCGATATTGCTTCAGACGGTCATAAAAACCAAACATATATGTTGTTCTTGTGCGATTTGATCCTAACGCCTTTTTTCATAACTTGTTTTTGCTGGTATAGATATAAAGAATGTATTTTGTAATTTTTTTTCGAAAATTTTATATTTTGCATTCCAACAGCTCATTGGATTGAGAATGTATAATCGAAATTGGTTTAAAACTATTTTCATGCCGAAAATGCCCATATTTCACATGAATTCCATTAAAATACACATTTTTGTAAAAGCTCCAAAAATTTGATTATTTTGAAGGAAGTAATAACGTAAGAAATTATTATAAATCTGTCTTAATGGGTTTCTTATTGACATCAAGGACGAGCTTGTTGTAAGTACAATATTGCGTAACTTGAGATATATACGAGTACAACTAACTTTATTTCTATTTTTTGATGTTACGAAAATTGTCTGTAATATTCTGTTTACAACCAAAATAACCGGCAATGATTGTGTTTCTGAATCATCCATAAAAATAAATATTAAATATTAACTACAGGCTCATATACCAACTATCTGATTGTGATGATACTGTGCGATGGTTGAAGGGTAAGACGTTTAAAAAATCCGTTTTGAAATATTGCCACTAGGTTTAAAATGTGGTTCATAATACAAGTAAGGAAAAAACATTTTTCAAATAACTCGAAAACCGGTATTCTGATAAAGTCGTGTATTTGAACACTATAGGTATAACACCCACGCATATGTTATACGATAGGTGTATGGAAAATTAGAACGAAAACAACTGAGAATGATAGTAGACGCATTTATATACATTACCAGTGTGAAGATTAGTCAACATCGAACAGCATCAGGAAACCCTTTTAATGAATTCTGGAATTTTAGAGGGTCGACATAATATTGCACGTTAGAAGAGTTACTATCTCGGAGGGATGCTATTGTCTTTAGCTCTACTTTAGTGGATTTTTAAACGATCTCGTAAACCTGTTAGAAACCTATAGTTTTTATGCAAATTTCTATAAGTGCGAAAAAACTGTGCAAAAAAGCTTGTAAACGCTTATATAATTTATATAGGGTTATCCGTTTAGTGGCTTCAAAACCGCCGTTCTAACGCATAAAAATAGTTAGAATTTACTACAAAAGTGGTAACCCAAATGTAGGCTTTCCATCGAACAACATTTTCTTTAGCGATGAAGCTCATTTCTCATTCGGTGGATACGTCAACAAGCAAAATTATCACATATGGGTCTCGGAAAACCCAGAATTGATTGTAGAAAAGCCATTGCGTCCGGAAAAAGTGACTACTTGGTGTGCATTATGATCTGGGGTTGTCATTGAGCCGTATTTTTTCGAAAATGACGCTCGAGGAACCTGAAAAGGGTCCACTTCTGCAATCAATCCAGGTGCAGTCACTTAATTGACATTGTATTTCGTACAAACATTACATTTGGCAAGGGCCAAATGAAATAAAAGTTTCATTAAAATCATAGCTTATTTGCGTGTTTTATTTAACTTTACTTGAAAACTTAGTTGCTTCCACGAAAAATGAAAATCACGAAATATTTTTTAGTCTGCAATTTTTTTATTCTGTATTTTGTAACGTAATAAAACTTTTAAGTTCAATAACAGATATTACAAGTTAAAAAATAGATATGCCTGTCTAAACTATAACATCTAACTAAAACAAAAACAATAACCATATTTATTAGTATCAGAGTTATAATAATCCCGACTTTCCAGCCATCACAATTCAAATAAATAAAATTTTTTTTAAATGAACCCTAGTTCATGATATATTTATTAGCTTTTTTTAAATACGATAGATTCCATTCAGCCATAAACCTCTTAAAGTTGATTTTATATGGGATATAAATTTCAAAACAGCTTTGAACTATTTTTCACTCATATAGCATTCGCAGAAGCTATAAAAGTGCTATTTTTTGGAGCATTATTAGCCCTACTGGTAGTTCTATGAAGGAAAATGTTGAGGAAAGCCTTGGAAAGATGGTATGCCACGAGAGAGCCTTCCAGGAGTGCATACAAAATTTGATCCATACGATCTCAAATGGTCAAATGATCATCAAATGATGATCCTCAATGCCAATATTTATCAAAATGTAACTTTTAATTTCAAACCTGTAAGAAATCATACTTTGATTGTACTCATAAATAACTTTTGCAAGGAAAATTTTTTTCACTTGATATGTATTATTTTGAGATATTGGGTATTTCCCATAAAAAATAATGGAATCGGGGTTCGAGTTCATCATGAGTCTTAATAGCGTAAATAATAACAAAAGACTTGCTCTTGCTTATGGCAATGTTTGTTGAAAAACCGCTGTTTTGAAAAATCGTCATAACATATGACTCCAATTATTTTTTCTTTCGAACACGGATGTATTAAACGTTATCCATGCCAACCATGTTCTAGAAAGCAAACCTTTCTGAACAAAATCAAAGCTCTTCCGAAAATATGAATCAAAGTATTTTCACATTCGTTATTAAATTATGTGCCAAAAGACCTAAGAAAATGTAATAAAATACTGCATACAACATCTGGCAACTACTACAAAAACTTGATGTTAAATTATTTCTGAGTCACACATCCATTTTCTTATGAAGCACATTTTGTTGTAGTAACACAATTAACGTAGCTTCATCATTTAATGTTGAGTCATACTTACATATCTAAGGACGCTGCTATCTAATATCCTTGCGTTTTTAAGCACGAACAAAACATAGTGAACGATACGAAAAATATTTAAATATCCTTGTTACCTACTGTTGGAAGGCAGAAGGCCTTCAAATATACCTTCATAGAGCTGCTATGCCTATTGGCATGGCTTCAAAAGTATGAAAAATAACATATTATTGGATGTGTGGTAATAAAAGGGAAAAGGAGGACTTGTCAAGTGGTATTCCAATAATTTCAACTTAATAGAATGGATATTATGAATATAACTTACGAATGCATTAACATTCATATACACCATGTCTTTGATGCTTAAGCAACAGAACGAAATTGAATATAAACCACTGAACAAACAGGCGAAAGCAAAAAACACAAGGAAATATTCTACCAACACCCCGAAGCTGTGATCATATCTTTAAAATTCTGGGTATGAAGACTTTACCCACTCCACTCCCACCCGTTTCCGTGTAACATGGAAAGTTGATATTGGAAAGAAAGGCATTCCCTTCTCGTTGCACATAGACGTTCTTGGATCATGTTTCTAGACTAGCGACTTGGAAGTAGCTTAAATACCCAAAATTGAAAGTACGTTTATATATCTTGTTAATTTTGAATTTACATCTTCATGCTGAACACATATCAGAATGGAAATGGAAGGAAGATAATTCATTCTACAATGCGCGTGTCTTGGGATGTTGCTAAACTCCATAAAATACGTAGCAACATGGCTTCAACGAAGGATGCTGATTCTGCTAATGGGTAGCAGCGATAAGTCAATAAAGATAATTATGGAGCTACATTCCTTTATGCAGCTGTTACCATACTTAACCAATATACCATAATACAGGGCGTCCGTCGGGAAGGTATACTGCTTTGTTTGTATAAAGTTTGATTAAGTGAAAGAGAATGGATCTTATATTGATAAATGTTTTATTTAATGTCGGCAATTATGTATGGAATACAATATCAGATAAATGTCCGTCTCTGTTTGCTCACAAAATCGAGCCCTTTTGAGCATATTTTTCATTACATTCTCACACACTTCACGCGGTATTTCATTAATTTCATCACGAATATTTTGTTTGAGTTGCTCAAGCGTTTCTGGGTTGTTTGCATAAACCCTGCTTTTCAGATATCCCCACAAAAAGAAGTCCGGAGCAGTCAAATCAGGGGACCGTGAAGGCCAATCAACATCACCATTTCTTGAAATAACTTGTTGTGGAAAGAGGTCTCGTAGTAATTCCATTGTAATCCTGGCTGTATGTGATGTGACACCGTCTTGTTGATACCATATGTTAATCAAGCCCAAATCATGCAGTTGTGACGATAAATGTTTTCAATCATATCACGATATCGCTCCCCATTGACAATTACCGTTACGCCGTTTTCAGTTTCAAAGAAGTAAGGTCCAATGATTCCTCCTGACCAAATTGCATACCAAACTGTCTCTTTTAATGGATGCAAAGGTGACTGATGAATAATTTGAGGGGTAAAACTATAACTAGGATATTGGGCAATTTTGCAAACTTGTGATACCTGCTGGTGTGACATACAATTAGGATGCACCTTAAAAAATTGTATCAATTGGTATGGTTCCTGCCCATATCTAATGTCTTATTTCAAGAAAAAAAGTAGTTATTGAAAAAAATACTAAAACATGTCCTTTATTCTGTGTTAAGAGTGGTCCATACTGCCATGTGAAATGCAGACGTAGATTTTGACAACGGTTTGTAATATGTGCATATATATTTTGTGGAATCTTAGGCGAGTAATACTAGTTGTGAATGGAATCCAAGTAGCAGTGTCAAAAGGTGTTAGAAAAAAATGTTTTTATTGCTTTTGTTACACTAAAATTGCATAAGAGACTTTCCACAAGCTGTGAAATGTTTTGAAAAAACTTTTTTGCTGCTTATAAATCCTGTTAAAACTAATATTGAATTTTAATCGGCTATGCCAAACATGATTGACAGTTTCGCGATGTTTAATATACGACTATCGTTCGTATGATCATAGGTTCGAGCATCGATACAGCCATCTGTCTTTCTTTGAGTAGTCGAACAATCAACAAGACTAGCAAGAACTTTTCACGCTAACATTGAGAATCGTCATTAGGCCAAGGCGCGATAACTAATAAATGCGACTACCGTGCCCTCAATCCTGCATTTATGTGTCTACGAACACTTCTATTAGTTGAGTTATCGACAAGTCTTACAAATGCTTCTCAAACTGTGACGGTCGAAATCGTCGTTAAGCTATAGGTTCGTTGAGCGAGTCTAAAAATAGAATACGTGTATGCTCATTGAATGTGAGAAGCTGCTCCCTTGTCTCATTATGAGATCCGATGGAATTCGTTTTTATCACTTTTTGTTGGCATTTTCTTATTGAGACAAACTTCTTTTCCTTAAAAATTGTTGTCGTCACATTCACAAGTACTAAGTTTTAAATTAAAAATAACTAGATGTCTTTCACGGCAAATATACTTGCTTTTCATTTTATAACCTGCACGTATTTCAGAAGAATTGTGCAATGAGGTGCCTAACATATGATCTCCCTTCTTGTTGGTACATACACGAAAAATGGTGCGTTGAATATATAACATTAGATTTATAAAACAGATTATTATTAATTCATATACTTATGTACTTTGTCTCGAATAGTTGTATGCAACAAATGTAATGTCAAATCAAAAGTGTCTGATGCAAAAATGTATGTTTTCAAACCAACCCCTTCGGACGACGATGATTTTAGGTTGATTATTTGGTGATTCACCATTAAAAAAAATAATAATTCATCATCAAAATCATTCAAAAAAGCCTTCTCTTATATTATTTGTAACCTCTAAGATCCTTTAGCATAATACTTTATGAAATTTTGAGAAACGCTTAAATATAAATATATATATATTCGTAAATATTTGCGAATACGATGCTAAGTATTAGCACCGTATGTTATAGTTAGTGTGTTGGATTTGTTAAAATTTAGTCAATCACAAAATGTTGTACCTCTTAATACAACTAGTGATAGTGTGTCAGTTTGTCCCATCAATTCTGGTACCCCTAAAATAAATGTCGTTAAATCCAAATGTATCGTATTTATCACAAATTTTAAACATATTGAAGCCTTAAGAATATAATTATTTCCAAACGTTAGACAAATATTGTAATTGAATACGTTAAATATGTTCTTTTCGATCAAAATTTCTCAGGATATAGGATGATTGCAGTTTATTCAATATCAATGGGTAGTGTACCTGCGACCAACTTATTGTTCTGTCAAATTCATAGATATGTCTGATTTTTTTTTATATATTATATTAAAATCTGCTGATTCTTGCCCAGGAATCAAGCTATGTTTTCGAGAAAATTTAGTAGATATGGACATGATCTAAGCAATCCAGATATGGTGCCTGTGCATTCTGCTGAAAGTTTCGCAAGCACAAACTGAAAACGGGTAAACGTAAAACCGAAGCGGGTGGGTTTTGTTAAAATGTTCGTTTTCGGTTTAAAATTTTTACCGGATTTTTTGACACGGTTATTTAAAAGGAGAACAATAGATTGAGACACATGTACGAGGTGTGATCAAAAAATAACCGTATAATTCATCAATAACTATCTTGCTCCCCTTCAAAGTAATCCCCCTCAGATATAATACACTTATGCCAGCGTTTTTTCCAATCCTCGAAACACTTCTGAAACGCGCTTTTTGGTATCGCCAACAGCTCCTGTTTCGATTTTTCCTTTATCTCCTCAATCGTAGCAAAACGCTTTTCTTTCACCGGTGTTTTCAGTTTTGGGAAGAGGAAAATGTCAGCGGGGCCAAGTTCGGTGAATACGGTGGTTGGGGCATGATTGCGGTTTTGTTTGCATCGATGTGTGAGCTGGTGCGTTATCATGGTGCAAAATCAAAGATTGGGTTTTCCACAATTCTGTGCGTTTCTGACGAATTGCTTCGCGCAAACGCGCATAACTTCAAAGTAGTATTCCTTATCGACCGTACGACCTTGTGGCAAAAATTCATGATACACCACGCCATTGCAATCGAAGAAAACAGTGAGTTAGGTCACATTTGACCGAACTGGAAGTGCTTTTCTCGGTCTTGGCTCTTCCGGCCGCTTCCATTAGGATGATTGGGTTTTGGTTTCAATGTCATAGCCATACATCAATGATTCGTCACCAGTTATGACCTTTTTGAGGAAATCTGGATCGTCGTTGACGACGTTTAACAGCCCCTGAGCGGTGTCCATTGGACGTTGTTTTTGCTCAAAATTTAGCAATTTTGGAACGATCTTCGCTGCCGCACGTTTCATGCCTAAAACATTCGTAAAAATTGCTTGACATGAGCCGAACGATATGCCAACATCATCAGCAATAATAATGATTCGACGATTATCCACAATCATTTTTTTGTCTGCTTCAAAGTTTTCATCGGTTGCTGACGTGTTCAGGCGACCAGGACGAGCATCGTCATTGACATCTTCTCGGTCTTCCTTAAACCGGTTATACCACAATTGAACTTGTGTTCTGCTCATAGTAGACTCGCCAAACGCCACAGTCAACATTTCAAATGTCCCTGCACATTTAATTTCATTTTTTACACAAAACTTAATACAGTTTTTTTGATAAATTTTTTCGAATAGTAAAAAATCGAAGAGCACACCAAAACACGACTAACCTCTTTATCTGTCAAAACAACATATATAACAGACATGTGTACCAACATAACTCAAAAAAAATGCAAAAATCGAACATACGTAACTCACGAAATTTGAAACGGTTATTTTTTGATCACGCCTCGTATGTTCGTCAGCACAGCAAATACCAAATGACATCCCCGTCTTTTTCAATAAGGATGGATCATTATATTTCATATGCAAATATTCCAATTAAAAATCTAAATATGGTTTACGCAAGTAAATGCTGTTGTCTTCAACAGATGGCAGTAATTATACTGAGGTCATCTTGGAATAGTTTCGGTAAAACGGATAGGTCTTTGAAGGGAATAATGCACAAACAGACTGCTCTATTTGCGGATAATTTGGTTCAATGTTCGATTTTCTCAAATAGGGTTCAATCTATTGGATGAATCTGTTAGTGTGCCACCCCTTCAACGACCAATAAATTTTGATGTAAATTTTTAGATTTGCGTTAAATTTTCGCGCAGTTTTGATTAGTCGAGTACTGCAGGTTACACGGCCAATATTGAGGATGCTATAGCTTCTTCTACATACGCAGTTTTGTCCTGTCCTTCATACTTCTTAAACATAAAATATTCTAACATTAAATATATCGTTAGATGCTGATAAGGTGAGATGATCAAATCACAATGTTTTCGGGCGTTCAGTTTTATTTTATGTTATTATTTCCAGCTGTTCTTTCATTTTTATTTCCTTTTGTTCCGCCTATTTACACAGATTAGTAACACAATGTACTTCCCAATTAATACCTGGTATTTGTAACAAGAACCTTGAACCTGTAGAATTAACTAGTCTAGTAAACAGACAGAAATTAATATAAAGGTAAAAAAATAACAGAATTGGAGAGTAATTTTGTATAAATCATGATAAAGTATTATTTTTGGAAATTGTTCATATAGAGCGAATAACATCGAAAACATAATGTAGTTTAAATATAGATCTTATAATAAGAAATATTTATGTAACCCTATTAATAAGGTAAATATTAGAATTTTTTAAATTTTAACAATAAAATATTTATATTTAACTAGCTCTAAATTATTATGCTAAGAAAAAATAAAACAAGTGTACACGATTTTAACGAAATAAAAATTATGATTTGTACATCAATGTTTTTAATTCTGATCAGGTTAATTTGATATCGGGAGCTGCTGGTAGGTATTATCTTGTTTCCCCAATTCTCAAGCATACAATACAAATGTTGTCCACACCAATCTCCATAAAATTCACCACAACTATTGGTACAGTAGCTGTTCCTATTTGACTGAAACACCTATGCTTTCAACATTGGCTTGTCGTAGGAGGCAAGTACTTGCAATTTGACAACTATTTAGCACTATTTATGCAGTTCTAGAATAACATAAATAAAACCGTTTGTTTTCGCATTTTTACGCCTTGTTAAGGAGACAGCACCACTTTTATCTGAAATATAAGAACTACGAGGTGTGTTCAAAAAATGTGGTGAATTTTCAAATTTCCCGAGCTTAACTCTGATGATGATAGTTCTTTTACGTCTCCCAATTGATAGGTTTGTTTTTTTACTTTACTTATATTTTTATTTCCGTTTGTCATTATGTTTGTTTTTTTTTTTTTTTTTTTTTTTTTTTTTGATTAAGTAATTAATATACATATATAATGAATAATCAATATTTTTATACAATTCATATATTCAAAATGTTAATAGACTCAACTCAAATGAATTAATTATATTGTTAATGTTAGAAGTATTTCCTCAATTAACAAATTTAATCAAATTAAAACAGAATTACATATGTAAACTACCAATGATTCCGACAATCATTGCAGTACAAGAAACTTGATTTGATGTGAATCGCACAAGATTGTACTCCATACCGGAATACAATGTCGTACATTGCTGCAGATGGGATTGTTATGAAGGTACATCTTCGTACATTAAACAAAATGTAAAATACCAAATAATAGGCCGGCACAGTATGGATTTTCTGGATTATATTATGGCATTGTTACCAGATATTAAAATAAACAATCAGCCTTCGATTGTTACGTTATTATGCAGATCGCAAAGATGTACTAAGCAAATGTTCTTCCATAAACTTGAGCACATGTTATCTGATGTTGGTAATTGGCCATGCTTGTTTGTAGGTGATTTCGACATAGAATTGCTAATGACAAATACGATACAAAAAGCAGCAATCTGAATGATTTCTTCGCTGAATTTACATCTTTTCTTGTCATAAATTAGTTACCAGAGCGGAAACTGGTTCATTCATAGATTGTGCGTATAGTAATTTTAAACATTTGATGAATATTTCTTCAATTCAAACAAAAATTACTGATCATAATTTAATTACCAGCGATTTGAAGTATGAATATAGTGGAAATAACCAACGGGATAATATGAATTTGTATACGGTACATGGAGACGTTTTATTAACTGACGATGAAAAAGATGCACTTAATGATTACTTCTCTGATGTTGTCCAAAGAGTTCGAAGAAGAATAGTAAGCTATAATGATGATGATGAAAATATGTTCAGAACTTTAACACCAGTCTTGAAAGAACGAATAATTTTCAAATAGAGAGGGTTATGGACTATTTGAAATTAAATAAGTCCCCGGGATATGACAGAATTTCAACTAAAATGTTGACCAAGTTCTTACAAATATTTATAACAAAATGATTGAAGAATCATCTTATCCTGACGTATTAAAGGCGCACAAAATATGTTCTGTTCCCAAGTTTTCGAATACACAAACGGCTGAGAATTTTCGACCAATTTCAATATTGCCAGTTATTGATAAGATTTTTGGGAAGCTGATATTTGAACAAGTCACAGCTTACCTCGATGTAAATAATATTGGCTTTGAAAGGCAATACTGGTTTAGGAAGAGTACAGGTACTGGAGATGCAGTTGTTAATGTTGTAGATTGTATTTGCAGTAGCTTGGATGCGGGATACAGAGGTGTTGCCGGTGTGTTTTACGATTTGTCATAAACTTTTGATCTAATTGATCATGATATATCGATAAAAAAAAAACTTGGAATTTTAGGATTTTCTCGTGAAACACAGCGATGGTTTCAGAACTATTTAAAAAGTAGACAGCATTTCGTGCAGGTTGGACAGAGTCAAAGCAGTAAACATGTTGTAATTGGTGGTGTTCCGTAAGGTAGTGTACTAGGACCATTATTATTTAAATTATATATTGATGACTTGTCAAAATTAGGGTTTAAAGGCAAATTGTACATGTTTGCAGACAACATATGCTTACTTTATAGTTATAATTATCCTTTAGTACTATAAACACAAATATAGGGTGATTTTTTAAGATTTAAGTTTTCCAGGTTAATAGCACTAGTTTGTAATGGCGTTCAAACGTCATCTGTCAAAGTGAAAAGTGTACAGTATACTCTGCCATTTCATCATGGAAAGACTAACAAACGAGCAACGATTGCAAATCGTTGAAATTTAACATCAAAATTCGTGCTCTGTGACAAATGTGCATTGCTTGATACGACCATTTTATGTTCGTCATAATCGAACTGCTGAATCAACAATTCGTGCTGTTATCTCCAAATTTCGCACCAAACTTTCTTTGTTGGACATAAAATCATCGACTAGCACGCGTAGAGTGCGTACCGAAGAAAATATTGCAGTCGTAGCAACCAGTGTTAATGACGATCGTGAAATCTCAATTCGTCGCCGTTCTCAGCGATTCAACCACAAGGAATTTTTTTTGCCCCAATTGACTGAGTTGAACTTGGTTGACATGTGGTTTCATCAGGACGGTGAAATACGCCTGATGAGGGATGAATTTGGTGAGCAGCTTATCTCTCGATTTGGCTCTGTGAGTCGGCCCCAAGTTCTTGCGATTTAACGCCTCTTGATTATTTCTTGTGGGGTTATGTCAGCATAACATAACAAGCGTTATTCGCGGAATATAGGCCGAAATGCTCGAAAAAGTGACGAAAAATTGGACCTTCCGAATGGACATTTTGAGACAGAGCCGCGGACAACATTTAGATGAAATTATATTTAAAAATCAAATGGCAAAGGCCAATTTATCGACTCCAATAAAAAAATTTAATATATGATGCAAATTTGAGTGTTTTATTCGATTAAAAAAAAACTACGACAAAAAAATCACCCTATAGAATATGATGCTGCGATTATATGTGAATATCTAATGGTGAATAAACTATTTTGGAATGCAGGCAAAACTAAAGTCGTGAAATTTAGACCAAAACTTTCTATTAATGATAAAGTATGATCGTGCATGGTGATGGTAACGCGATAGAAGAATCAGAAAGCGTGTGTTATTTAGGAGCGTGTCTTAACTATAATCTGTCGTGAGATAAACTTTGGACTTAAAGTCCGAAATATTGCCAGGATCTGGAATATTGTACAAATTTAAGAACAAATTAAATGTAAAGCTAAAGCTAATGATACATCAGTCTCTGATATACTCTCATTTGACGTGTCTTCCTTTCCCGTATGCATGTAATTCCACCACCTGTCTAAAAGCTCTACAATAGGCACAGAATAAATATTTAAAAACTGTTTTTAATCTACTCATGAGATTTAGTACACCTTCTTTATATAAAGATTATGCCACAAATGTTCTACCTGTAAAGGTATTATACATACAAACAACAATTTCTCTTCTATGTCCACAAATCAATAAATGGAATTGGAGTCTTCACAACATTCTTCCATAGAAATATATCATACACCCAAAGATCAACCCGTCAAGCAATGGATTTAAATGTCGTGTTTTGTTGGTTAGAGTTGATCAAGTAACGTGTTACATTTGCTGGCCCATTTGAGCATAATCAATTGCCAGTATACTTGAAAGAAACTTTACTTTTATCAGTTTTTAAAGTACAACTAAAAAATATTTGATAAATAATTTGGAAATGCTTCTAACATAGTTCTTTTTGTTTCTCCTATTATTAAATATTTTAATATTAATATTTGTTATTGTAGTATTATATGAATGGTTTTTGTTGCCTATTAGCCTCTATAAACCCAATTTGGCGCTGCGGCAATATTGTACAAAATTTTAGTTATCATATTAAACTGTAATAAATAATTTATTTAAAAAAATGTGAAGTTTTAAAAGTACATTGAGCGTAATAGTTTACCTACACATGCCTAACTGGTTAATATAATGTATTAAATTACAATAAAATTGGAGAAACTGAATATCTATGTATATACTGGCTGTCAATATTTGGTTTTTTAACATTGACAATTCATGCTGCAAAATTTGTGTACTACTAACAACTTTATTTTTCTATAAGAAGTTGTATATAATTACATCATCGGAAGCAGTCTGGAAACACTTCTACCGGAAATATAAAATCGGTACATATTGCTACTTTGTCACTAATGAAAAAGTTCTCTCTTTTGGAGTACTACCCACACTATTTGAAATGACGTAGCAATTCTTCGCAGTTTATTCTGGAGGTGGAAATTAATGATGTTTTAAACTTGTTGGCTTTGTACCCTAAGCAAAGTATTAATTCGCATAACATCTGAAAGCCTTTCTTTCTAGTCCCATCATACAAATGACGTAAATATGTAGTGCAATGGCTCATCGATCAAATTGTTGTTGTTGTTTTAAACTATAAATTGGCTTTCATGCATTTTTTTTTAGATTGCTTGGATGCGGTCGAGATACTCATACCCTATTAATACTTGAATAGCTTAAAATAATTTGCTTGTAGTTTCTCAAGTTACACATAAATAAAATACGTCCGAAACTTAAATATTATAATTTTAATGAAACAGTTATAAGTGGGCAATGCAACCAACTGATTTAACGAATTATGGAATACATTTTTAAGTGCATTTTAAATCTCTTTGTTGTAAAATTGACATAACATATCCTTCAATACATTTACTTATCTAATTTATAGCACAATAAATATTTTTCGTCACAATTTATACATCCCTCATGTATTCAGTTTTAATTATTTACTCAGTAATACATCAGTAATCTGCTAATACGAATCTTCAATTCGATATTCATGTGTGTTATTCATGAGAGTTTATTCCATTCCCGCCCTTGTAAAGATCATATTTTTGTTTGGCCTGTTGCCAGGTTCCAATTTTTTCCTTATGTAGCATTTTGGTGTGATCATTGCTTTTTGTAAGTGGATAGTGATATCCCGAAGGTGGGACTACTTATTTGGCTATCACATTGACCAGTTTTCAACAGGCAAATTATATAATTATGTCCTGTTTACTATTTGCTGCTGGTTTCGACACGGAACAGATTTCGATTTGGCGGGAGCATGTAGTCGCATCCTACATCTATACCGATTATATTAAGATAAACTGCACAATCTATAAAAATAGGTTAGCCTAGGTCAGTGTGGCAGTCTGAATAGACAGACTCACTTAGATTGTGTAGTCCATTGTGATACCACGGAAACTAGAGATAGTTTCCCCAATTGAACTATCTTTAGCGCCTCAAGAAGTTCTTAAGTCGCACAATACCTATATTGTCCAGATATTCTAGGTCCCTAAAGAAATAAAGCCCAGTGTTGATCTCCGGTTGTTCGCCAGGGTGAAGCAATTGCAGGGAAGGTGTTCTATGGACTCCTCCGTCTCTTTATCCCTACAGTTCCTGCAGAAGTCACTAGTTGCTACCTTCAGTCTCACAGCATGTCTTCCAATCAGACAGTGTCCCGTCATGACAGATATAAGCAATGAGATGTCGGGTCTTAAGAGCGACAGCAGTGTGTGTGAATGCTTCAGATCTAGGCGAGGCCAAATCTGTCTAGACGCATTACAGCCTCGGACAGACGCCCACCTATCATTTGCTGCTAAATACGCTTTATCTCGCACTACGAAAGTATACCCACGGAGTCCAATTCGGCCGGAGTCTGCAAGCTTGTCCCTAGTCCTGCCAGCATGTCCGATCTGCAGTTCCCTGCTATGTCCCTGTGGCCCGGCATCCACATAAGGTGAATATGGAAATGGTGAGCCATTTCATTAAGAAATCTGCGGCACTTCAGGGCTGATGTTGAGTTCAGGAAGAAAGAATCCGGGGATTTAATGTCAGCTTAGCTGTCAGAGAATACTTGTATGTTAATCCCCACCGTGGTGAGGACTTTATATCTCAACCATTCTGCCACTTCTTTAATGCCAAAATTTCGGCCTGATAAACGCTATAGTAATCAGGTAGTCTTCTTGCTATAATTAGCCCTATGTCTTTGAAGTAGACCCCATACAGTCTTGTACCAGCAGTTCTACATTTTCACGTATCCCTATCTGGTGTAAGTGTATGGTACTTCTTGTGGAGCAGTGGTTAAGCCAAAGTATAGTCTATGGTGCCTGTTATGTCAGGCTCCATGTTAAGGATTACACTATGACCGTAGCCACTTTTTGACCACTGTGAGAGCTCTCTTAGTCTTATTGCCGTAGCTGCGGCAGTCTGCATGCTAATTATGTCCAGGGGTAATAAATACAAAATTACATTCAGTGCATCAGATGGGGTGATGCGGAGCGCACCAGTGATGCACAGAGTACCCAAACTTTGGACCTTGTCCAGTATCTTACGTCATGTGGACTTCTCAAGAGCCTTCCACCAGACGATATCTCTACACAATATTATCGGTCTGACTACTGCAGTGTACAACCAGTAAACAATGCAAGGCTTTAATTCCCACTGTTTCCCTATTGCCCTCTTGTGGCCTTTTTCGCCCTGTCCAGAATGTTGAGTTTGAAATTCAGCTTCCTGTCCAATATCATACCAAAATATTTTGCAAAGTCCAAGAAAGGAATTTTAATACCTCCCAGAGAGATAGGATCCACAGGTGTAATCTTGTACCTCCTGGCAAACAGAACCACTTCGGTCTTGTTTGGATTTATTCTGC
Organism: Philornis downsi; assembly: GCA_019455685.1. Classification (NCBI taxonomy): domain Eukaryota; kingdom Metazoa; phylum Arthropoda; class Insecta; order Diptera; family Muscidae; genus Philornis; species Philornis downsi. The sequence goes on along the minus strand of JAHXMU010026103.1, from coordinate 202,137 downwards.
GATCGTTTTCCCCCGCCCACTTCGTTACATTGAGAAGGGCTCTTTGAAGTATCTCTCTGAGTGTTCTCAAAAATTTCCGTCTAACTGCTATTGCCACATCGTCCGCATATGCGGCAACTTTGATACCAGCATCCTCTAAAGAGAAGAGAATACTGTTCGGAGCGAGATTCCACAGTAGGGAGGATAGAACATCACCTCGGAGTGTTCCCTTATCGACAAATCTCTTCAGGTCCGACTACTCTAATTTAGCCCTGATGCTTCTTTTTGTAAGAAGATCATTTGCTAGCCTCCTAACACTGACGTCTATTCCCAGGTTTAATAGTGCTGCGACTATCGTATCGGGAGAAACGATATTAAACGCCTCTTCTATATCTAAAAAGGCTACCAAGCAGACTAAGTCGTGCAGGATAGTCTCAGTGGACTTACCTTTGCAGTAAGCATGTTGTCTATCAGACAGCAGCTTCCGGTGAATGTTTGTCCTAAGGTAGCTGTCAATGAGTCTCTCCGGTATTCTGAAAAGAAACGGTGACAAGCTGATAGGTGTAAAATCTTTTGGTCCCGCATGGGAGGTTTTCTCGGCTTTGGGAATGAATACTACCTTGGTCTCCTTCCACATAGCAGTGATATATGTTAGGTCGGTATAGAGCTCCTCAAGCCATGGAATCAGCGTATCAGCCACCACTTGTAATTCACCCGGTGAAATCATGTCCGGTCCGGGGACTTGAAGAGTTCAAAACTAGACGACGCTACTTTGGGTTAGGTTACTATTTCCCTGGGAACAGACGACGGTTGAATCGCCACAGTGTTGTCCACGACAGTTCCATTTTGGGAGTATCTTGGAGCAACTCCAATGACTCTTCACTGGATGTTGCCCAATCACCCTGCAAACTCTCTTTACCATTAAATACTATGGCTATAGCGAGCCACGAATACGCCGTTCACAGTGTTTGATGGTAATTCAAGATTGAGGGGACAGTTTAAAAAAGTTATTTAGAAATAAGAAAATATATATTGAAAAATGGATAAATATCTTTGGATAATAGAATTTAATTTTGTCAACGTGTTTTAATTGAAATTGATAGTTATATTCAAATTATACATCTTGTGCTCTTAAAGGGTGGAAAGAATGCCGCTTACTGCTTGTTTAAGCATAAACATCTTATTTTGAATTTGCAACACGATTTACAACACTGATATGATCGACCGTTGGAATCCATTTTACTTATTTTTTATGTCAACGTTGGAATGTAATCAAGCATATTCTTTTTTTTCATCATATTTTTCAACTTGCATAAGATAATTTATTCGAACTGTTTTACGAACGTTTGTTACGAAGAGCATCTACGGCTCCATGCTAAATCTGAATTTTTAAGACTAGCAAATACACAGCTCCATCATAAATCCAATTCATATATACATATATTTATGCGAAGGAAATAATGAAATAAACACTGTTTCCAATAGTTGCACATGCAAAATTTCCTTTGGATTTAATTCTTCCTTTTCCGTTTGAAAATGTATCCATACAATTATTTTCCCACAAATAAACATTGCTATTTTATATTGCCCGAACAATATAATGATGGACATTTTTTTTTTTTTGCAAATTTTTCATTATGAATATGTAGCAGGAAACATTATTTCGGTAAGCATTTATTTAAAAAAATCCATGCATGCTCACAGAGACGCACTGTGAGGTCCAGAGTACAGTAACCCAGTTTTAACAAACTTTTATTGTGCTGCAAAAACCATGTTTCCGAACCGATTACAATATCGGCTAGCCAGAAGGGACTTGGTGTGACGCTAGGTTCTTTTAAAAAATATTCCGAATTTAGGTATTTAATTATAGGAGGACGACTGATATTTGCTTCTAATAAGAAGAAGACTGATTTTTGCTAAATTGGTGATTCAAACCGTTGTCAATTGCAGAACTAATTATACCGAATTTCATTTAATTTGATTAGAAGGATTATAATGCAATACAGTTTCTAAACATTTGGTAGCTCCCAACTAAGAATTAGGGATCAAAGCGAAAAAAATTAAATTTCTATAAGTCGGTCAATTTAATGGGAGTTACCAGATAGAATATGACAATGCCCTCTGTTATGTATTACAGAACAATAACAAAATTAGTGGAGTTACATTAAACACATTTTGCATCGCACTGACACACACATATCCCACATTCCATTGTCATGTTCTTTCTGATAATAAAGTCAGTTCTGATTGAGCCGTCAAACAAACAGGTTGTTTTTTACTCGAAAACACATCACCCTCCGTTTCCATTCCCAAAACTTAATTCACCAAACGCATAACGTGTGCCAAATTTGGCTGTATTCACTACAACTGCTGAAAAAATAGTACGGTTAGAATATGTGGGTGAAATCGGACATTTGTATGGGACCACCCAGAAGGGCCGACGTTACTTGATGCAATTTTCTCAAGGCTTACAGAAAATACAGGGTGTCCGTCGGGAAGATATACTACTTTGTTTATTATTTATGATTAAATGAAAGAGAATGGATCTTATATTGATACATGTTTTGTTTAATGTCGGCAATTATGTATGAAATACAATAAAAAAAGAAGTCCGGAGCAGTCAAATCAGGCGACCGTGGAGGCCAATCATCATCACCATTTCTTGAAATAACGTTGTGGAAAGAGGTCTCGCAGTAATTCCATTGTAATCCTGTCTGTATGCGATGTGGCACCGTCTTGTTGATACCGCAAGTTAATCAAGCCCAAAGCATGCATCATCACGATATCGCTCCCCATTGACAGTTACCGTTACGCCGTTTTCAGTTTCAAAGAAGTAAGGTCAAATGGTTCCTCCTGACCAAACTGCACACCAGACTGTCACTTTCAATGGATGCAAAGATGACTGAAGAATAATTTGAAGGGTTTCCATTGCCCAGAACCGACTATTCTGTTTATTCACATATCCATTCAAATGAAAATGTGCCTCGTCACTCACGTTTTTTTCATGAAAATCGGGGTTATCATGGGCGAGCTGTAACATCCTATTGGTACATGTATGGCGGCGTAAATGGTCTTGTGGAAGAAGCTCTTGTGTCAACTGAATCTTAAATGGAAACAAATGCAAATCCTTGTGCAAAAATGTGGCCAAAGTTGTTCTTTGAAAACCAAGCTCCTGACCACGGCGTCGAATGAGGTTGATGGATTGTTTTGAACACTTTCTTGAGCAGCACTAATGTTTTCAGCCGATCTTACAGTACGTTGTGGTCCATGCTTGGCCCTATCAGCTACAGACCCCCTTTCTGTGAAATCATTCACTACACGATAAATAGTGCGTCTTGGTGGCACATTGTTTCTCCCAAAAATTGCACGTAACTTTTTCATCGTCACAGTAATCGATGATTAATTTTTATGAAATGTTTTAACGATTAAAACACGGTGATTTATCGAATGCTTTGCCATAATAAATTTGCCACGTCTCTACTTTACGACTGCCAAATATGAACTGTCAAGAGTAATGTTTACCAAAATGGCGGCAAAACAAAGTAGTATACCTTCCCGCCGGATACCCTGTATATTGAACAAAAACGTAGGTTACAGTAATCCACCGATAAGAAATTACAAGGAAAACACTGAATGTCGAGAAATTGCGTGGTTGGACGGTCGATTTTTTTAAATTCTGACAAGCATTATAAATCAATGCAATGAGCAAAAATTTAACCTATTCCAATCGACGAATATTGAGTACGGGAGAAAAACTGAGTTTTAGAAATTCGGTCTATATGTATCCGGAAAAATATTACACTGTGCGATGTTTTAATAAATTTAGGAAAGATTTGGAACCGCTGTCGTGTGCACCAAGTTATATGAAATATCAGGGACACGTTAGCATTTTTTACAGATTTTGTCAGGTAATTGTCTCAATCATATCAAAAACATGATTTGGGCAGCACAATAACAATTTATCAAACTCGAGGTACTGAACTTTGGACCCCACTGTGTGGTTTTGATTATACAGTGCCGCTTGAACAGCACCCCCTTTAATATTTTCTAAGCTCGATTTTTTTCAAAATAATAATTATAACGAACTTGTTGTGCTTTTATAAATCATATTTCACGTATTTGCTACAATCCTATAACATAAATTTTCTTTCATTTTGTTGAATTAAGTACTAAAACATTAAACACAAAAAAAGGCAGAAATTCAATTTCAGTTTTTGGTTCATTTGGCTTTCAATCCATGATTTGACGACTCTTGCTGTGTGATTAGCGCGTTGTCATGCTGGAATTTCCATTCCAAATCTCTGAAAACATTTTTAACTTCAGGAAAAGCTTTTTCCAGCAGGGCTTTGTATGAAGTCGCATTCATTTTTGCAGAGAGAAACTAGATCTCTATTGTGCCATAATAAGAGATCGCACCCCATACCATAACTCCACCTTCCCGGCTGTATAATCGATTGAGTAGGTCTTACTCTTTTTGAGGATAGTGGAAGTAGTAATTATATCCATCAGGACCCCTTAAATTATTTTTTTTTTCGTCGGAATATATAATTCTATTCCACTCCCTACTCCACGTCATAGCCGTACGACAAAAATTAAGATTGTCTAGCGGTGTTTTCTTTTTAAGTCTCAAACGTTGGAAGTGTGCTGCTTTGAAAATAACTCGTTTTACCGTTGATACACTTGCACTTACGCCAGCTTTTTCCTTGATTTTGGAAGCAGAGTCGTGTGAATTTGAGTCATATCTCAAAGTAGCTCTCTTGCCGGCGGCTGTAATAGCACTTGCTGTTCGACCTTTCATAATATTTCCATAGCCTTCGGTGTCACGTAAATATGTCAATATAACTTTGCGACTTCTATTGGTTTTTCTGGCTATTTCATGAATAGAAAGTCCACAGTCCTAGTAGGTTTTAATGTTACATCTTTTCTCGGCACTCAAGGATTTAGCTTAAAATCGATTGTTTTATATTTAATTACACACAATACGATCTGATTTATGATGATCTGCAACAGACTTTCATACTTAAACTGATAACCACGTGAGGGGTGCTATTCAAATGGACCAAACAAGAAGAACACATTTTTCACTCACTTAAAAGAAAAAAAAAAACAAATTAAAATAACGGGACAGTTCCATGGCTTAAAATTTTTTGTAGGTGACGTTATGTGAAGTGAACTTTAAATAGTAGTCACTATTGTTAAAAGATTAGGGGAGCGCTATTCAAGTGAGCGGCAGTGTACCTGGAATGCTGAGTCTCTGAACATAAGATCATCGACACTTCAAAAATGTCTGTGTTCAATTTCATCGAAATCGGTCAAACAAATAATATCTTCCAGGCTTATCGCTTACCTTCACTGTGGGTCGGTTTGAGATGCATTTACTTGCCGATTACCTCCGCTTGAAGTGTTCGTCAGGCATATCGATCATCAAATGTTACGGGATCTGTTATTTACACACCACATGTAAGATCATTTATGATTCATGATTAGCCGTTATCAGTGTGGTTTTGGAACTGACTAGAAATTCGCTCTATGACGCATATTAGAAATTACTTCAAAAACAGACAGGCACCATAAAGCAGTTTCGCAGAAGAAAAAGACGCAAAATATTGAACGACCTGGCCTAGTTTGATTAACTTGCTTTTGAAGGCACCAAAGTCAGAACTTAGAAGAGGCAACAAGCATATGGCGGGATTCATGGATATATTAATGCTAAAAACATAAACAAATTGTATGTCCTGCTGTCAAGTTTTGGTGGCATATGAATAGTCGTACCGACATAGTCAGCTTGGGATAAACGAGAACTTAAATCTTTCCAGTAGTTGGTGACATATACATACATATATTTTTTTCCTGAATAGTTGTATATATTTGGTTTACAGTACTAAGCTCTGTCAATAAGAAAGCGAAATTGATTTAACAACCTCGATTTGCCTGTGTTAGAGAGAGCAACTAAGTACTCGTATACGAGTATATGAGACCATGAGCAGATGACCCGGTGTTAGATTCTCCATCTTCCGAAAGTCTTCTGATATTGGCGCAATCAGTCATGAGACATCCTTGACAAATATAAAGCTTAAATCAATAGGGAAATTTTTATCCTGAGATTAATCGTGTTGCAATAGACGAGAAGCAGTGTCAAGGACGTGTGTGGAATCCGTCAATGTACGCAAAAGATTATTATCTTCTTGTGTTCTAATTAGCTGTGCTATCACTCCATTTATTTATTTTATGTATAATTTTTTTATTTTTTTTAATTGTTTTTTTTTACTTTTTTCATTTGGAGTGTTTTTTTAGTTCCTTAATTATTGTTATTTGTTATTATTATTTGTTATTTTTCACACTTAAAAAATAAGAATACTGTCAGTCGTGTTCGGAGAAAATAAATTTCATTTTAGGATAAACCTTCAAAGTTCGCATCAAAAATTCTGAAAAATAATGATGAGACCAAAGATAACATTTTTGAGTGCATAGAAAAATACACCACCGCTGTTGTGGCCACGACATTGTAATTGTTGTGAGCTATTTATGAGGCAAAATAGGAAGTATTCGAAGGAGATGCTCATAATTTGTGCAGGAGTAGATAAATCAATTCTTTCAAGAAGAAGAATTATATCATAAAAAGTACGTCGGAAACCGTTTCTCTAGTCGCACGATTCAATTTTGCAAATATAACCCATACATAATGCACCTGTAATGAAAACGAAACATGCCTGTGTTTCTCATGATGAACTTGAATATGAAAGTGATGCAGATTTTCAAGATTTTCAGGATTTGTTAAATCTTGAAACCGAAAACTGTCATATTGGTTTACTCGAACAACCAGCCTAACCGGACTTTACCTTCGCTTAACTGAACTTTGCATTGAACAAATTAAAATTTGCAATTCATGAAAGTAACCGGAATTTGACTCTGAACTATTCAGTAACAACAACCTTCATGACTTTACGTCCATATTTTTTCATATGATCGGAATTGCTTAATATGGGCATTGATTGTTGTAGGCAATTCGTTGCTAAGGCCATGATTCCCTAAGTACAGAGAACCTATTTTCCACACTTTTGTAACAGCATATTTAATTGATTGAAAGACAGTGATGTATATTTACGGTATATCTCGAATACTGTTGCCTAAAATCTATTTTCAGGTTTAAAATGTCCATACTTGATGTATAATCAATATAAACGCCTTTAGAAAACATAACAGCCCCAAAAGTAGATTCTTTTGAGTTTCTTAAAGTAATAGCTTAAGAACTAGTTTCCTAACTTAGTTCTTTAGTTAGCATCCTACGGGAAATCAATAGTGATAATGGAAAATCAAAGTTTATACCTGTTGTCTACTCTTATTATTTTCATAAAACTTCTACAAGCGATATTTCATAGCGTAGAGGGGGCTACCAAATTCTTATAATATTTATAAGAGCACGCTACATATTAAAAGTGGACGGATTGGGTTATATAATGCAATATTTTCAATGTCTTGCACTCATCTGGCTCTATGTTAGTAGGTTCCTTATTGAAATCATTATTGTAATAAACTTTATTTCTAAGCCGTTTTCTCCCATCCAAGTTGTCAGTTTTGATATTACGATACATTTTACAATTACAATTTTTTTTAATCAATGTATTTCGTTGATTTTTTTATTGTGTAGAAAATTTAATTTTATTTTATATCCCTAATTAGCATTGAAGATGATAGACCGTAAATGAACTCCACGCTTATTTACGCATATGCGACACCTGATCAGAAAATTTTTCATTGCAGTATCGCCTCAATTATTGTTTTAATGAACTGCTTCAAGTCAATCAAATTCCCTGGCTTCGTTATGTATACCCCTTGCTTGACATAATCTTATAAACCAAAGTCTGGTGTAGCTGATCTTGGGGGCCAGCAGAAAGTGGAGTTTTTCTGGATATTAATTTGTTTGGGAATTTTCGCTGGAGCTCCGCTACAACCGGTCTGGCTATGTGTGCACTTGTTCCATCTTGCTGGAACCAAATGCTGTTGAAGCAGATATGTCTTTGGCGCAGTTCTGGGTAAAAAAGCTCCTTCAACATATTTAAATGTCGTTGACATTGACATTGTGTTTGTTGCAAAATTCGTATGTTACACTATACAATAAATAAATATCAGTACATGAAACGCTGGCAGGTCGTTTTTGGTTGTTTGGGACGATTTCCAAATGGGTTTGGGCACTGTGCCGGGGCAAGACATTTCAATAAACGGTATTGTCATTAAGCTGTTGGCCCTGTTGAGTGAGTCTAAAAATGGACCGTAGCTGGAAACTATTAAATTACCACAATTTTCATTGTTTTCATGTCCAGAGATGTGGTTCATTCACACAAAATTGATCTTTTCTTTAAAGCGATCTTTTATGGTTCAATTAAATATCAGTTAGTTGTAGCTCCTGTTTCAGAAAATATTTTCTTCTGCAATATAAATGTACGAGTACCTACGATTCCAACCAACTGTCCAAAGTCAATTTGAATAACAGGTTGATTTGGGCTGATAAAATTTCTGAACTGGGTGTTAAATACCGACATTTCTAGAAACTTCACCTCAGCATACCAACATAGTTTTGTAGATAATTATATTACAGTAACAATAGACGAGTTAAATAAAGCTGCTTTAGATATATCGGAAAATAAATAAAATTCCTGCAAGCGAAATTTGAATAACGGATACACAATGCGTAATTAAATATATAGCTCCATGCGACTTCAACACCTCCAGATATTGAAAATTTTTAAATTAAATAGTCCCACTATTAAGGTGCAAATAATACAAACGCTCTTCGCGTAGTCTCTTAATCACACTGCAATGTGCTCAAAATTGTGTACCAAATCGCTTCTGGCTGTGGCCATCGATGCTTTAAATGTAAATGTTGACGCTGTTTTTTAGCAAATTATACAAAGCTTCTTTTCCGAAACTGTCTTCAGCTGACAGAGAGCTTTTGGTTTTGTACTTAGTTGTGAAAGATTTCCGTCATATTTTTTTTTTTTTTTTGAAGATCTCCACACCAGATGCGTCAACTAGAATATAGCTCAATTTACAATACATATTTTACATATCAGTGAATGTACAAACTCTATCAGGTGCCTCATCCAGGTCTCGGATATTAAGTAAAAAACAAAACAACAAATTTATTAAGTGAAAAACAGAAAAGTGACACTGAATTGAAAGTAATAATTTCTAAAGGACAAATCATTTCACAGGAAATGCTAATGCCGTTATTAAATTTAAATGTTCCTGGAAAAACTTTCAGGGTGTTCATACCAAATTCTTTTCGCATAACAATTTTTGTAAATACACTGTCATTATTCCATCTTGAAATAGATGCTACAAGAAAATTGAAACAGATTAAATACACTTGGTTTTTACTGAGTAAAGATTTAAATTTATGGACTATGAATTACATAGATTGTCAAAGATCGAAAGTACGTCACTAGCCTATGTAATGACGGAAAGATTCCATCGACAACCATCGCAAATAAATGATCGGAGCAATTACCATTTATATTGTTAGGAATTTGAACGATTATAAAAAGAAACTTAGATGTAGCCTTTCAGAGTTGGTTTACGGGCAAACCCTTAAACTACCAGGAGATATTGTGGTTATTGTTGATGAAAATCATGCCACTGGTCCTTCAGAATACAGTGCTGAAATTAAAGTAGCCGCCACAGACTATTTAAAATCATAAAATGTAGAAAATATTACAGCAATGTACACATCCCATAAAGGATCTTGCAATATTTTAAGTTAGTATACCGCTTTATGGATCTTTTACTAGTTTTTTTTTTTAAATATTAATCTTATGTATGAGATGGGATAAGACTGAAAATCTGGTTACAAAACGACAGTTGTTCGTTAAAAATATTTATTTTTAAAGTCAATAAATTTATCGATTTATTATTTGAGGGATTACTAAAATTAAAGACAAAATGCATCGTTGGAAAACCCAACTACTTTAAGGATCTTCTTAAGGACCAAAACCCTGAACAGTCTATTCAACGAGGCAATAACAATGAAATCTAGCACAATGTACAGCAGTTTTGTTATACGATCTTACTACGGCTTTGTTGCAGTTTACTATTATAATTATTTCAAAATACATATTCGGTTTAGAATTATATGTAGTTAGTTTCTTAGTAAAGGATATGGCAAGTCAATGGTGGAAAAACCACTTCTAATCAAAAATTATATTTTAACATTTTATTATTAATATTAACTGATATAAAGTATTATGAAGACACAATGTTGATCTTGTTGTAGATTTTAAGGAAATAGAAAACATGTGGTTAACAACTACAGGTACGCTATAACATAATGCGTTTCTATCCATTAAAAATGGAAAAGTTTTTCTACATTACAAATTAAACGATATGGATTATATGAATATTTTAAATCAGAAAATAAAAGGACTCTTTTGCCTATTACCTGCATTAAACTTTCTTTTGTGATTTATTTTTCATTCTGCAAAAGAGCTTAAATTAAAATTTTGTAACAATTAATTGTAACGCAACAAAGTCATCGGAACTTAGTGTCAAAATGCTTACCACGAACATATGCAGGAGTACATATGTACCTATATATGATTGAATAGAATTGGCCATGAAAATGTTTGCAGTTTTGCAGTTTGAAATTACTTTAATTCTAATTTATTTATATGTTCTAAATGTCATACGTTAATATTTTATTAAACTTCTACTTCTACTTCTACAATTATTAATTTTTAAATGAATTCAATTTACGATATGTTAATTTTGTTTGTTTTAGTAATAAACTGCCACTGTTTTTCGAGAGTATTCTTATATATTAATTGAGTGGACTAAAACACTCGAATTTATGCAAAATGCTGACTAATGTAAATCTCCGGCATAATTCTCATTTGTTACATCATTGCATTGTTGCTAATTTTGTTGTTGAGCATGATCATAAACATGAAACCAATAGTTTTAAAATAAGAAGAACAAATTTAGAGTTCCGTTATCGCAACTGCGATTTCGAAGTTATAAGTCTGAGTGATAATAACTCCGAAATCGCAGTTGTGATAACGGAACTCTAAATTTGTTCTTCTTATATTTCGAAACTATTGGTTTCATGTTTATGATCACTTTGTGTTCTGTTCATTCGCTAATTGGAGATCAACAAATAAAGTTCAAATAATTTTTAAAGCGGTAGAAACGGTCTTCCCTTTAACAAATAATCCTCTCATAAAGGAATAAATAATAATAAGTGTAGACGTTGTTGGACGATATCGTCTGTTCCAGCTCACTTTTAAATAAATTTCATATAGAAAGAAGGCAAAAACGTTCTTAGACGGATTCGTCTGGTAGGTTATGCTTGATTTCTGTGAATAAAACACCAAAAGAATCCCCAAAAGTGAACATTGAGGAATAGTGATTATCCACAATTCCTACAACTGTAGTATTATTGGTATCTCATTTTGCTTTATTTGCACACAACAAGGACAGATAAAATCAATATAGAAATTTCAGTTAGGAGAACTGACTTCGCCCAATATTCTTTTGTGTCGCAGCAAAAAATACTTTGAATTATTTGAAGCAATATTTGAAGCAAAATCGTAACTTTCTGAAGTCCTCCGTTTGGGTAATCTGGAAGGACCACCTATTTTTACTAAATCGGTCAATTTGTATGCGGCTATGTATACCATAGAGGCGGCCGATTTTCTCCGCCATTCCTAATCGTAAATAAACTACGTTATAGTCCATTGTATTAATTCGTAGTGCTTGGTAAAATTTACAACGGTTGGCGGAGTAGTCGTTCCTCTTCTAATACCTCCCACACAAATGATTAATTTAACCCATGTATTCTTAGGTTCATATCTTTCAGCCGTTGTACGGGGTTTTGGTAAATATAATTCTGAGAATGAAACTGGAATGAATTTTCCCCTCCACTTCTGGCACCTTTCAAATAAATGAGGTATTTACCCCATCTTTCTTTGGGTTCATAATTTTGGATTCGGTACCATTTAATTCAGATTTGGTATACGTTAAGCGCTTGCTAAGGTTATGTCTGACAATGAACTAAATTTTTTTTTCTTCACCTCCTAATTTGTGGACTGTAATAACTTAGATTTTTGGCAATTTTATCGCGTGGTAAAGTTTAAGAAAATAGACCGGATATCCATACAATCTTAGTAAACTTAGTTCTGGGAGTGAAAATGGTCTGCATTACCGCGTCTCCTAGGCCTAAACCTTTGCCGATTTAGCAAAAATTAACGTTTCATCTACAACTTTTAAGCAGAAGGCTTCAATTACTTTAATTTTACTTTTCTTATTGTGCGATAGTTCAAGGCATTTTCTGACAAGAAGCTGGCGATTTGCCACGTACTTTTGGCTCCCCGCACACTTTTGCACAAAATCAAAACAAGATTGGGCGAAGATATGCGTCAGTTAGTTCACCTGCCTGAAATTTCTGCACTGATTCCAAATTAAACACGATATCACCAATTTCTGTTATGATGCAAGATTACACGCGTACACAAAATATTTTGTTTTTTTTTTTTATAGAAAACAGATTCTCTTAATATCGGCTTTAATATCTATGGAACGCGAATGAAAATAACCAACAGAAATTACAAGTTACGTTAGTGGGTGAAGGAGGAACACAATCC
>JAHXMU010026103.1:157149-189513 GCA_019455685.1 Philornis downsi | reverse complement strand
GCACTTACCCTAAACCTCAATGCATATCCAATTATAAGGATCAATAATGTTGCCATTCCACAGAACTCACATGATACTTACCTTGATAGTCCCATGTACGGAAGGTCAATTTAGAGTAGGCGCATCGAAGTCAGGAAGCTGCACGTGAAAATTATGCATTACACCCAGCTTTATCAACACTCTAAGCTTATCCTAAACAGTAAGGTCTTGATTTACGTGATAGTAATTAACTTCATATGGTGTTGCAGCCTTAGTAGTCTTAAAAGATATCACGAAAACGTCCTGGTATATGAGAAGGGATTAAAACACGTGAAAGATAAAACAGGAAAGATTAACGTAAATCACAGGCAAAGGAAAGAACATTAAAGAAAGATTCTAGTTAGAAATTTTGACAACTCTATTGCGCCTTCCAGACTCTGGAAATCACTTTGGAATCCCTCGGCGATGGGCGAATTATACGACAAGTCCTCAAATTTTATTCAATTTCCACTTCCTTCATATTGCAAATAACCATCACCGGCTAAATCCTGATGTTACGGGGTATTTGCCGGATTAAAGTGTGTCATCTCCGTGCATGTGTGAATATTGCGCATAAGCCTGTGCAAATTCATTATTTTATACAGTGGTGAACTGAGGGGACGATGTCAGAACATGTAGTGCTGTTGTTAATTATGGATATGTTTGATTCCTGAAAACAGAAATAATTCTAAGGATCTTAAGCTGTTTTAAGGTACAAATACGGTCTGGATGGTACTGGAAGTCGTTTTGAGATTAATTGCTCATCGTTGTTCATCGCATTATTAGTTTCACTGAGAATGAATTTGTAGAACTAAACATTTTCAAACAAACAACTACATATCGAGACACTTGGATTAAAACTTTTATGCTGATTGCATAAAAAAAGGCACATAGTCAACAGCAAATCTTACAAGCAGCATAGAAACGAAATTTTGAGCTTCGCCCCTGTGCTTATTTAGATAGCAATATTTTTTTGTGTTATGCGATGTTTTTTGTGTTATGTTATGTTGGTGATTGGCGCTGATGTGTTTCCAGAAATTCTGCAGTCTGGTATTAGAAAGTGGGGTAAAATACTTGGGCAGGAAACTACACTTGGTTGGATGCTGTCTGGTGTTCTGAATATTCAACGAAGAAAGTAATTGCGGCAGTTACAACAGATTTAGAAAGGTTTAGGGAAATGGAGGAGATACCTACAGAAAATGAAAAGCCTGAAGATAACGTGTGTGAAGAAATTTTTGCGACTACTACAACATTAAGTGACAGTAATCAGTTCGTTGTAAAGTTACCGTTCAAGGAAGATGCGGAGCTAGGCGATTCAAGGAGAATGACAATGAATAGATTGTTGAGTTTAGAGAGAAAACTAGCAATCGATACAAACTTAAGAGAAGAATATAGTAAGTTTATGAAGACTTATGTGGACATGGGTCACATGCAAAAGCCTGAAGAAAAGAGAATGGGTAAATACTACTTACCCCATCAGGCAGTTATACGGAATGAGCACCTAACAACAAGGGTGCGAGTGGTGTTTGATGCATCGGCAAAAACATCGAACGGAAAGTCTCAATGGCGTGGTGCACATTGGACCAAAGTTGCAGAATGATATCTTCGACATTATCGTAAAGTGGAGGCTGTGGCAATACGTTACTACGGCAGATGTGGAGAAAATGTACCGACAGATAGACGTTGCGGAGAAAGATCGAGTATAGCAAATGATACTGTGGCGAGATGATATTCAGAAACCAATTGAGGAATATAAGTTGAAGACGGTAACTTATGGTATGGCATGTGCACCTTTTTTGGCGAAGAGAGCTATGTTGGAAATAGCGAATGATTGCAAGATGAAGAATCCTAAGCTGTATGCAATTATGAAAGATGACTTCTACATGGATGACCTGATGACGGGGGCTGATTCTAAGGATGAATGTATTCAAATACAAGCAGAAGTCTGCTACCAAATGTAGAAGATTGGATTTAAATTACGAAAATGGCTATCAAATAAGAAGTCAATTTTGAGAAACATCGACGATACCGGCGACAATGATGTTGTAAAAATAGAAGAAGGCGAACACATCAAAACGTTAAGAGTTCAGTGGAAACCGCATAATGATCATTTTACATTCTATTTTCAAATAAACCCTCAGTGTGATCTACTGGCCAAAAGAAAGGTCCTGTCGACCGTCTCAAAAATCTATGATCCACTTGGATGTGTAGCGCCAATAACGATTGCGGTGAAGACCATTCAGACCATTTAACAGTAAACGAGCTGAACAACGCGAAGGAGTTGGTCATTCGGCGTGTTCAGATGATGTCGTTCGGAGATGATATAGCTCGCCTTAGTAGTCGAAGAGAGTTGCTAACAACAAGCAGAATTGGTAGCCTTCATCCCTTCTTGGATCAAAAGGGAATACTATGCGTTGGAGGGCGGTTGGAGAATTCGCAGCTAAATTATGACAGGAACCATCCGATCTTATTAGAGAAGTGACACTTAACATCCTTAGTAATTAGAGATGCACATGAGTGAACTATGCATGGCGGTAATAGGTTGATGGAGAACATGTTAAGAAGACAGTTCTGGATAATTGTAGCCCGGAATGCTGTTAGAAAAGGTGTAAGGTCTTGTGAGCGGTGTATTCGATATCGTCGGGAATCCAGCATGCAGCTAATGGGAGATCATCCGGAGAGCAGAGTGGCAGTTTCTAATCCGTTTGAGCATACAGGTATCGATTATGTCGGGTCTGTACAAATGAGAGCATCAAAGGAAAGAGATCAGAAAGCATACAAAGGATAAATAGCGGTGTTGGTGTGTATGGCGACGAAAGCTATTCACTTGGAGGCAGTAAGCGACTTGTCGACGGAGGCATTCATGGCTGCTTTGCGACGATTTTTCGCTAGAAGAGGTAAAGGTTCGCATTTGTATTCGGACAATGGTATAAATTTTGTCGAAGCTGCTCCGAAGATAGACAAGGAATATGTAAAAGCGATACAAAAGACATCAGAGATTGTGCCGGTTCTAGCAGCGGAGAATATCACTTGGAATTTTATTCCTCCGGGAGCTCCTCACTTTGGAGGAATTTGGGAGACAGCGGTCAAATCGACCAAGCATCATTTGAGGCGTGTGATTGGAGAGGTAAGATTAACCTTTAAAGAAATGTCGACTCTCTTAGCTCAAATCGAGGCTGTGCCGAATTCGCGTCCATTATGTGAGCTGAAAAATGACGTAGAAGACATCGATATTTTAACACCAGGTCATTTTTTTTGCTTGAATTGCCAGACGAAAGGAATACAAACGTGTCAATAGATTCGCTAAACAGATAGAAGGTGATCCAGAAGATAAAACATGATTTCTGGAGTAGATGGAGGGACGACTACATAACTGGTCTGCTACATCGAAGAAAGTGAAAGAATAACTTGCCAAATTTGAAGGAAGGTCAGATCGTACTGATTAAGGATGAAAATACTTCACCAGCAATATGGCCAATGGGTAAAGTTATCCAGACTTATGAAGGCAGAGACGGGAAAGTGCGTGTGCTGACAGTGAAGTTGCAGAATGGCACAGTAAAGCGACCGGTGACAAAGGTATGTCCACTAGAAGAAGTGAGCAGCTGCGAAGTGCAACATCAACAGATGTCACCGGATGTAGGGAGAGCAAGATCGGCTGAAAAGATGGGCACTGCCATGTCAAAGATTTTTGTTGCGTTGATTATCATGTTACTGGGGCAAGCATCCGCGGTTGGAAACATGTCGAAAACATATGTCTCGCCGCTTGGAGGAAATACTGTGGTATATTTGGATAATCTGGGCAGGATGGACGTTACCACGTCTAAGTGGAACATGGTGGTTTATTAAAATTTAAGCATATATTTAACATCCATAGCTCAGGTTGTAAATTTGACGGAAGCAAGCTGGGCCATATGCGACAAAATGGGTGATTTTGATCAGCAATGCAAGAACACACTTCGTAGAACCGACCAAATGAGTAACGAAGTAAAAGGCATAAACAGTCTTTTTGGATTCAGCCGTGATCATCAAACTAAAAGGGGAATCAATTTCATTGGTTCATTTTATAATTTCTTGTTTGGGTTAATGGATGATGATGACCGGCAAGAGTTGGAGAGTAATATGGAAGCGTTATTGCGTAATCAGCATAAACTAAAGGAACTGTTACACAATCAAACAACAATGGTTGACTCAACTACGAACCTGCTGCAAAGGACGATTAGCGAGGCAAACGAAAATTACCAGGAAGCAAAGGAGAGGCTTAACAACATTACTATGATGATGCTGAGCGTTTTATAGTATATAAAGAATCCATAAAATTTTTCGCTGTTGCAAGACAAATGAAGGCAACATTGGAGGAAATAGAAAAGGCACAGTTCCGGATTATAAGGCTGCTAATAGACATAAACCATGGTAAAATTAGCCCAGATTTGCTAAGGCCAAGCCAGCTCAGTCTAGAGGTGGCAAAAATAAAAGAATGGTTACCAGAGGGGTTAAAGCTGCCAGGAGAAAAGGAAAATCAGATTGCATCTATATTGCGGCTGCTAACAGGAAAGGCTGTGATCGTTGGCGATACATTAGTGATTCAAACGAAGATTCCGCTAATTTCCACAAGGTTTTCCAATGTTTTTAAGATTATTCCTATGCCGATCCTCCATGGTTCCAGTCACGTAATCGCTTCGATACCGAATCTATATTTGGTATACAGTCATGAAGGAGAGGTGTACCATTTGATGTCTGAAGTCGCTTTCCATCAATGCTCTGATGTCGGTGATAGGCAGTTCTTATGTGAAGGACATTGGGCCTGGCAAGACTCCAATGACAATTTATGCGAAGTATCCCCGTTAAAGCCGCATAAAAAGGTGAATCGTCAATTTGTGGAGGCTAATAGCAGGCACATGTGGGTTAATTTGCTGATCGCTGCAGATGGTTGTTTAAAACTTCCGTCAATGCTACCTTGCATGTGTTCTGTTATAGGAAGCACCAAGATTTAATTCAGACTCTGGCTGTTCTGGTCAGATTGGGAAGACGAGTCTACCTTCAACCAACAATAAAAATACGACTGCTGAGCAAACATTTGGTAAGCACCTCATAAATGGTGTGAACGTAAAGGAAGCAGAAGTGCTTAAGCCGCTGGGATTACATGTCATTGACCATGTTCCCAAAATCAACCAACTCAAACAGCACATCTCTAGGGTCTCCAATTTCATCATGCGACCGGTCATCTAGCTCTAGGTCTAGTTTTTATATTAATTATAATTGTAGTTGTTTATTTCATAAGGAAATGTTTTTTGTCGAGTAGACCTAGCGTAATTGTAGTTCGCCGCCCACAGAATGTTTAAAGATAAACATGTTGGAATAGTTAAAAGGGGTCAGTGTTTTCCCCAGTTTATTTTGGTATGTAATAATATGTCGTATTGATGCCACATGCATCGGCTGGTACATTGGTGCCACTTGCATACGGTTCACTTGAAACTATTATAAGCAACTTGGGATATGAAATCCTAAACGGCGGGGGAAGATGGAAAAAACCCAGGAACAAGTTATACTCTGCTTTTCTCGCCGTGATTTCTTTCATGTCCAAGTAAGAAACGTGAGACCTATATTTATCAACTGTGGAACTGATGACCCCAACATCGATGAGTTTGGGGCATATAAAGCAATTCGCATAACAAATTTTGTTGAAATTAGGTAATGTTTTTCAAGTCTTTTATCACTTTTATTACTCGTTGTAGGTTCATAATATAGTAATAAACATACATTAAGTATTATGTGCCGCTAAATATGATAAATAGTCAAAAAAAAATGTTGTTATCGTATTTTATAAGAATGTTATAGAATTCAGTATATGCACACCTTAGTAAATTTTCAGGACTGGAAGGAAAATATTCGTGTCTATTTTCCATATATACAGGGTGTCCGTGAGGAAAGTATACTACTTTGTTTGTTTATAATTTTTGATTAAATGAAAGAGAATGGATCTTATATTGATAAACGTTATGTATGCAATACAATATCAGATAAATGTTCGCCTCTGTTAGCCTCACAACTGCGAGTCCCTTTAAGCACATTTTTCGTTATATTTTCACACATTTCACGCGGTATTTCATTAATTTCATCGCGAATATTTTGTTTGAGTTGCTCAAGCGTTTCTGGTTTGTTTGCATAAACCTTGCTTTTCAGATATCCCCACAAAAGGAAGTCCGGGGCAATCAAATCAGGGGACCGTGGAGGTCAATCAACATCACCATTTCTTGAAATAACTTGTTGTGGAAGGAGGTCTCGTAGTAATTCCATTGTAACCCTGGCTGTATGTGATGTGGCACCGTCTTGTTGATATCACATGTTAATCAAGTCCAAAGCATGGAGTTGTGGCGTTAAAAAGTTTTCAATCATATCACGATATCGCTCCCCATTGACAGTTACCGTTACGCCGTTTTCAGTTTCAAAGAAGTAAGGTCAAATGGTTCCTGACCAAATTGCACATCAGACTGTCACTTTTAATAGATACTGTTTGGGTGTGGGGGCGAAAAAAATAATTATAAAAACCGGGTTGATTGAAATAAAAAACAAAATAAAATTTTTCGTTTTCATATATTTTATTATTATTGACTTCGGGGGTATATTTTACCTTCGGGTTAGCTTGACGTCTTGATTACAAGTGCTGTATATCTTGTTATCTTGTTATCTCAATCTCTTTTCGTTTCTTCGTTATAATTCTTAGGTTTGCACTTAAGGGTAACAATTCATTTAAATACTTAAAACTATTAGGGTGCCCAGCTAGACATCCCACCCCCTTGCAAGGAGTGCAATATAGAGGCTAGCGGAAGCTAGACTGGGCCCGAGAAATTAATAAAAAACAAACATTTATATAATTCAACAAATAAGACAGTACATTAATGATTAGCATGCACATGAATAACGGTGGTCGAAGCAGAGGACCCTGTCGAAGGCTGTTGTTTGCAGGAACACTGGTGCTGGCCTTGGTTGTGGGTTGTGGCCACTTCACGTCTTTGGTTCTGCTTTCAACCTCGGCTGCGACACTTTTTGTTGTCGGAACTGTTGCTGGGGCGGCTATCATTGCCGCGGGAATTGTTTTTACGGCCGTTGCCCCCTTCATTATGCCTGGGATGTAGCATCGTATGATGCTCGCCAGACACTCTCGGCATCGTTTTTTACCATGTGGGACTCCGCCAAGCAATTAAGGAAGTATTTATGCCTCCTGCCAGCTTTGAGACGCTTGGCGGGGTTCATTGCACGGAATCGGGGGCAACGGCGCAATATGTCGGGCTGCAGGTATAACCTGCAGCTAGTCTTCTGCTCTTCGGCATGACCGGAGCGCTCTGCAGTTAGACGGCTTGGGGTAGACATTATGCTATAGGGAGATAGGATGAACACGACACAGAGAAGAAAAAAAGAGACATTAGTTCTACTCGGGATTGGGGAGAAGCACGAGCTTGATAACTGGCCTCGTAAGAACGCCATTGGCAGTTCGTACATCAGCCACTCGTACTTTTTTATCGGGGCCTAAATAGACTTTCTCTACTCTGCCTATCTTCCATTCGTTAGGGGGAAGACCATCCTTCCTTATGACGACCATGTTGCCAACTTCAAAGTCTTTCTGGGGAAACTTCCACTTGTTACGTTTGTGGAGTTCCACCAAGTATTCCTTTTTCCAGCGTCTGGCAAAAGAGTGGTGAAGGACTTTGAGTTTCTGCCACCTGTTGACATAACTAAGCGACCCGATCAAGGTATCAGGTTCAGGTGGTGACAACAAAGCGTGTGGGTGCTAGAGATCTTTTTGAGGTGAGCTTTGAAGCTTTTGACTCCGGCTTCCCATAGGCCTCCCATGTGCGGAGCTCCAGGGGGTATAAAATGCCATTCCATAAGTTGGAAGGCATCTTTAGATAATAATTGACGCTTTACGTCAGTCAAAAAATGGGCTTGGTCTCGACCAAGAACATTGGAAGCTCCAACGAATGCTGTTCCATTATCGGAAAACATTTTTTCTTCTCTGTGTCGTGTTCGTCCTATCTCCCACACGGTAAAGAATTGCACCAGTCGGGAGCGATGCCGAGAGTGTCTGGCCGACCGTCATACGATGCTACATCCTAGGCATAATGGTGGGGGCAATGGCCGTAAAAACAATTCCCACGGCAATAATAGCCGCCTCAGCAACAATTCCTACAACAAAAAGCGTCGCAGCCGAGGTCTAAAGCAGAACCATAGACGTGAAGTGGCCACAACCACGGCCAGCACCAGTGTTCCTGCAAACAACAGCCTTCGACAGGGTCCTCTGCTTCGACCATCGTTATACATGTTCATGCTCGTCATTAATGTACTGTTTTATTTGTTATTGTTCAGTCCTTTTTGTTGAATTATATAATTGAATTCTCGTCCATCCGTATATGTATATGACCCAGTCTAGCTTCTGTTTCCCTCTGTATTGCATTCCTGCAAGGGGGGCGGGATGTCTTGCTGGGCACCCTAATAGTTTTAGGTACAATGAATTGTTACCCTTAAGTGCAACCCTAAATATAAAAAAAGAAGAATACGTCACTTGTAATCAAGACGTCAAGCTAACCCGAAGGTAAAATATACCCCCGAAGTCATTAATAAAATAAGTATATAAAAACGAAAAATCTAATTTGGTTTTTATTGCAATCATCCCGGTTTGGATAATTATTTTATTCGCCCCCACACCCAAACAGTCATATTATCGATATTTAGCTTGTATGTATGTGTGTATGTATTGATAGTTAATATTATTAGTGCATCCCTGAGACTGACATTAACTCGCATCGTAGAGGCCAATTAACGCCACCTCTACTGGAGATCGATTTACTAGGGGAAAACTATTTGACAAATAAGTTTTAGACGTGTGTGACGTTGCTCGATTTTGATTTTCTACTTTTTCTACAAAATGTCTATTATTCGATTAGCACAAATTCGATTTATAGACCACTAGGGAATGCTGGTTCCAACAATGGTTCCGAAACCTCGTTTGAAAAAATAGGACACTACCAGAACTTTGTTCGACAAATTGGAATAGGAATGGAGAAACCCGAATTTCTTGGAATTCACATCTGTATGCGACATAAGGCATAATAAATAATTTTAAAGTTTGAAGAACTGAATTTTGGCAAATTACTTCGTTCTGGCAACAGTCGTTTAATCGAAGTTATGTAACATTTCTTACCCCACATTCACTTCATATATATCTTGGGTTGCTTGCCAAGTTCCATAAATTGTATTCTCTCCTGCCTACGTTTTTGCTCAAAAAGGGCTGATTAGAAAAATCAGTTTTTATCGCATGTGCTCCTCACTGTTGGTGATTTCAGCTTCAGTTGTTTGTTTTAGGTTCCGACGCAACTTTGCCCTACTTCTTTACTGTTTTATTTCTTAAAGCTAGGAATTTTTGATATAAAGAGCGATCGAAATACATGTATCTTTTTAAAAATGCGATAAATGAATAATTCGATTTATTTCTATTGGAAAGAAAAACACATTTCCATTACGATTTCTATTCACAAGTCTGCATCGTCTGGCTTCGTAGTAGCGTAATCTGTCAACCCAATTTTCTAAGAATTTCAAGACGGTTTCTAGCCCTATTTCCCAAATAAGTGAAAAGCGTTTTCCCAGAAACTCCGTTAACAGAGAAAATGTATTGAAATTACCTGTTATATAAGTAGTTGTAATAATAAAAAGAACAAAAAGCTAACAAAAATAATACAATTTCAAAAATTTCATGCTTTTCATATTATTTTTTAAATTTTTTCGTTATTTAGTTATTTTATTTGCCTACTTTGTTGTTGTTTTATAAACAGTTTAAATGCATAGTTATGGCTCATTTGTTTTAGCCGTCAGATTTTTTCTAGCAAAAAAATGATAAAGAGAAATGATAAATTGTATCGTGTTTTGAGTAAAAGTTGTAGAAAAGTAGATAATAGTTCGTGCTTGAACATAGTTAATGATAACCGTCTTTTTCTGTATCTTGAGCGAAAACGTAAAAGAACGATTGCAAATTTGGGTTCTCTCTCCTGAAAGCTATCGTTAACCGTCAGAATAACGTCAGAATAACCGTCTGATATGACAATTTTGTATAAAAATTTTAACGTTTCCGTTCGAGTTATCGAGTCACCGCGTAGAAATGATGTAAACCACAAATCAGGTTTCTTTCGTTTAGACGGCGGACAAAAGCTTTCTTTCGAGATAGGAAAACAGACTACAAACTTTAACACATAAAAAGTTTTCTTCACATGGTTTTGAAAAACCATATTTTTATGTTTTGCTATTTGAATAGCAGCAGTTCAGAAAAAAACAGTTTTTGCTAGATACATTTCATTAGCAAGTTACCAAAACGTTTGGTTCTCATTTGAAAGGAGTTGTAACATCAACGAAGTATTTCAAAATAAAGTGAATCTAATATAGATCCGAATACAATGAAACAGAATTGTTCTAACGGATTACATAAAAGGAAGTAGGTAAAACATAAACACATCGTCCAATCTTCACATTGAATGATCGTACGTCATCGAAATCATAGTTTTATGTGTGTTTTATTTAACTTTACTTCTGAAACCGAAAAATGGATAACCCGTTACATTAAAACATTATTGCAGTTTTATTTTCTTGTTATTATCTGTCATTATTGTAGTTAGAAGAGAAAAAATGTTATTTAATTTTTTTTTTTTTTTAATTTAAGTCGTCCGGAAAATGAACAAAACATTGAATTACGAAAAAATATACCTATATTATTTACTTACTAAAATTATTACAAACATTTAATAGATGTAGTTCAAAACTAACAATAACGTTTTTCTACGCAAAACATTTCCAATTTTAGATTTGTTGCTGCTGTTGGACGACAGCATTAATACGGAAGGTACGGAATTGTCACCCCGTCCATTTCATAGGGTGAACAAGGGGGAACAAAACATATAAATGTTGCCGATATTGCGATCTTCACCAACCAATCTGATGGTAGACATTCAAGTCACATGTGAGACTGGCAAGGGATGTCACCAATTACCTAATAAGTAAGTTTGTTGCCTTATGCTTCCTAAAAATAAGATGGTATACATGTATAGATTTGTCCATAGTCATCTAAATGAAGAATCACATCTCAGAAAATCGAAATTTCGTCGTGTGGTCTTGGTACCACATCATTTGTTTTATAATCTGACACTTATTGTACTGATTTACAAAGAAAATAGGCCAATACTTAGCCTACTACTTATTTATAAAGGAGATTTATTGAAAACTAACGTAAAAACTTGAGGAATGACAGGAATTTGAAAAAAATGTGACGTCATTTTTTATATATATTTTGAAGGCCTTTATACTTCCCACACCAGCTTTCTTCAAATGCAATCTGGAGATATACATACATAGGTAAACTACAACGGTTCTTGATAAATATACAAAGTATAATCTGCGGAGATCTATAAATGGACTTGTCTAAACTTTTTTCTGGTCCTTATATTTCTCACCCCAGTTTCCCTCAAACACGGCCATTTTTTGCACTATAAGTCGCAACTATTCTTAATGCATATGCAAAGAGATGCGGAGATTCATAAATGTACACAGTAATAAGTAAAATTATCTGAAATGTTACATTTTTGAGAATTTGCCCCATTTTGGGAAGGCAACCCCAAATAGATTTTTTGTTAATAAAAAATAATTTCGTAATCTCAACATACCATGAGTTTGTAATGCAACATTCTTGTTTTTTTGTTTTTTTTTTATTAAATATTGTTTCAGTAGCCCCAACGGAATAATGAATAATATGTTTAATATGTTTATAGTGCCAGAATTGTTTACTACTACTATTTTACTGTTTTTACTACATCCACTGTTAATGCAGCCAAAACAATTATATCCCATCCAACGCATCTTACTTGCTCTGCGCGAATAAAAAAAGATCATATTTTTACATAAATTATGTTAAACAAATAATATAATTTTTGTATTACCGTTTGGAACATCATGACATGTAACATCAAGTTGGTCCCTGAAATTATGGAACATAATAAAGAAGTTTAATAAAACAAAAAAGGTCCCAAAAACAATTGGGAGAAAGTTGTTTCCTCTATTAGCACAGAAGCGAACTGAGGTATGCGAAAACCCAAAAATTTATATCTCCTGAAGTTTAAGAGATGAAACATACACGGAGTAACGTTTTTTTGAAAATTTCAACTAGAGGAAGACAAAATTTTTTTTAATCAGGTAAAAATTAAAGTAATTGAGGCATTGTGGGGCAACTCCCTTCAAAAGTACAATGTCCAAATTTAAAATGTAAACTCGACTATACCTCTGCTATAGGCGTGTGAAATTTCGTCAAAATCGAATCCGTTTAGAAACTGCAGATTTATTTTCATGTTTTTTTTTTTCAACCACCCACTGTGCGACATAAGACAAAGCGGGAATAGAAATCGTAAGCAAAATCCACATCTTTCGCGATCGACAACCATGTCTTACAACGCTTCGGGATATTTTGCCTCCAAACTTTCGTCGAGATCGCAAAAGTTGGTAAAGAGGTTGCAAAAAGTATTTTAGTATTTTGTATATCAAATTTGAGCGGACTAATATTACTTTTTGATATGAAAATTGTTTGTTTTTTTTTTTAAATAATCAAACTATTACAAACGATGTTAATACAGAATTTCATAAATCAACTAAAATAAAATGATTCTATATTTTGGCGATATTTGAGATATGAGTATTTTGGCAATATTCGACGATGCATTTGGCGGTAGAGCTACAAAAAAAAACCTGAAAACACCGCTGTGACATACATCTTCATATGTTTTAGTAGCAACGAAAAGCAAACAGTTTTTATTTTAGTGTTCAGATACTCAATCGGCAAACAGTCTTTATGCCGACAACATTTTTTTCAATTTTGTGTCAAAATATTTTGAAAAATGTTCAATTTTCGTTTTCCTGCTTATTAATACGTTATGTATTATTGAAAAAATTATCTATATATTTTTGTTGGGTTTGTCAGTAAACTGGTTATACCTCCGACAATCTACATACCTAATTATTTGTTTGTTAGGAACGCATATCGTTTTCTGAGTGGTGTGTTCATTATTCCGTTAGGACTACAGGTACGAGATATATGGTCTATATATCGTTAGATAGGTGATTGTCCCCAGACATCAGAAATATTCAAAAAGGAACAATTTTGGAAACAGGCAATACAATAACTTTTAAAAATCAAATGAATGGGCATTTTTATGAAAACAAGAAAGTAATAATAGTTTGGTGCACTCTAGAATGTCAGAATTTTGATATATCGATATGATTTTTTTACCTACAGCGCAATCTGTTACAATGAATTTAGAAATTAAGTGAAAATGTGGGGATCCAGGGAATTTTGGGTTGCCTGGAGCGAAAGGTGGCTTTTAATTTACAATTGTGTGAGCCGGAAATATTCCAAGGAAGTTTGTAATATTTCTCACAAATTGTTCATCGAGGAAGGAAAAAATAAAGAATAAAAACACAAGGAATTAGAATTTGGACGGACAATTTCTATTTCTTTATTTGGAATTGAACAATTTGTGCGGAAGCTTACCAATGTGAACTGGATAGTTTGAACTCGCAGTAACAAGTAAGTTTTAGCTTGCAATTTTGGGAATGACAAAGCGACTAAGAGAGTATATAAGACAGACTGTAGCCTTCTTTAGAACATTCTGAAACACACACCAATCAAGCTATTAAAACTTGAGTTGGTGTGTGATTTACGCGCTCAAGCCGTGGATGTTTGGCGGATTAACATTAGGGTGGCCAGGCGGATGCCAAACTAAAATGAATATGAAAGTTATCGGAAATATACATATTTTGGCATCAACATTCCGCCCGCCTTGCAGTGCCACTGCAATGAATGAATAATAACTTATCTGTCTTATATAGACTCTTGTCGAAAGGGAACTATGAAAATGAATGAGATTTTGAATTTACATTCCAACGGACATATGCGAGAAGCGCATCAGGAAATTCATATTTTTGGAATGTATAGCTTGAATTATAATAGCTTAAATCTAGCTGAAAAAATAAAAATGTAAATTTGTGTTTTGGTCTGAAAATAAGAAAACTGGTAGTGCATATATCAATATTCAATTTATTAATTCATATATATTTCTAGAGTTCAGTGCGAAACGTAATAAAATTTATGTGGAGCATGAACCGTAGATCATCCACCCAAAAATAGTAGCCTGTGCAGTAGGTAGCCCCGGTCTGGTGTACCGCCCTTCAGTGATAATCGTGGGATAGGCATCTACCCCAATGATGATATCTACAGGGGCAGACTCGTAGAATTTAGGATCCGCGAAGAAAAGATGAGGAAAATTCTTCTTGTAATCCTCTGGTAGTGACTCTGCCGGCGTGGTAGTGACACTCGAAATGTCGCCTCAACCTTGACACTTGATTCGAAACGAGACCGCAATGTGAGTGGACAGATCGTCTCGTCCATTCTGCGTGAAATTCGACTTACCGGGGACCCGGTGTCGAGCGGGCATCGTGCGACGGCTTTCACCGATGTGCCCTCAATTTTCACCAGAACCGTCGGCAAAAGGATGGTGCTGTTCTGGTTAATCAGCGCAGAAAGCGCCGCTGATTTCGATGTGGATGGTGCGGTATTCGTGGGTTTAGTCTTCTGAAGGGTCGGTTGCTGTAACGTTTCCGACTTCGGTGGAGAGGACCGCGATCGCGAACGGGGATGCTTTGTTTGCAGCCGATTTTGTTGCTTCGAGTCGGAATGCAGCAGCGTGTTTTGGAATTTATTGCGACGTTTACACCCGTGATCACTGAAGCAAGTCTCATGTGAATGATCATGCGCCAGACAATTAATGCAATATTTATGTCTTCGGACCGCTTCCATTCGATCAGTCCCATCCATATTTAAGAATTTGTTGCATGATCGGAGAGGATGTGGACTTTGGCACAGCCGGCACATAAACAAGGTGGATTTCCTGAAACTAGCCTTATACGGACGTGACTTAGCACCAGATCGACGGTTGCGGTTGTTGTTGTTGCGGCGATTGGACGATTTGGGCATGATTGACTAACCAAGGCTTTCAGTTGGCTTGGGAAAATCTTTGCAATCGATTTGAAAACAAGAGAATCCTTGTCAATGGGCAATTAAAGATTTTATTCAACCTTCCAACTATTCCAACAGAATCCGGAAAGGCTATTAAAGATCTCCAACGCGATATGAATTCGTGTATTTCTGATCTGCAGTTACTTGACATCGATATCGGAAGTTGGGATCTCGTTTTTGTATTTTTGTGTTCCAACCGCCTTCCGGATTCAACATTAACTTTGTAGGAACAAAGTCAGCTCTTGATTCTTTCCTTACAAATCGATATCGAACTTTAGAGTCAGTTTCGGAAATTCGAAGTCTGCCTAAGTTCAGCAATGGATGTCAAGGGAATCAATCAGATAAAAATTCGCATTCCAAGGGAGCTAGGAAAATTAGTTCGTTCCAGAACAATGTTACCTCTCCAAAATGTCCACTGTGCCCGAAAGAGTCGCACATAATCCGCAAGTGTCCGAAATTTCTGAACATGAACTACAATCAGCGACTTTCGGAAATTAAAAAACAAGGACTTTGCCTAAACTGTTTTTCCAAATCACACGCGGTAAAGAATTGTTCAAGCAAAAATAATTGTTTTGAGTGCAACAAGCGTCATAATACTTTGCTGCATAAGGGCTCAAATAATTTCAACAATTCTTCCAATCCGTCACCTTGCGCAAGCATCAGTTCTAGTTTGAATCCTAATTCCGCTCCATTTTCTTCCAATTCAATACAGTCCAGTAGTCCAGGAGCTGGAGTTGTTCAAACTTCTTTTTCAACAAATTCTCGGGGTGTTTTATTGGGGACGGTATTAGTAAAAATATTGAATTTGGGGGTTACTTATCAGGCCCGCGCGCTCCTCGATTCTGGTTCTGAGGGGACTTTCATTTCAGAACGGTTGTTCAACGTTCTGAAACTCCCATTCAAACTCACGAGCGCTCGCATTTCCGGTCTGAACAATTCAATTTCCGCTACAGTTCAAAAGGAATTCACTTTAGTTCTTGACTCTAGATTTGATGAGAATCTAGAGATTTTCGTCAATGCATTGGTTGTTCCTCATTTATCAGGAAATCTTCCATCGCGAACGGTTCTGGCGCGTCTATTTCCGATCTTCCGCAAATTCAATTGGCAGATCCACACTTTTACACAAGTTCTAAGATAGACATACTTATTGAGTGTGATTCCATACCTTCTATTATGCTATCTTGTGTAAAGCGTGAGATCTGTGGTTCATTAATGGCCCAAGAAACCATTTCCGGGTGGACCTTGACCGGCCCAGTTTCAATTCGTACCTCTTCTACCACCTCAAACATAGTTTCGAATTTCTGCAAAATCTCTTCAGATAAAGAGATTTCTCGCTTTTGGGAGGTGGAGAATCTTCCACGGAAGAACTTCATGACGGCATCAGATAAGTTCTGTGAGGATTTGTTCGTCGCGACCACGAAGAGGACCGAAGATGGTAGATACGTCGTAGCTCTGCCGTTCAAAGAAGGATATCCAAAAAGTGTGCATATTGGCCAATCCAGCGCAAGTGCCATGGCACAATTCCTTCGAAATGAAGCTCGACTTCGTAGAGCTCCTGAATTCAAAAGAGAGTATGATGATGTAGTTCTAGAATACGCCCAGTTGAAGCATGTGTTCGAAGTTTCGTTTCAAATAATTTTATTCCGAAACGATATTAATGAAGATATTCGTGATTTTGAGTTGAAAACAGTGACCTTTGGGGTCAACTGTGCTCCGTACCTAGCTATTCGGACTCTCCTCCAACTAACTGATGATGTGCAAATCAGCCATCCGATTGCGAGCAAAATTCTTCGCAATTATATGTATGTGGATGATGCCCTCGCTGGTGCTCATTCTATTCCGATGGCTATTAAAGCAAAAAATGAGCTAAATTCTGCTCTCCAATCAGCCGGTTTTTCCTTGAGGAAGTGGACGGCAAATTCAAAGGATATCTTAGCGGATCTTCCATCCGACCATTTGTTGTGCGAAAATTTTCTCGAATTCGACGGGAGCAGCACAGCAAAAACGCTAGGAATTCGTTGGAATGCTCGTTCTGATTCTTTTTATTTCATCACAATGCCCTTTCCAGTCTCTTACACTAATACTAAAAAAGAAGTTCTCTCCCAAATCTCGAAATTATTCGATCCTGCAGGTTGGCTTTCGCCATGTATAGATGTTGCGAAAAATTTGATGCAGAGAATTTGGTCTGGGAGCATGGGTTGGGATGAGGTTCTAACACCTGGCAGTCTTTCCCAGTGGAAGCTGTTCCAATCCACTTATGCCAGTATCCATCAGATTCAGATTCCAAGATGGATCGACTATAGTCCAGATTCTGATGTCCAATTCCACGGCTTCTGTGATGCTTCGGAGAAAGCATACGCAGCCGCTCTATTCAAAGACCAAGGTTGCCCCTGTGAAAACATTGTCCATTCCGAGGTTAGAACTTTGTGGTGCTGTCCTCTTAGCAGAAATGATCGATAGTTTACTTCCAGTATTGGATGTTCCAAAGTATTCCATATTCTGCTGGACAGATTCTTCCATTGTCCTCTCCTGGCTTTCTAAAACTCCTTGCTGTTGGATGACCTTCGTTGCCAACAGAGTTTCACAAATTGTTCAAATTACTGACCCTTCCAAATGGTTCCATGTGCCTTCGGAGAATAATTCTGCGGATCTTGCTAGTCGTGGACTTCTTCCCCACGATATTGCCGCTAAGGATTTACGGTGGTCTGGGCCACCTTCGCTCCGAGACTCAACGAGTTGTTGGCCGAATTCCAATTCCTCTCCTACTTCTGAGACGGACTTGGAGCGTAAGTCAGTACAAACTCATTTTTCCTATTTCCGAAAATTTGAGGACATTCTTGAACGATTTTCTTCATATCACAGGGCGCTTCGGGTGATTGCATACGTGTATCGATTCTTCCATCATACACATCCGAAATTCCGTTCGAACTTCTCCAAAGAATCCACTTTGATCACGAGTTCTGAACTGTCTATGGCCAGAGACGTATTAATTAGAATGTGCCAAAAGGCCTATTATCCGGAGGAGTATAAGGCACCCTTTTCTAAGAATTCTTTAGCTTCATCTAGTTCGCTTTTGAATCTAAATCCTTTCCTAGATTCTGGCGGCATAATTCGCGCTTGTGGTCGTCTCGAGTCATCGTCGGGGCTCTCATACAGTGAGAAACATCCTATAATACTGCCGTGCGGATGCCAATACTGCAGAATCATTCATCAAGGCACTCTTCATGGTGACAACCAGCTGGTAGACAAGTGCAAGCCGTGTATTCTCTACAAAAAGCGTTGTCAGAAGCAGCTCATGGCCGCTCTGCCTCCCGAGAGAACGACATTCTTACGACCACTTGCGCGTACAGGCTTAGACTTCGCTGGTCCTTTTGACATCAAAAGTTACAGCGGACGAGCCTGTCGTATAACGAAAGGCTATGTCTGCGTTTTTGTGTGTTTTGCGACAAAAGTAATACATCTAGAAGCGACTTCAGACTTGTCCACGCCTACATTCCTGGCTTCATTCAATCGCTTCGTCTCTCGTAGAGGATGCCCATTACATGTATATTTCGGTAATAGTACAACCTTCGTTGGGGCATCTAAAATCTTAGCGAAAGAATTCATTCGGACCTCGCACGACGCTGTGAGAGCTAATTATTCAATTCAAGATTTGAGCTGGCACTTTATTCCCCCAGGTGCTCCCCATATGGGTGGACTATGGGAAGTGAGTGTGAAAAGCTTTAAGTCCCATTTCCGAAAGTTCGCTGGCTCCTTCAAGTTCACGTTCGAGGAGTTTTCCACTCTTCTTGCGAGAATAGAAGCTTGTCTTAACTCAATTGGAGATATAGGCTCCAATGTCTCAGGAGCCCTCTGATTTGTCGGCCCTGACGCCAGGACATTTCCTAATAGGTTCTCCGATACTTTCACCTATCGATCCGCTTGTTAAAGAACAGCCAGCTTCAGTTCTTAATAGATGGCAGAGACTCAAGGCAATCCACCAGGGTTTTTGCACTCGATGGAAAATTAGTACTTGCGTGAATTGCAAAAACGTGTCAAATGGCAATCTTCCGAAGATAGTCTGAAAGAAAACACATTAGTCGTAATCGCAGATGACAATGTTCCACCAAATTCTTGGCGTCTTGGCCGCGTTTCCAAGACATATGTTGGCACTGATCATCGTGTTCGGGTTGCGGATGTGATAACCCAGCGGGGTATCATCACAAGACCCATAACCAAACTCGTCGTCCTTTCATCCGAGTATTAATTTTTCCAAGTTCCACAATTTCCTCTTTTTCTTCTTCGTCTTGGTCAGCAATCATGCCCAAATCGTCCAATCGCCACAACAACAACCGCAACCATCGATCTGGTGCTAAGTCACGTCCATATAAGGCTAGTTCCAGGAAATCCACCTTGTTTATGTGCCGGCTGTGCCAAAGTCCACATCCTCTCCGATCATGCAACAAATTCTTAAATATGGATGGGACTGACCGAATGGAAGCGGTCCGAAAACATAAATATTGCATTAATTGTCTGGCGCATGATCATTCACATGGCACTTGCTTCAGTGATCACGGGTGTAAACGTCGCAATAAATTCCACCACACGCTGCTGCAATCCGGCTCGAAGGGCCATGAAAATGTGGGGATCCAGGGAATTTTGGGTTGCCTGAAGCGAAAGGCGGCTTTTGGTTTACAATTGTGTGAGCCGGAAATATTCCAAGGAAGCTTGTAATATTTCTCACAAATTGTTCACCGAGGAAGGAAAAAATAAAGAATAAAAACACAAAGAATTAGAATTTGGATGGACAATTTCTATTTCTTTATTTGGAATTGAACAATCTGTGCGGAAGCTTACCAATGTGAACTGGATAGTTTGAACTCGCAGTAACAAGTAAGTTTTAGCTTGCAATTTTGGGAATGACAAAGCGACTAAGAGAGTATATAAGACAGACTGTAGCCTTCTTTAGAACATTCTGAAACACACACCAATCAAGCTATTAAAACTTGAGTTGGTGTGTGATTTACGCGCTCAAGCCATGGATGTTTGACGGATTAACATTAGGGTGGCCAGGCGGATGCCAAACTAAAATGAATATGAAAGATATGGGAAATATACATATTTTGGTATCAACATTAAGTAAAACGTAGATTTAGGGTTATATTTTCCCCACAATTCTCAAATGAGTGACGACAATGCCTATTTCAATTCCTTTAAAATTCAGATAAATTATTTAAAATTATTTATAAATTATTTAAAATTTTTCAAAAACTTCAATTTCAGACTATAGCCATTCCGTACATTTTCGTACATTTCAACAAATCTTTTTATAACATTTTGTAGAGAGTAGAGATATGTTTTGCAAATCTGATGAAAATAGCAAATGAATGATATTAACAAAATTCTAGGAAAAATAGGGAAATCAAAGAAAGAAAAGGAAAAATACTTTTAACTTTTTAACGGCGTAAGCTTTTGAAAAAAATCGTACGGTTGCCTGTTACCTGTTAAAATTGTTAAAATAAATTTCAAGGACCGAGGTTGCTAAATTTAACCAGTTTCTACTAAGGCACATAGGTGAAACTTTCAAATCGTAGAGGCAACGTCCATACCAAGGTCAGAACTTTGGTGGTAGTAAGGAATAATTGGAGAACGGAGAAAAGCAACTACAAAAAACCATCAGCTGATAAACGATAGACCAATTTTATATACAGGGCTATATATAAGTTTGGTGTACATATTGTAACTTCTGCTGCAAATATGGGCAGGATTGGACAAATAGGCGAGGTACCACCCGAAGAAATCAAAAATTTAAAAAACCATTATTTCTAATCCTGTTATAGGAAAATTTAAGTTTTTCAAATACTGACTTTATTTCACTTCTCATTTTTCTATGTTTCCCGACAGACAAACAAAGAACGTTGTACATGTGAAAGCGTTGCAGTAATTTTAAATATCAATTAAATTGACTTAAATTAAATAATTTTTAAAAACTTTACAAAAAAAGTATTAAAAGCATTCATTTAAATAACAAAACTTTTCTAACAAAAATTTAAATACAGAACCATCTATCCTGAAAATTGTAAATCATTAATTTGCCACCTTTGAAGACAGAACAAAGTTTGCCGGGTCCACTAGTTTTTTTTATAATCTTGCCAATTCCTTGCTCAGTAGGTCGACCATGATGACCACAATCGCCCCATAATGCACGAAAAGTGACCACGTTTGAACCACCATTTTTGTAGTAAGTTTTAACTATTTTTACGCGTTCTTCGGTTGATAAATGATGCATACTTGTAAATGCCAAACCTTTCACTAAATAAATAACACTTCAGATGACCGGTATTAACCAACTGACAGCCTTGCCAGACCGGCGGTTGTGAAACCACTGAATGGATAACTCTGTATAAGTAATAAAAGAATAACGTGAAGACGTGGCAGCAACGAACAAATCATTTCAACTATCTGATTTTACAAAGAATTGCTATTTCGACGTAACAATTGTAATTCACCAAATTACGGAACACAACAAATTCTTTAAAATGGACAATTCTTTAGATGGAACATTATAATTTATTCGACAGAAGCAGTGTCGAATCAACATTGCACACAAAGGTAACACCAAGTGTAGTATAGGCTTTCTGCTCTTTAGTGTTGGAAGTCTAACAAACTCTAATTTACTTTCCTGCGAAGGAAAGTCACTATTGTTTCTCCAGCCTAAACCGCGAAGACACAAATGATTGCTTTACACCGATTAAAAGTTATATGTTTGCACTTTTGAAGTGAAGCCTTCCGTATCGCTATAATTACAAAATAAATTGGCATCATCAGCATACTTAAGAATACTATTGTTGCAAACAACAGCGGGAAAACGATTCAAAATAACAAAACTAGCAAAGGGCGCAAATTATTGATACAGACAACAACACCACGATATCACACCTTTGCCGAAAACTGCGGGATATTACTTCTCAAGCGTTGAGGGGTCTGTAGAAATGGTTTTGGTGGTAAAAGAAACTAAAATTAATTATCACGGAAAGCTACAATAGAAAACTTTTACAGACATTTTTGTAAGATAGGCAATTTGGCTAAGATAACCATGGATATGATATGACAATACTTTATCCCATTTTCGTATACGAGTGTTTCAAGGAAAATATAGGTACAAAAGACGTATGTTTTCATTTTGGCTCAGATATAGTTCATCAACGCAAACTATGGATGTGTTGGGAACATTTTTGTGCGCAAATTTCAGTGTCACGCTTGACACTGGCTCCAAGACCTATTCCATGGGATATTTGGCTAAATTAATGAAAATATTATTTTTATGATTAAATTCTAAATATTTGAAGAAATGTCTCAATAGGGGTTTACCAAATCTATCACATTTTCATATGCTTAAGCTACATTGTACACGTTTCACCTAATGCTTTATAGGTTTGATTTCACACATTGATTTCAGAGGATGAAGAAAAAATGTCTAGCACATCGGACCTTGATCATTTCTAATGATGTATTTTCTGGCTCATCTGAATTTTCGGGAACCCCGTACAAAATTTCTGTGAATGCATTTTAAAAATTATTTGGATTTCTAATTTGAACTGTAGTATTGAAATAATATCCTTATTTTTCAGATGGATCGTCGCCCAGTATAAAAAACGACAAGCATGTATTTCCTCGCCGGCCATGGTGAAGAGTTATCAATAACAGTTGCGTGGATTTTTTTTGTCCATCGATGGTGAAGATGGACAGAAAGTCTGTAATAAACTCGATAAAACATTTAAAAGGTTGGTAGCTTCAACGCAGGGTTGTTGGTCGGGCTATTAAAAAAAATTTGCAACACTTATTTCCAGCTGGATTAAAAAATTTTTAATGACCAAAATAAATACAGGTAGTAACTTCAAAATTAACAAATATGTACTGAAGATAATTCAAACATTAAATTTAATGGCAACAGTTTTTTTTTTTTTTTTTTTTTTTTTTGCTTATCCGATTGCGATAAATCTTTTCTGTTGCCGACTATCAATAGTGATTTCTAGTGTGGAATAATGAATGGATAACAGGTGGCGTCAGGACAATTATAATTCATTTGATATGTGTTTTACTAGAATGCTTATTGAAATTATCCGGCAAAAAATACACCATTGGGCGTTAATGATACAAGTTATAAAATAACAATTTATATTGCTTATTTCTGGAAAATAGAGTCGGTAACTTCGATAAAATGTCACCGCCATTAAATTCAACGTATTCGTATTCGAATTATTTTACCAAATACATGTTCAGAACGCCTATTGTTGTCGTTTTATTACGCTCCGTAGTATGTATTTATAATTATTACGAAAGTAGTTGCAACCATGTTTGGTATATTCTGATTAGTGCAGATCAAGCTCTTTTTGTATCTACTAAAATTATTTCATCTAGACTCTGGACTCTGGATATATCAGTCGTTTTCAAGGGGTTGAGATGATAAAAGCTAACTCTTTTAACTGTTATTTTGTTAATATTTATTTTGATTAAAGAGAGGTATGGATATGGGTTTTTAGTAGATATTTATTAAATAAATCTAATTGATTTAGCCATAATTGTGGAAGTTGGAAAATATTTAAATTAAATTTAACTAAATACTCATAAATAAAATAAAATCTGCTAATTTTGTTTTTTTTTTTATTTTAATCGGATTGCAAAATATGATTAAGTGTTAATAAACTGGAATTACCTACTAATCAAATTGGGTTATCGACAATTGCTCGATTATTCTTTTGAAATTGGATTCAAAACTTAGTTTCCAAACATAAGGATATTTGGAAATTTTGATCTGTGGATTCAATATCAATTTGGAGAATTCCTTGGAAATTTTGATCTGTGGATTCAATATCAATATCATACACTTTCAGTAATGAAGTAATGTGAATTGTGGGTGACACCGCACAAGTTCATTTTTGTTTTAATCACCACACCGCACAAAATCACCACACTTTTCTGATTATTCCATACAAAGTGAAAAATTTGACAGAAATCACCTTTATCTCGGAAATAATACGTCAGCGTTACGTACAAATTGGTAAAATGCAATATTGGCACTCGATAATATACCCTTGTTATGTTCTTAAGAAAGTTATGAACACCTAAGTGGCTAGCGCTGAACTAAAATATCATTTATTTAAAAGTAAGGATCTTAGTCTAGTAACAAGTAAATATAACGGTAATGTATGTAATGTAATGAGTAATAATAATATTGAGTGGGTAATATAATAATATTAATTAGAGTGGAAAAGTGTCAGCCAGAGCTGGAACGTACATATCAGGCATAAACTTCTAAAACAGACGTTTGGAATCGCCGTTAGCAGTAGGCATAAAAATAGAATGTGTGTAAACTCAGTGAATGGGAGAATATATTGCTTCGTCCATCCATGGGATGCAGGGGATATGTTCGATATGTTTACTCGAATCACGTAAAATTTTGCACACTATAATTTTCAGCGTACGGCCTAGTTTTGAACTGCAATTGGATATATTAAGCATGTCCCTTCAGAAAATGACGGATTTGCCCAATATAACTTTTTCGTCTATAATTTAGGGTTCATTGTATCCAGCATCAATCATAGCATTTTGTTGAGCATAACGTAAATACGAATCCAGGCTCTTTTTCGGCAAGAGAGTAATTTCTAAGGCAGGTCACCTGACTGTCTGGTTTGTACTGAAGTTTTCGATATTACACCAAAAAGACGCATATATAGAACATTAAGTAAAGTCTAACTTCTAATCTAATCATTGCGTACATTGCCTATATTAAGGGGTGACTCCAGATTTTGATCCTGATTAACGTGGGTTTAGCAGATTTTTTTTGCATATATACTGAAGGCAACTTCCTGCATTCTTTTAATCAAAATACTCCACAAGTAGTTCAACTGATATAAAGACAAGTCCTATTGAAAATTGTCTATATCAATCAACGTTTTTATATAGCTCCTATTTTAATGGGCTATCCAAGCTTGGTTTTATTGCAATCTGTAGTTTTCATCACATTTCTGTTACGACGAGCTATATTTCAAATGGGCCACATTCATACATGTTTTGACGTAATAAAAATAAATGGGCCGACTAAAGTTTGATTTCATCACTTAAAAATTCCAAAATTTTTCTTGAAAATGAGCAATATCGATCCATGTTTTAATATAAACCCCATAAAAATGGGCTGACCTATTATATGGACAGTATGGGGTCATGTTCAGATGACTTCTTTTAAATCTTCACCTTACATACGTATGTCATCCCATTTGTACGGCTTTCATTCATTAGGAAGAGGGTACATATCATTTGATATGAAAAAAGTGTAATGTATTAAAGGATACGAAATAGCAATTTTTAATGTTACTATGCCATGTCTGCCGATCCTAACCAGCGCCTATTCCACAGCAGTAACTCCAAGAAAATATCGTTTTTATCATATCATGCGAATCCGACGAAACTTTTCCCAATGTAATTTAATAGCGCGCTAGTTTATAACTAAAGTCTTATGAGCAAGTCATGCCCATTCTAATATTTCCTACACTTAATAAAGGGTTGAACAGAAATCAAATGTTCAATCACGGGTTCCATTAACTTAAAGTTAGGACTTTCTTAATATTTTGTAGAGTATGGGGTAATCTCCCCGACCTCTTATTTTATACAGCTTACATTAAAATCTAAAATATCAATTATTCTTACCATGACTCAAAATAGGCACGAATTATATATTAAATGTTTCAGATTTTTACCTTTGTGTATAAATCACAAAAGTGAGCTTCATAGCTGATAAAAATTTTGTTCGATTGAAAGCCTTTGTTTGAATCGCCACTTTTGTAGTAAGTTTTACCTATTTTTACGCGTTCTTCTGTTGTTAAACGATCCATATTTGTAAATGGCAAAACTTAACTTAACACTTCAAATGCCAGGTATTTAACAGCTGACGGCCTGATTGCCATACCGGCAGTTTTGAAACCACTAAATGGATAACCCTACTAATATAAATAATAAAACAAATTTTTCGATAGAAGCTTTACCAAAATTTTGTTCATCTTTCAATATTGTTTTACTCTCCTTCCGTTTTGTATCAGGAACGCAAAAAACTTTACTTCATCTTTGCTCCGAATAGAAAATTTAATGAGAATAACTCACAGAACCGGGCCCTTACAAGAACCCGGCCGCCCGGTTTCTTAGAGAACAGAGAATCGGTTCTTCGGTTCTGAAGTCGGATATAAAACTGACCTCATGGTATAGAACCGGAGTCGTGAGACAGGTCCTTCAAAAATGTGTCAGTCCGGTTCTGTAAACTACCATGAGAACTGAGCTCTATTGTACCGACCAGATCGATTCTCTTTGTGGAACGATTTTTCGTTTCTCATAGGTAAGTAGGTTGCATATTATTTTCAAAATATAACATGACATATTTACTTATTTTGAATCGGACCGGCCAGAGCCGGTTCGCACATCGCTACTCGACTACTCAAAGTGTTCATCAGACACATCGAGGTGACAGCTACTCAAATAATAACAGGTGTATGCCGACTTTCGTTGCCAGTTTGTTACATTTTCATTGTTTTTGCATGTATATGTGAAAGATCAGGCCGCCAGCTTCTTTTTTTTTTTTTTTTTTTTTTTTTTTTTTTTGAATTAGAGTATTGAATAAAAGTTTTCCTACAATTAACTTTTTTTTAATACTATTCTACATAGCTTGAAAAATTCCCTAAATATAGTTTTTTTTTGTTTAATTTGAACCTTCTCCTGCCGTTAATTAATTTTTATAAAAAGGTTTTTGAATGCCTAATAAGAGGGGCATTCTCCATCCGATACGTTTATTCATTGTGTCGAATGCTGATGTTAAATTCTTGAATTTTGCTACGCTTTACATGACTATGACTGTGAAAATATGACTATAAATTGGAAGCTCGTGAATCAGTGGGTTTAGAAAATTGTTTGATAATAT
This sequence comes from Philornis downsi, assembly GCA_019455685.1. NCBI lineage: Eukaryota > Metazoa > Arthropoda > Insecta > Diptera > Muscidae > Philornis > Philornis downsi. The sequence continues at coordinate 162,454 of JAHXMU010026103.1, read as the reverse complement.
CTGATTGGCATCACCAAAGTAAGACTCTTTCTCTTTAAATATTATTTCCATAATGGGACGTTCCATTTCACATTTATATTTCAGCGATTTTTTTCGACGATTCTTTTCCGCTTTACGGCTAATTGCAAATTTATGTCATTTGCGCGGTTGGATAATCTACTAATGCGAGATTTGTCCTCCTCTTAATTTTTGGCAATTTTTGTTATATCAATTTTTGCATTAAATTTGGGGCTACGTGGAGATAAAATAGCTTCAAAAATTATTATATGATATTTTTACGAGTTTCCGAGTTGCTGGTATATCTTAGCAGATATTTATGTTGCCAATTTTTTTGGCGCATATTTTTTTAAACACCTTCGAAACTTGCAAAAAAATTGGATTATATTCACAATTGCGGGATTTTCATATTTTAAAACAAAAATGAGCATGTGCTACTCATAGGAAATCTAAATTCCACCAGCTGTTTTGAGAATGACTGAGTTTTAGTGAAAGAATAGCCAATTACTACGTACATACTCATTATGTCATCATAAGTCTTGATCTACTCGATATTATTTCGGTAGCAATTTTCAGTTCTATAGGTCAATTGAGGTTTCTGCAAGACCTCACATGAGCAGAAAAAGCGAAGAACTCGTTTATATTTATTTAGTTTAAAGTCGGTATATTTAATGTTTTCGTTACGAAATTTTTCTTTGTAAATATTTAGTGAATTTTTACGAATACGGCTCATAGTATTCATTTATTCGTTTTATTTACTATTTTATTTGGTAGTACACTTAAATGATTAAGAAATATTGGAAAACTAAAGCGAATCCTTTTTTATTATCTTCCTAAAACATCTGCTACTAAACAAAATTACATAAAATATATTACTAAACATAATTTTATAACTAGATTCGAGTATGATGTGTTAAATCGCCACAAATCATGCCAAGCACGAGCAATGTCCGTCAGCCAACACCCTCAGGCGATGATTTAGGAAGCACGGATGAAATAAAAGTTTTCAAAGATGAGGGGGATCACGATGATGACAAAAATTCATCAGAAAATTTATTGGAAGAAAAGTCGAGCTTAATAGATTTAACGGAAAGTGAGGAAAAAAGTGGAAAATATTCATCAAGAACTCATCAGAACCTAGTTTTCAATAAGGTCGAACCACACGCATCAAATTTCAACATGGGTTATGTTGTCTCCCCCTACGTTCATTCAAATCGTTCTAGTGGAAGCACACCAGCAACTATGACCAACACACCCAGCTTGCCCAGTTTGTTTACTCACAGCACCGAACATTTGAAGATGCCTCCTCCGGCCCATTGTAGGATACCTCCCTATCAGCTGGATTCCAAGTCCATGGGTCTGACTAGATCGCCAATGTACCAATTTTCTCCCACTCAATATCCGTACACGATTCTAAATAATGATATTTCACAAGTTTCATCGTGGCATTCGCCTTCCTTCTATACAACAAATTCCAGTTTTCAAAGTCCTTTTTATACGTCCCTCCCAATTAACACTACATTGCCAAGTGATTTCCCATTCCGATTTTCACCAAATATCCTGCCACCGGTGCACCCATCGCCATATCATATACTGAATATACAATGTCCTCAGCAGGAAACTCCCCAAAATATCCGTTGTACGAAAAGCGCAAGGCATTCTATAGGAAGCGGCAAGGACCGTTCCCCAGAGAAAAAACAAACGCACATTAAAAAACCATTGAATGCGTTCATGTTGTATATGAAGGAAATGCGTAGCAAAGTTGTGGCAGAATGTAAACTTAAGGAGTCGGCTGCCATTAATCAAATATTGGGAAGACGTTGGCATGAATTATCTCGCGAAGAGCAGAGCAAATACTACGAAAAAGCGCGTCAAGAGCGCCAGTTGCACATGGAACTATACCCGGGATATGTTTTGAAAAATAAGAAACGCAAAAAGGACAAAAGCCAGTTGAACGTAGGTGATAATATCATAAAAAAATGTTGAGACACAATCCAGGGCATACAAGTACAATACCACTGGTAAGAGTCTCTAAACTCAACATAAAGTCCGTAAGGTTTCTCTGCAGACTACTCCGCCTGAATGTTTATGCAAGTTTAAAGGTTAAAGGCCCAAATGAAGCAATTACGACACGAGTATCAATGGAGCCGCACATCCCCCTGGGTACTGTAGAAAGTTTATAAACCAAAATGAATCTACCAAATGTTACGACTACCCGCATATTTCATATCGACCTTTGCGAAAGACTGTTTACAAATTTATCACCCATATACCAGTATGTAGGTTTAATGAGCGTTGGTTTAAATTACCCAGTCCTAACAACACGCAATATTTATAAAAATTGCTGGCGTATTCGATTGAGGCGATGACAAGAATAAGACGATAATAATAGCTGATAATGCGTTGTACAAAAACGGCTCGAACAATTAGATCGGCTGAAGTCGAATTGAAGTGAACGTTAAGCTCCTTACTAAATGTAATTGCTGGTATCCCTTGGGATAATTTCCAAATTTGTTCGCGCTCTCTAAAGCCGTTCGTGGGCAAGATCGTTTTAAATCATCAAACAGTTTACAAGTGGTGACAACCAAAAGCAGAATAAAGCAATTCAATTTAAATTTGGAACTAACAGCCTTTATATGAGATGTAACGAACGTTTCCATTCGAATAAGTTACAGCAATTAGTTTGCTTTAAGCGTGTCTCACAACAACAAAATTCTAGTGCGACAAATAATCACATATGTAGGATATACACATACGAATATACTTTTTTTGTTGCACCGGAATCGTTTTGGTGTAAGACAAGTTTTTGAGAACTGCTTTCAAGTTTATTTACACATTCAGTAAAACTGTTCGTAAGATGATGGAAGTAAACTTGCGAAATTAATAAAACTACGGCCAAATTAGTACTTCTAGAAAAGATATTTTCCGTTTTAACTAAAAAATGTCGACACTAATTTTATTTCGAATGTTTAACCGACTAAGTTAGTGGGTGCAACGTTTATGAGTATCGCAGAACACAATTCCTTAGGTTATCTCTATAAAAGCCGTGACGTAAAATGGAAAACTTAGTTACACTTAGAAATCTATAACGTATTGTATATTCGTTCCATGCATTCAGAAGAACTATATTTAAATTTCGATTCGAGAATATCACATTCGCTACAACAAATGTGCGCACTCAATCGAAGTAATACCAATATTCGAATTCTAAGAACATGAGAAAAAGCAACAAAAATACCATTTATTACCTATTTTAGACAAGCTATTTTTATTTAATGCTGCTTCCATGCTGAACTTGATACTTTAATTCAGGTAACATTTACTTGTCTGTACGCAATTCAGTTTTATTTTTCTAAGAAAAAGAACATAATAGAGATGTTTTATTAATCAGCGCCATCTTAATACGATATTATACTGGCTATTAGCTCAAAAAATCTAGAAAACATATCGCTTATGTTGTAAGTTATTATTACCTTCTTATCCACCCTAGCAAGCAATAATGTTTCAAAAAAGCTGTTTATTTAATTTCTTGCTGAGCTGCGGTGTTAATTCAACACAACATAACCCTGACATCATAAAGAGTAGTCGTATATTTAAATGTTTCAAAACGCTGAGAAGTGTAATAGATCAGTTAAATTCCATTCCAAGGTTAGCCCCCAGGCAGACGTTGTTCAACCAGACCATGGGTTTTATAAACCACACATGCATTTTGTTGTAGATCATTGGACTGAGTCTGTAAATAGTAAACAGGAGTCTTAAATCGCTTTCAATTTAGTACAGAAAACAACTCAGTATATGCCAGGGCATACCGAGAAAGCAATTTATCAAAATTCAAAAATGATATTTTACACTAATCAGCCAAGGCTTTAGAACCATAATCTCCAAAATGACTTATCAAAAAATTAAAGATTCATTTTTGAAAGCATTCTGTAATTTTTTTTAATGTCGGGTTGTTCGGAAGGTTCGTTCGATTAATTCGTTATTTCACCATACGTCACTTCTCTTTAAACACTATCATAACTTCCTCCCACCCCTTCTCTAAACTGTTTACTATTGTTTACTTTTGTCCTCGTTCTAACTGTGAGTGGTTATAAGTTTTAAAAAAAAGTTTTAAGAAGTGGAAAAAATGACCGAAAATGAGCATTTTATGCATGTTATGCTATATTATTTGTGAAAAGGGAAAACGGCTGCTAAGCCAGCCGAAAAATAAAGTCTGTTTATGAAGAAAATGAACCAAATGAAATAACTTGTCGGGAATGGTTTAAAATATTTTCTACGGGCGAATTCTCCGTAACGAGCGCTCCCAGATCATGACGACAAAAATAAAGCCGAAAAAAATCTGTTTATGAAGAAAACGAACCAAATGAAAGACTCCGTAACGAGCGCTCCCAGATCATGACGACAAAAATAAATTGTTTCCGAGAAGGTGGATGATTTAATTATTGTTAACCCACGAGCGACAGTTGGGGATATAGCTGAAATAATTAAAAAATCAGCCTCAACCGTTCACGGTTGAGCCCAACCACATGAATCGTGTTGACGTCTGCGATAACCTAAGGATAAGAAATAAGAGGACAACGTTTCTAAAGAATCTCATCACAGGAGATGAAAAATGGATAGTCTACAAGAATGTAACGCGGTAAAGATCTTGGGGGAAACCTCAGTCCACCTCTAGAGCGGTTGAAAGGTTATGTTGTCGATTTGGGAAGAAAAGCGGCCGAGGCTCATCAATCGGAGAGACGTCTTCCATCATGACAACGCTCGCCCTAACACTGCCTTGCGGACCCGTCAGAAACTGTCAGAGCCTGGGTGGGAAGTTTTACCTCACCCACCGTACTCCCCAGACCTAGTCCCGTCCGACTATTACTTATTTCGCAGTCTGAGCAATTACTTGAAGGATTTGAATTTTCATAACGACGAGGAATTGAACGTTTTTTTTTCAGAAAAACCACGCGAGTTTTATGAAAGAAGAATTAAAAAGCCCCCAGAGAGGTGGGAAGAAGTCATTAAAAAAGAAGGAGATTACATAATATGTTAAAATAATTGCTTTCTTGTACATAAATTTGTAAATAAATTTATTTTAAAAACCGAACGAACTTTCCGAACAATCCGATATTTCTGTAGTCTACACCACATTATGGAACCGGGCATATTGAGTTTGTGTTGACATTTGTAACATGTAGAAAAATATCAATCTGCAAAATATCAATCACCTCGTGCAGGAACTTTTATGCTGGAAAAGTTTTAATAAAGTTTACACATATCATATCATATGGTATATATGACATATATATATATATATATATAT
>JAHXMU010026103.1:42991-157049 GCA_019455685.1 Philornis downsi | reverse complement strand
TATATATATATATATATATATATATATATATATATATATATATATATTTCTGCTGCTGTCATTTTCAGATATTTTCTTTCAAATGTAACAAATTTGTAAACCATGTAAACTTTAGATCTGAGATAACTCCACAGGAAAAAGTCATGCTGCATGTTCTCCGGTTATAACCGAGAAAGTTTTGCGCCTCACACAAAAAAACACCTCCACAAGCGCTCTAAATTCACTCTACCTTAACGACCCCTTTTATCTTAAAAAAAATAAGGGCCGATAATTCTTCACGACGATTTGGCAGGCGAAAAAAGGAAAACAAGGTGCTGGTAAACTTTGGAAAGCACTTTACGAAGTCAAGCCTCTGATTGGCGTCGTGGGACTTTAATTCTTGCAGTTGAATTTTTGAAGGAGTATAGCTTGATGTCTTTGTGCAAAATGTGGAGTAATGATTATCAACACAACACAAACACTTGCGCTCTTCCGAATTGAAAGGTTCGGATCGTCACAAACAGGCTGATTAACCTACCTATGTCGCCTGGATTTTGGGTTTTTAAGTGTTGTGCCGATCTCTTCAAACTTTATGATTGAGTTTTAAGTAAAAGGAATGCTTTCTTGCGAATATTGCTGAATTTTCTACATCGCAAAATCAACGTGTTTGTAAAATTCTCGAAGATCGGAGCTGTTTTGGAAAGAAAAAAATTTATATATATATAAATATATCAAAAGAAAATTTTTATATTTATATTTATGTATATATATTTGATTTATATATACATACTAGCGGACCCGGCGAACTTCGACTCGCCACAATTTAACGCCTTCAGATAAACTCTCGAGTAATAATAAAACACAGATAGTTCAAATTTCAATGCGATTTATTTGAGTGGAATCGAAATCAGTAGAGAGCGATATGATGAACAATATTTTTTGATTTGTTTTCCGGCGCAAAAATAAACAATGAAGACGGTTTCCCAACACGCGAACGGGCAACGTACAGCTGACCGTGCGAAAGACAGGGAAATTCGAAATTAATCCTCCAGACTTCCAACGACTGGCCTTGCGATTTATTTATTGTCTTCGTAAAAGCCAATCGAATGGGGAACTGAATCCGCTAAATTGGAATGGAAGATCAGTTGGAATTCTCGGAATTCGTGGAATAAGGACTTCTTCTTCTTTGAATTTGCCCTCGATAATCGTCGCTTGAATCACATTGTTCATCAGTTTCTTGATGGACAACCGCGTACCGTTGCACAATTTCGGATAATTCAGATTCCGCAACATGATCATGATCAATCCTACCTTCAGCTGTAAATTATGCCGCGGTGTTCCTGGCACATCAAGCGAGTTCAAAAATTCCGTCATATAGTTTTTCGCTTCATCCTCTTCGGTCACGCTGTCAACGGATTTGTACGAATGCAGTTCCCCAGCGATTTGACTTTGAATAATCAAATTCAAGTTATCGACGTCCTTATTCTTCGCTGCTAGTATTGCCCTTTCACTAATCCAATCGAACTTGTGCAATATGGGCACGTCTCCATCCATGTTCTGCGCGTTCCTCTTGCATTTGATTATCACGGACTTTCTGACTAATTATTGCACTACGTGTACGAAGTCCACGATTTGATCTCTAATAAGTGGCATTAGTCAAATAACTCTCCCTGAAATGGAATAAAGTCCTTTTTGACTAATCTATTAAAAAGACAATTTTTTTCAAAAAAAAAAGCTTACGAAATGAATGTATCGCAATAAATGCCCGCAATCCAATAAGGTTACCTCACTTTTTACACCCAAACTTATTTTCTGAAAAAATGATTGAATTGATAAACATTGCACTAAATTTCAATTGATCGTACTGCTCGTACCGTTAATGGATGTGATACGCGATATATGAGTATCCGAATTCAGTGTAATAATACGCAAAACTCGAATCAATTGCAGCAAAAAATAGCACATTTGTTTAATAGAAAATCACAATGCGAAAAGCGCAGCTGTCAAATTGCGCTCAGTTTCAGCATTGAACGTAGCACAGCGCCATCTGTTATTTGTCTCGTTAACTTCGCCACCCAAAATTCACGCAAAACATATGTTATCGCAATAAATTTCGTAATTTTCCGAAATTTTCCGAGCTTCACAACGAATTTTCCACTTTTATATCGCGCAAAATCATCAAATCATGTGATAAAATGCAAAATTTCGTCGAAACAAATTGAAATTCTCCACGCTTTTCCGGAATTTTTCGTGTTTTCCACTAACAGTTTTCTATTTTGCCATTCGAAAAGACATTCCGGAACAATTGCACACAATGTTCCATACAAAAAATCAATTTTCGATTTTTTCAATTTTCCGACTTTTCCGGAGGGTTTTCTCAAAATAAAAAAAAAATAAAAACCTTCTCCAGGCAATTACAAACAATTGAGAAAAAATTTGAGCCAAATTGGTCCAGACGTTCGTGAGTTATGCGCGATTCATTTTTATATTATAGATATATATATATATATATATATATATATATATATATATATATATACATATATATAGTTATATGCATGATATATTATAATATTATATGATCCAATTAATCTACTTAAATTTAATCAACTTGATTGCAGACTAATAAACAGCAAGCAAACAAACAATTCGGACGTTCGACAAAATGTATTCCATGGCAAATTCTACAACAAACGGTTCCAATATAACAGCTGTAAACAAGGAATCCACGAACAATTTAAAGTTCTTTTAAATACATTTACAAATCTAATATTTCACCAATTTGAATAGCCATCTACACCAAAGTTCACTGTTTTGAACTTGTTAAAAATGCATTAGTGGTAGATAGAACTGCATAGACTATATGGAAACAAAAATGTCTTTTAATAACAACGATCTACCAAGGGAGATAGTTTATTGAACGCCACTAACGAGGCTACCGACTTTTTCCATTTTAGAATGTTCCTGAATAGAATTAGTTCATTTTCACTATGTTCAAAGCACTGAACGCTAATTGTCTTAGAATTCGAGTCTTGGTATTACTGGGTGTGTTTGCACAACTGATTTTAAATTTAGGGACAACAGCAAATCGAGTTCGGATGCTTAAAATGTAAAGCGAACCTCAAGTGCAAAATAGACACAATAAGATTGGTACTTGTAATCCCTAACAATTAACAAAGAATCCTTTTACGATATTTCATTCCCCTTTCCAGTCATTGTTACAGAACTTGAATAGACTAAAATGACAACGAAGCCGAATGGTGCTACATGTGTAAAGTAAAGTAAGTTTTTATTTAATTTCCTTATCATATTTTTCTTATCTTTGTTTTTAATTTTTAATCGGAGCAATAAGGCTGTTAAAAAGATGTTTACACTGCACCTTTAAAATAAATAAAAAATAATATTGAAGACTTGATAGTTTAATTTGGCTTTAATCAAATAAGGTAAGTACTATTAATAGGTTTCCATCAGAAATTAAAAGGTTCTGGAATGTGTCCAAATGTTTTTCGTTTCACTCAGCTTGAGTGAAAAACATCACTGTGTCCAGGGGTTAGAGGAAAAACTGTATAATTTCGGCTGAAATCTTGTCTATTATCAATCACTTTATAATAATGCAGCTTTCAGCATGATAGTATTATAAATCTCTTTATCTCAGTCTCTATCAGAACTCAACTTAGTTCAAAGACAAGACAGGATTTTTAATTTCCATCGAATCTGCAATAATACAAGGGCGGTCCCAAAACTAATCGACATAAAAAAGAATACACGAAAAAGTTGGAAAAAATGTTCTTTATTTCTAGCGATACTCAACAGCTTTTATACCCTTTTTATAGTAAGAACCGCCAAACTCCTTAAAATAGCTATCAACCGCAGACTCCACCTCTCCGTTGTTGGCAAATCTTTTACCATCGAGCCATTTTTTCAGCTCGTCCGAGCGAATAAGGTGAGTGATAAAGCAATTCGAACTTTATTTCATTAATGTTGGCTATCACAATACTGGATGTGTGAACTGAAGCATTGTCTTGATGAAACAACACTTTCTTTTTCGCCAGATGTGGCCTTTTGCCCCATAATTTCATCAACTGAACGCTGCAATAATTAGCATAATATTCGCCGTTGATGGTTTTTCCTTTCTGAAGATTATCAATGAAAATATGGGAGCATTCCCCAAAACAGACGTGATGACCTTGCTTGCAGATGGAACCGTCTTCGTCTTCTTTGGGCACGATTCTCTCATTCCAGTCCACTGCTTTGACTGTTCCATGGTTTCAGGTGGAACAGGTCATCATGTCTCATAGATGATTATCTACATGATTATAAATCTCCACTTTACTGAAACATCTTCGACATTCTGTTGCTCTATTGAAAGCAAGCACCCAGCACGTGGCACCTATCTTGCGCACAGCTTTCTCATTGTCAAATCTGCGGTCAATATACGATACATTTTGAAATGCCAAAGGGAACGTGGTGACGTCCACTACTTACTCTGGCATATTTCATTCTATGCCGAAAGCATGTACCAAATCCCACCGTTACGAATCCAATAATTCATTAAAAATTGTCGTTTAAATGTAAGAGTTGTGCGGACAATGGCAGCCCTCTTTATCCAACCAATACCCAATATAGCTTACAGTTATTTCCTGAACGACGTAAAAATACTAATAACATTTTGTGATAATCCGCCTATTTGGAAAAAAAGATAAAAACGGGAGGAAGGTATACTACTTTGATTTTCCGCCGTTTTGGTAAACATTAGTCTTGACAGTTCATATTTGGCAGTCGTGAAGTAGAGACGTGCAAATTTATTATGGAAAAATATTCGATAAACCAACGTATTTTAATCGTTAAAACATTTTTTCAAAATCAATCATCGATTACTGTGACGATGAGAAAGTCACGTGAAATTTTTGGGGGAAACAACGTGCTAACAAGACGCACCACTTATCGTGTAGTGAATGATTTTGAAGAAAGGGAGTAGCTGATAGGGGCAAGCATGGACCAAAACGTACTGGAAGATCGCCTGAAAACATTAGTGCTGCTCAAGAAAGTGTTCAAAACAATCCATCAACCTAATTCGACGCCGTGCTCAGGAGCTTGGTTTTCAAAGAACAACTTTGGCCACATTTTTGCACAAGGATTTGCATTTGTTTCCATTTAAGATTCAGTTGACACAAGAGCTTCTTCCACAAGACCATTTACGCCGCCCTACATATGCCAATAGGATGTTACAGCTCGTCCATGACAACCCCGGTTTCCATGAAAAAAACGTGAGTGACGAGACACATTTTCATTTGAATGGATATGTGAATAAACAGAACAGTCGGTTCTGGGCAATGGAAACCCCTCAAATTATTCATCAGTCATCTTTGCATCCATTGAAAGTGACAGTCTGGTGTGCAGTTTGGTCAGGAGGAATCATTGAACCCTACTTCTTTAAAACTGAAAATGGCGTACCGGTAACTGTCAAAGGGGAGCGACATCGTGATATGATTGAAAACTTTTTAACGCCACAACTGCATGCTTTGGGTTTGATTAACATGTGATATCAACAAGACGGTGCCACATCGCATACAGCCGGGATTACAATGGAATTACTGCGAGATCTCTTTCCACAAGAAATTACAGGGTGGCGCAATATAACGTGCATATTTAAAAAATAGATTAAAAAATAAATACAAAAGGTATGGTTAAAATAAATCTAAGGTATTGTAGAGTAATAAATGGAGTTTATTTTTTAAAAATAACATCATCTAAATGGTGACCCTCTCTACGACGGCACTCCTCTAACCGCAAACGAAAATTATTGAAAACTTTCTTCAGTAATACTGGTGTAATGGCTGTCATTTCACCACGGATATTCTCCTTGAGCTGAACGATGTTTCTTGGATTATTACTGTACACTTTGTGTTTGAGGTATCCCCACAAAAAAAAAAAAAGTCAAGAGGCGTCAAGTCTGGACTACGTGGGGCCATGGGATATCACCTCTTTTCGAAAGCTGTCTGCCAGGGAACATCTGCTTCACCACCGCCATGAAGTCATTTGACAGGTGGCTCCATCTTGTTGGAACCAAGTTCTAGAATTCACTATTCTCGAACTTTCAATTTCTGGAGCCAAAAATCCGTCCAACATCTCAACATAGCGTTCCGTATTAACCGCGCATTTTCGAAGAAAAAAGGACCAATTATTCCTCTGCCAGAGATTGCTGCCCATATTGTCACTTTAGGTTTCTGGTGTTTGATTTTGGGATTTTTCACTGTTCCAGTAACGACAATTTTGACGGTTTACGAACCCATTCATAAGGAAATTAGAATCGTTGGAGAAAAGGATATTGTCAAAATTGAAAAATCGATTAAGCATTTCATTAGCAAATGCAAGCCTTGCTATGAAGTTAGACTTTTTCAATTCTTGTGTTAATTGCGGCTTCTATGGATGCAGTTTAAGATCCAATGTTAAAATTCGTTGCAAACTTCGTCGCGATAATTGTAAGACAGACGATCTCTTGCGAGTCGACATTTGTGGATTTCCTCGTACTGACTCCATAACTCCTTCAACATTGTCTTCGGTCATAGATGTTCTTGGGCGACCATTTGCTTGTGGTTTAAATGTTGAACCGCATTACCCATATTTTAATTAAATTAGCTCTCAGAGCTTCACTAATTCGCCGTAGTCCATATTCAGCACAATATAGTCGCCTAGTAGCAATATATGAACGAGAGTTCTCGTAAAATGCGCGCACGCAAAATGCGCGACGCTTCCCGTCGAAGTGATTCATAGCGACTAAAACTCCATGAGCCCGCCAACCCAACGATGTAGGCGCCCCCCCGCTCGCGCCTTTTCTACCCCGCAAAAAAAGATGATGCAATATGCACGTTCTATTGCGCCACCCTGTATTTCAAGAAATGGTGATGTTGATTGGCCTCCACGGCTGCCTGATTTGACTGCTCCGGACTTCTTTTTGTGGGGATATCTGAAAATCAAGGTTTATGCAAACAAACCAGAAACGCTTGAGTAACTCAAACAAAATATTCGCGATGAAATTAATGAAATACCGCGTGAAATGTGTGAAAATATAATGAAAAATGTGCTTAAAGGGGCTCGCAATTGTGAGGCTAACAGAGGCGAACATTTATCTGATATTGTATTGCATACATTAAATAAAACATTAATCAATATAAGATCCATTCTTTTTCATTTAATCAAAAATTATAAACAAAGTAGAATGTCTTCCCGACGGACACCCTGTATGTTTTACACACATGTACATGGATTTATTAAGAAAATGCACAGTGACTTTTAGAGACGCACGCGTTCCAAAGCCAAATATGCGATTCGTTTTATAGATTTTAAAAGACTGCTGAGCACAAGGAGGATGAAAAAGGACAGAGTTGGTAAATATCTGACATTTTACTAACACTTCATCACATTAAGAAAACGAAGGGCAAATTGTTACTACTTGGGATAGAAGCGGACTATCTGAGTTATCGGATAACGCAGCATCGATAATTCTGTCTACATTTTGTGTTGATGTGTTGGAAACACTCAAAGAATCCGAACTTTTTTCAATGAGATTCGAGATTTTCAGAATAAAGATGTTATTAATCTGCATGTAATTCTCAGACATTGAGAATTTCTCCCCGGTATTAACTGCATCTTTTTTATCGCTGAGAAAGTGTTTGTATGATCAACCATCATCAAGATCATGTACAAAAGGATATCATGACGATAGTCGATTATTCGACGATTCGATGTGTTCCTCAGACACATCGAATTGATCGCCGCTCAAATAATGATAGGTGATCGCATCGGAAGTCGAACCCGCGATCTTATGCATGATAGTCGCGTGTTCTAATCATCGTGCCACGGGCAATCTCCCTCATGTACATGTGGTTTCATTTCGGTTAATAAAGTAACGTTAATGAAGAAGCCTTGAAATTACCGCTTCGTGGCAGAATACGATTTATTGAATACTGTTAACAGATTCAATTCAATTCACTACTGACTTAGGCTGAGCTGAAATACAAAATTTTAGAGATAAATTGTTACGTCTTTTGAGTTAATGTCAATGGATAATTCACATTGTTTTTGTATGTAATGTCGAAAACAATTCAATTCTTTCAAATAGAAACTGTAAATATGTATATATTTTGAATAAATTCAATTCATAGTTTCCCACAAAGTAGAGATTTCACCACGTGCATAAGAAAGACAAAACGGCATAATTTAATTGTTTAAAAATTCGACAATTTATCGGAGCATCACTGACCACAGTCCCCGTTTATATTCCTGTATAAACAGGGCGTAAGAGTGGGCCAGGAAAATTTAATACGTTATTGAAATTAAATTGAAAAAAGGTAAAAAAGTCAAACAACCAATAAATGTGTAATAATGGTGAAACATTTATATGTGTAGGAACAGTAAAACAAATGTCACCTAAAGTTAAAATTTTTAGAAAGATGTAAAAAGCAGAGTGCATAACAAATATAGTTGGATTTAACTAATGTCGGCTAAAACATATGTTATTCAAGTAGATTATATGTAGAAAACTGTTAAGTTTTGCCAGTGAGATATGGCGTTTGCATTCATTATATTGACAGATAGTATCTATATCTAACAGAATATTGAATGGTGTATAAAACAACCTTTTATTTCAATGCAAAAATAAGAAGAACTGAAGAAATGAGTTAGAAAAACCTTAATCTCATTAGAATATTAGAGAATTTGGATCATATCATCTGAAAATGTGGTGTTCCAGGGAATTTTGGATTGCCTGGAGCGAAAGGTGGCTTTTGGTTTACAACTGTGTGAGCCGGAAATATTCCAAGGAAGCTTGTAATATTTCTCACAAATTATTCACCGAGGAAGGAAAAAAATAAAGAATAAAAACACAAGGAATTAGAATTTGGACGGACAATTTCTATTTCTTTATTTGCAATTGAACAATTTGCGCGGAAGCTGACCAATGTGAACTGGATAGTTTGAACTCACAGTAACAAGTAAGTTTTAGCTTGCAGATTGTAGCCATCTTTAGAATATTCTGTAACGCACACCACTCAAACTATTAAAGCTTGAGTTGGTGTGTAATTTACGCGCTCAAGCCGTGGATGTTTGGCGGATTAACATTAGGGTGGCCAGGCGGATGCCAAACTAAAATGAATATGAAAGTTGTCGGAAATATACATATTTTGGCATCAACATTCCGCCCGCCTTGCAGTGCCACTGCAATGAATGAACAATAACTGATCTGTCTTATATATACTCTTGTAGAATGAACGAGAAGCGCTTGAGGAAAATCATATTTTTTGGAATATATAGCTTGAATTATAATAGCTTAAATCTAGCTGAAAAAATCAAAATGTAAGTTTGTGTTTTGGTCTGAAAATAAGAAAACTGGTAGTGCATATATCGATATTCAGTTTATTAATTCATATATATTTCTAAAGAGCTCAGTGCGAAACGTAATAAAATTTATGTGGAGCATGAACCGTAGATCATCCACCCAAAAATAGTAGCCTGTGCAGTAGGCAGCCCCGGTCTGGTGACTCGAGACGACCACAAGTGCGAATTATGCCGCCAGAATCTAGGGAAGGATTTAGATTCAAAAGTGAACTAGATGAAGCTAAAGAATTCTTAGAAAATAGTACCTTATATTCCTCCGGATAATAGGCCTTTTGGCACATTCTAATTAATACGTCTCTGGCCATAGTAAGTTCAGAACTCATGATCAAAGTGGATTCTTTGGAGTTCGAACGGAATTTCGGATGTGTACGATAGAAGAATCGATACACGTATGCAAACACCCGATGTGCCTTGTGAAATGAAGAAAATCGTTCAAGAATGTCCTCAAATTTTCGGAAATAGGAAAAATGAGTTTGTACTGACTTACGCTCCAAATCCGTCTCAGAAGTAGGAAAGGGATTGGAATTAGGCCAACAACTCGTAGAGTCTCGGAGCTAAGGCGGCCCAGACCACCATAAATCCTTAGCGGCAATATCGTGGGGAAGAAGCCCACGACTAGCAAGATCCGCAGTATTAGTCTCCGAAGGCACATGGAACCATTTGGAAGGGTCAGTAATTTGAACCATTTGTGAAACTCTGTTGGCAACGAAGGTCATCCTACAGCAAGGAGGTTTAAAAAGCCAGGAGAGGACAATGGAAGAATCTGTCCAGCAGAATATGCAATACTTTGGAACATCCAATACTGGAAGCAAACAATCGATCATTTCTGCTAAAAGGACAGCACCACAAAGTTCTAACCTTGGAATGAACAATGGTTTCACAGGATCAACCTTGGTCTTTGAATAGACCAGGTGAGTTGAAAGGGAAATACCTTTAGCTATTCGTATATATAAAGCGGCTGGGTATGCTTTCTCCGAAGCATCACAGAAGCCGTGGAATTGGACATCGGCTAAGATATCCCTTGAATTTGCCGTCCACTTCTTCAAGGAAACCCCGGCTGATTGGAGAGCAGATTTTAGCTCATTCTTTGCTTTAATAGCCAGCGGAATAGAATGAGCAGCAGCCAGGGCATCATCCACATACATATAATTGCGAAGACTTTTGCTCACAATCAGATGGCTGGCTTGCACATCATCAGCTAGTTGGAGGAGAGTCCGAATAGCAAGGTACGGAGTACAGTTGACCCCAAAGGTCACTGTTTTTAGCTCGAAATCACGAATATCTTCATCAATATCGTTTCGGAATAAAATTCTTTGGAACGGAGTATGATGTACAAGTATCTGCCTATACATTTTTTGAATACGAATCGGAAAAATCTCCATCTCTGGATTAGAAGAGTTAAGTCATTTTGCAGTACCGGACCAGTATGCAAAATGTCGTTGAGACTTAACCCATTGGAGGATGCAGAAGAAGCATTGAACACCACGCGAACTTTCGTGGTTGTGCTCTCCGGTTTGATAACTGCATGATGTGGTAAATAATAATGCAGAGGATTTTTACACAAACTTGAAGTCCAAACTTCGAACATATGCTTCAACTGGGCGTATTCTAGAACTACATTATCATACTTTCTTTTGAATTCAGGAGCTCTACAAAGTCGAGCTTCATTTCGAAGGAATTGTGCCATGGCACTTGCTCTGGATTGGCAATATGCACTCTTTTTGAATATCCTTCTTTGAACGGCAGAGCTACAACGTATCTACCATCTTCATTCCTCTTCGTGTTCGCGACGAACAAACCCTCACAGAACTTATCTGATGCCGTCATGAAGTTCTTCCGTGGAAGATTCTCCACCTCCCAAAAGCGAGAAATTTCTTTATCTGAAGAGATTTTGCAGAAATTCGAAACTATGTTTGAGGTGGTAGAAGAGGTACGAAGTGAAACTGGGCCGGTCAAGGTCCACCCGGAAATGGTTTCTTGGGCCATTAATGAACCACAGATCTCACGCTTTACACCAGATAGCATAATAGAAGGTATGGAATCACACTCAATAAGTATGTCTATCTTAGAACTTGTGTAAAAGTGTGGATCTGCCAATTGAATTTGCGGAAGATCGGAAATGGAAGGCGCCAGAACCGTTCGCGATGGAAGATTCCCTGACAAACGAGGAACAACCAATGCATTGACTGAAATATCTAGATTCTCATCAAATCTAGAGACAAGAACTAAAGTGCATTCCTTTTGGACTGTAGCGGAAATTGAATTGTTCAGACCGGAAATGCGAGCGCTCGTGCGTTTGAATGGGAGTTTCAGAACGTTGAACAGCCGTTCTGAAATGAAAGTCCTCTCAGAACCAGAACCGAGGAGCGCGCGGGCCTGATAAGTAACCCCCAAATGCAATATTTTTACTAATACCGTCCACAGTAAAATACCCCTAGAATTTGTCGAAAAACAAGTTTGAACAACTCCAGCTCCTGGACTAGTGGACTGCATTCAATTGAAAGAAAATGGAGCGGAATTAGGATTCAAACTAGAACTGATGCTTGCGCTAGGTGACGGATTGGAAGAATTGTTGGAATTATGTGAGCCTTTATGCAGCAAAGTATTATGACGCTTGTTGCACTCAAAACAATTATTTTTGCTTGAACAATACTTTACCGCGTGGGATTTGGAAAAACAGTTTAGACAAAGTCCTTGTTTTTTTAATTTCCGAAAGTCGCAGAAATTTCGGACACTTGCGGATTATGTGCGACTCTTTCGGGCACAGTGGACATTTTGGAGAGGTAACATTGTTCTGGAACGAATTAATTTTCCTAGCTTCCTTGGAATGCGAATTTTTATCTGATTGATTCCCTTGACGTCCATCGTTGAACTTAGGCAAACTTCGAATTTCCGAAACTGACTCTAAAATTCGATGTCGATTCGTCAGGAAAGAATCAAGAGCTGACCATTTTGGAATTGAAGTTTTGTCAGCTAAACTTTGTTCCCACAGAGTTAATGTTGAATCCGGAAGGCGGTTGGAACACAAAAATACAAAAATGGGATCCCAACTTCCGATATCGATATCAAGTAACTGCAGAGCAGAAATACATGAATTCATATCGCGTTGGAGATCCTTAATAGCCCTTCCGGGTTCAGTTGGAATAGTCGGAAGGTTGAATAAAATCTTTAATTGCCCATTGACAAGGATTCTCTTGTTTTCAAATCGATTGCAAAGATTCTCCCAAGCCAACTGAAAGCCTTGGTTGATCAATGGACTTCTTTGAACTATGTCGCGTGCTTTACCTTTTGTCTTCTGAGTCAAGTGGAACAATTTCTCGACCGGACTATGACGGGAATTCTTGATATACACGGCAATGAACATATCCCGGAATATGGGCCAAGACATATAATCCCCATTGAAGACCTCGGTTTCGCACGGTGGAAGATGGAAAGAATAGCCGGAATATGTATCGGGAGAATCAAATGAGAAAGGCTGATAGGAGGGGGTGGAATTTCCCTAAGAACTGATTGCTTCTTGAAATCCTCACAAAGCTGACCAATTTTGTCAAGCACTTGCAGTACGTCACGTACGTACTTTTGTACTTGGCACGCAACGTCTCGAGTTCTGAGGCCCTACCCCCGTGCTCACCGTCTGCGTCGTCGCCTACACTCTCATTGTCATCTTCCTCTTCGTGGTCCCGATCATGAAGACGTCTGTCGAATGCAGCCTTAATTTCTGACCAAGTCGACTTAAGTTCTTCAATATGAATTTCTGCCGAAAGAGCAGAGCATAGAGGAACTTTATTGTCACTGATATCCGCATCGAACTCTGTGAGACGATCAGCTAAACGAATGAATGAATCAAGTGACATTATAACTTGATTTCGAAAATCGAGCAGAAATTTTAATTGAGGAAAAAAAATTTAAATGTAGACAAAATTTAGTTTCGGGAAAAGTAGTTAGTGCACTTTTGAAATATAATTATCAAAATAACGCACAAAAATGGAAAGGAATCAAAAAACAAAACAAAAAAAGTTTGCGGAAAGAAATACGGAGATATATTCCCTTAGAATTATTTCCGCCGAAAAATTAAGGCTTCGGTGAACAAACAACGAAAAGAAAAAAAACTAGAATGAAAATTTTCCAAAATTAAAAAAACAAAAAAAAATTTTTTTTCAAATATGAAAAAAGCCAAATGTAAAAATTACTTTTAAAATGTATTTTTTAAATATTCAGAATTAAAGAATTTTTTTTTTTCTCAGAAAACAAAATTGCCTAGGTTTGAAAATAAAAAGAAAATCAAATTTTCAAAAATTTGGTGAAATTTAAGACAATATGTTGATTAAAAATTTTATAAGAATTGAGAAAAATATTTGCATTTGCACTGGAGTGTCACAAACAGTATGAATGCCGACCAGAATGAAGAGTAAGGTGAAAGGTTTATTATTAATAGAAGCCAAAAACCTACTTCGGTTTGAATTTGCGAACAAAAAAAAAAGACAAATTGAAAAAGTAAATAAATTTACCAAAAACGCTAACAAACGACTTGCACCGAATGTAGGGTACGCTACAAGATATAGAGTGCAGCGTTGAATGCCCAAAAAAGCACTTCGCCGATATTTCCGACAAACAGAAAAAATAATCAGTCGTAACAAACAAATTGAATAGCGACTCGAACGGGCTGTAGGGTACAGTACTCAGAATCTCAAAAGAGAACACAAGATATAATAGGTACTCTTATATAAGTATATGCGTCAGCGTCACTGAAAGAGACGCTTAACAACAAGCTGTACCGCGACGTCGACAGCCAACAGCGAACAAAGCGGAATTACAACAAACACCGTCGATGGACAAAACGAAGATCTCTTGATGGTTACAGCAAATGTGCATATGGATATAAATTAGACCGTTAGGACGTGTGTGTGGTGATGTGCAATGGCAATTGGAATTACATACATATATGGATGACAATGTTTTGTGTTTAGAACAATATTGTTGTGAGATCGTTTTGTCGCGGAGTGGCAGAGAAAACAAGAGAATTTGAATACGAATGTGGACGTATGTACAAGTTAACACCATAGTTAATAAGACAAACAGAATAAGAAGAATAACAAAAGAGTGCAATGACTCTTGTAACCTAATACTATAGTTAATAAGACAAATAAAATAAAGAATTGCTTACTGTCAAATTTTATTAAGGTGATAATTGCCCAATAATTGCAATAGTGCAATTAGTACTTGAGAATGAGATCATTGGGAAATTATCAATCTTGCAGAAACTGAAAGTATTTAGAAATTATCAACATCTGCAGAAAATGAAAATTATTGTGAAACGCCTTTTCAATAAGGTGAAGAATATGAAATAAAAGGAAAGGAAATTGTAAAATTAAGTTTAGTTCTATTTTTTCAATCAATAAAGAAACAACATACTGAAACCGGAAAAGAAACATTGTTTTTTTTTTTAGTTCTTAATCAGCAAAGAACGTAACTTACATATGTATATATCTCTGACGCGAACGGCAAAAGCAATCTCTTAACAATTTATAAATTGGGGGAAGAAAGAAAGAAAAAACAAAAACAATATCTTGCAACCGAATGTAATTATTTGTCACAGAAGTTATGCACAAAATTATGAAAAAGTCAGACAAAATTATTAATTTTTTTCCTTTGGAATATATATATTTTTAAGACAATGTTTACTAATTTTGGCGCGACGGCGATGTATTTTTTACCCGAGCTCAAAGAAAATTCACCGCACTGTGTTTGTTGATCGTTTTGTCGTCGGCAAAACGCACTGAACAATTTTTTTTTATGTTTGCTACTGATGGTAGCTTAGATAAATGCACTACGTCTCTTATGAAAGGTAAAAGCAAAACACAAACTCACCTTTGATTTTCCAGACGGATGAATGCGATGGATAAATGGATGAGTAGATGGATTGATAGTTGGATGGATGGTTGTCAACTTCCAGAAATCTCACAGCAATTTATACCAAAAACAATCCGGTTCGACAAGAACCATGAAAATGTGGTGTTCCAGGGAATTTTGGGTTGCCTGGAGCGAAAGGTGGCTTTTGGTTTACAACTGTGTGAGCCGGGAATATTCCAAGGAAGCTTGTAATATTTCTCACAAATTGTTCACCGAGGAAGGAAAAAATAAAGAATAAAAACACAAAGAATTAGAATTTGGATGGACAATTTCTATTTCTTTATTTGCAGTTGAACAATTTGCGCGGAAGCTTACCAATGTGAACTGGATAGTTTTAACTCACAGTAACAAGTAAGTTTTAGCTTGCAATTTGGGACAAAGCGACTAAAAGAGCATATAAGACAGATTGTAGCCATCTTTAGAATATTCTGTAACACACACCAATCAGACTATTAAAGCTTGAGTTGGTGTGTGATTTATGCGCTCAAGCCGTGGATGTTTGGTGGATTAACATTAGGGTGGCCAGGCGGATGCCAAACAAAAATGAATATGAAAGTTATCGGAAATATACATATTTTGGCATTAACATCATCATTTGAATAAACATAGTCTATGTATGCTAGTTTTTCGGACACAGTAAAAAACGGAAAGAAAAAATTAGAATCAAAAATAGTTTTATCGACCTTTTTGCTCTTGAAATGTTATTTTTCTTGAATTTATTTAGCTGGGCTTTCAAAGCATGTAAATCAAAGATTGCTTATTTCACTACTTACGATACTCCATCCATGTTGATCCGTCGTCGTGACCGCATCGTCGTTATTAACAAGAAACCGTTCCGCATTTGTATTCGGACTGTTTGAAAACGCAAATTTCATTCTGTGTTTTATAAATATCCCCGTAGTCGCGGAAAGATATTTTAAATCCAAATAAATCCAAATTAGAGGAATACATACACGAATATATAAATACTATGCAAATAGAATAAGCAAATAAGTATATTTATAAATTTGTACGCATGTATAATTTTTATACTATTCCTTTTTCCCTGCCTTAATTATCATTAGTGGTTCTTACAGTTATACAGGTAAATACAGGACATAAAAGGTTACTTTAATAATTACAACGAGCTACAATTATTAATAAAATAACTGAACGCAGAAAGTATTTTTTGCAAACAGATAAAAATATCTCGATACCCAAACTGTATTGTTCTAAATGTCGCAACTCTTATGGGGATATTCCTTTGATAGTTGACAAATTTATCCACAACTTTTAAATTCAAGTATGTAATTATTTTGTTCCCAGATTCATCATCGGTTGGCATTTAATTTAGGGCTTTGTAACAAAATCCGATTTACTACTTCTTCACGACGGCTCACCGACACACTTTAACACACATTACTTTTTCGCACCGTTTTGTTGTCTAAAACGATCTATTTCAGTTTTTCGCACTAATTTACGGAATTTTTGGAGCCTGAATTTAATCACCTTGCTTGGATCATTCATATATGTCTCTTGAAATGATTGATTAGGGGTATCCAAAAGCACCATAAACATCTCAGTTTTCCGAGCACATTTATTCCGATGACATTTTGCACAATTACTAATGTAATGTTTTACATCTTTCTTCATACCAGCCCATCGGAATTGTCTCCTCTTTTCACTCCTGCGTGCCCCCCTAGTGGACCGTCATGGAAATCCTTCGGTGCAGTCAATATTTCTCGACGGTCTTCCAGTAACACGTACCAGGCGTTGTCCGATGCATCGCGTTCACTATTGTTCGAAATGCATAATTAGAATTAGAAGATCAACTCGCAAATATAACATTATAAATCCCTAATGTAGCATAACATAAAAAAATATGAAACCTTAATTTAGAAAATAATTTAATTTAATAAATATACCTATATAAAGATAAAAATAAAATAAAATTCCGCCTCCTGGGAGATTGCTTTCCTAATTAAGGCAGTGCATTCGGAATAATAATTGTTCCATGTTGGCGTGGGAAATGTCTACCGACCCATCAGTACGGGATTTTCCACCCCTCCACAGAGAATAATGTGTCTCTTGGAACATAATTATTTTATCATACTCTTCGACCCTCCATAACCTCGCCTGAGCAGCTAAGACTCCACTAGGTCATTTAATTTCGTGGCAGGCAAGCCAGCATTCGACATCTAAGCATAGGGTCACCAAACCAGACGTGAATGAAGCCTTCAGCTTCTTTTCTAATCCCAACAGAATGTTCTCATCTGACCTTCCCTTATATGATTCAGATAGGGTATTCTGGGTCGTGCATGATAGAGTCTGAAGCCGCGTGGTAAAATGCCGAATGTACTAATCTGGTGCGCCTCATAAATGTCTCTAAGGACGGAATCCAACGATTGGGTGCGCGGATACGTTGCTTTAATTAGAGACAAAATTGCCCCTATTGAAACGAAAGTACGAAGTCTGATCAGTTCATATGCTCCAGAATTTCAATAGTTACCAACATTACTTTGCAAAATTTCTTTGCTAACCTCCAAAATCCTCAAAATCGGACAATCTTCTCCTAAAATCTAGAACGCTTGTTGATCCCTAGAATACGATTATTGGTCCGAAAAGTGACTCTCTCAGTAAAGACGATTATTGGTCCGAAGATCGACTACGTCAATTATATTGTGTGCCTTTAGTGTTTCCTAAACGTGTACAGGAACGACCATCACATATGAAGTGATACCCGTTTGCCTATTTTAACAAAGGAGCGAGCTCGCGCTTTCGTCAACACTAACCAAAAATGTAAGTGTTGCACTTATTACGAATTGCTGTGGGTCATCGAACACCAATGGTGTCACCAATATTTATTGTTAACTTTTAAAAAATACAATATAAAAATATAATGCTATACAAAGTACAAGAGAATGTTAAATCACAAAATAATTAATTACATTTACTGTTAAAAAATGTGCTTTCCTGTTCCACGATGGCACTTTACTTTTCTTATTGAATCTATGTATAAATTGTGGAATTGATGGGTTTGAACTTTGGAAAATAATTTTTTGAATGTTCGCTGTTTCCTTGTTAACGTCCAAACTAACTAAAAATTCTCAAACAGTTGGTTAAATTTTGTACAGTTTGCTTTTTTTAGTATAAATCTTGCCCTGAGTGTATTGGCTTCTCTTATTCATCAGAAAATTGTGTTGTAACTATTGGACAATGATCGCTTCCAGAAAGGTTGTGGTAAATCTTCCATGAAGAATACATTTTTAACAACGTGAAAGAAATGGTAAGATCAATGTGCGAAAAAGTTTTGTGTGTTAAAGTGTGTCGGTGAGCCGTAGTTAAGAAGTAGTAAATCGGATTCTGTTACAAAGCCCTAAATTAAATGCCAACCGATGATGAATCTGGGAACAAAATAATTACTTGAATTTAAAAATTTTGGTTAAATTCGTCAACTATCAAACTATCAACATTTAGAACTATACAGTTTGGGTATGGAGATATTTTTATCTGTTTGCAAAGAAATGCTTTCTGCGTTAAGTTATTTTATCAATAATTGTGGCTCATTGTAATTATTAAAGTAACCTTTTATGCCCTGTATTTACCTGTATTACTGTAAGAACCACTAATGATAATTAAGGATAATGATAATTAAGGATAATTAGTATAAAAATTATACATGCGTACAAAGTTATAAATATACTTATTTGCTTATTCTATTTGCATAGTATTTATATATTCCTGTATGTATTCCTCTAATTAAGACCTTCAAAAAACATGGCGTTATGTATGTTTTATCTCTTAAACTGTAGGAGTTTATCGACTTTTAAAATAAAATGTAAAATTTTTTGCTAATAGCGGAAACAAATCTTTCCCAATTTTTGTGATACTTGTTTTGTTGTTTTAATAACAAAATACTAAGTGTTTACAAAAAAGAAGAAAATTTTGATTTGCAATTGAAACCCCTTCTATATTGCAATAATTATTTTGGTCACATAGAGCAAGTCAGTGATGCTCTTATTCAGATGCTCTTATTTTGTAAAAATAGCAAACGGGTATCACCTCTGAGGTGCAAAGGTGCGGAGGTACAGTAGTTCTTATGCTGATTAGTGTAGAATTGCGACTTTATTTTTTAATTTATTGGGTGGTTGAAACTGAGCTTCCGCTTGATCAGCAAGAATTAAGTTTTGGTTTCCGGTCACTCATGACACCACCAAATAGAGTTTAGGGCAGGCCAAGTGTGGAGCAGAGGAAAAATGCCCGTCGTCAGAGAGGTAACTGATTTCTCACTTTCATGTACATAAAACGAATTTCCATAAGCGTTATAGAGCTCTGTTTAACTGCGCCAGCTGGCGCCTTTGTGGAAATAGCAAATGGGTATCACCTCAAAGGTGGTACGCATCCCTGTAGTAATTTAGAATTTTCGGCAGCACTTAGCAAAACTCCAGGTGTAGACAACATATCTTACCCAATGACTAAAACACTTTCTAACCTCACTAAAAACAGAATAATTTAACTTTTCAATAATATTCTCACAAAATTTGTGTTTTAGATTTATAAGAATAGCTTTATAATACCGATACTGAAACCAAACCCCGAAAGGACAAACATTACATAGTATACGCCTATAATCCTTAGTTTATGTATGTCCAAAGTTCTCGACAGAATAATTGCGAGCCGCTTGTATTGGTTTGCAACCACCAAAACTCTAGTACAAAAGCAACAGTTATGACTTAGAAAGGGTCGATCAATATCACTAAGTGCAGACCCATATCTCGATAATTTCTCTAGATTTTGTCCAAGCATATGATAAGGTTGGAACTCGTACCATTTTCAATCAACTCAGGGAATGGAAAACAGGGCCAAATACATATAACTACGTTAAGAACTATTTTACTAACAGGAAAATCACAGTACGTGGTAATACATCCTACTCCAATATTCACCCTCTTTAAAATGGGGAACCATAGGGATCCCCTTTATCTGTAATCTTATTCCTAATAACATATAATAAGCTTTGCCTGATTATATCGCTATCATGTACAACAGAAAAGAAGGACAGGACAAGCTAACAGTGTCAACATCTGCATATTTGCAGAAAACACATTGCAACCCTCAGATTTCTTGTGAAAATTCGTCTATAGAAACAGTTAGTTCTGAAAAAATCTTAGAAATAACGCCCAACGCCCGATATCGTTGGAATTTCCACTGAAACAGTAGAAGACTGAATATTACAAAATGTCTGTCATGCAATATATTTAATTTCAGCACATTTTGATAAAATCTAAAGCTTCTAAAAGTCTATACACAGACGGTTGAAAACATGACAACAAAACAAGATACCGCATAGTTCAAGGAAACAGAATTATTATTAGCTACAGCTCCAGTTATTCTGCCGAGCAATAAATAAAATAAAGTAAATAAAATTTTCCATTTTAGCAGATTCCCTTCTATCTGTAGAATCTATTAAGAATATCAAACATGTTGGTTACTACACTTCTAGTATCAGAAAAATGTTTATGAAGAATGAGAGACGAATGGTATTAGCATGAATACCAACCAGCCCATGCTCAAATTGAGGAAAATGAATTTGCAGATTGAGAAGTGAGAAACGATAGATGATACAAATACAATACATGATAACGGACTCAACTCACAACATAGTCTCTCCGCGGATAATAAATTGTACGAAGAAAACAACACCAACTCAATCAACATCCTATGGTGTTTCTCGTCAAAGCAAAACCTATAATCCGTATAATTTCTCAACCTTGAGAGAGAGATAGAAAAAAGAAACGGATTAGCGTTTAATCCAATATGTGTTTGTTTTCTTTTCTTTTCTTTTCTTTTTTGTAGATTTTGTATCAGGCACATGGCTCGTAATATTCTATTTTCTGTTTGCTTCTTTCCATGTTTTCTTGAGTTTTCAAAATAGTTCACAATAATCGTTGGGGATGTTTATCTGTAATTAATCGTGACGCAAACATCGTGTTTTCCATTTCTAAATAATTCGTTTATAAAATTCAAAATAAACCTATTAGCAAATTTAAAATGCAATATAAACTGGAAAGTTTATAAACTAGATTTGCATCTCTCTTCTTCGAAATAGATAATATATCTGTGCTTACAAGGAAAACGACTTAACTATATTACGTAATTTATTACAAAGCTCTTTTTAACTAACACTTAACTCCAGTTAAGGCGTTTTGCCTTGTAATCAATAGACATAATATCTAGAAAATATGATACACAGCCAAATTCAATTATGCAATTGTCGAAGCATTTTGAAGTTAAAAATGTTTGGCAACAGTAACTATTGCTGAGATCAGTTCGCTTCATTACTTTTCTTCTTATTGGTGCGTAATGCGATTTAAAACATTGGCGACAAAGTCAAGAATTATGTTTGATGTTTTTTGCTAAACGTCAGAACAAATCCTTCTCAACGATCCAAATGTACCCAAGCATCGAAGATAACTAATTTGTATAATAGTCTGTATGGCATGGTACATCGATCATTTTAAACAAAATTGTTGGGGCAGCACGAATGAAAATAAAGAAACAGACGCCAGACAGACAAAAAACAGAGATGTCACCGTTCGAACGACGAATGTCCTTGATGAATAGAAGGATGCATAGGACAAGGAAGAAAATGAAACAAATGGTGGCCCTACTACAGCTGCCATGCAGAAAGACATGAGTTAAAATCTGGATTTGTAGTGGGTAGAACACTTAATCATATTGTGTGTGAGTGCCTGAAGATAGTTATGGAACTCTGGTCACAGATAATCAAATTTGAGTTACTGTTTCCGAGTAGAAGCGGACAAATTACACAATTATTGATAATAGAACTTATTGTCTAGCACCAAATTAATGCGAGATTAGGGCTTACGAATAATGCCGGCAGTGCTATTTACGACCGATGGCGATGGGTTGATAATCAGTATGCATCAGCTACTGAAAATGATTTGACTCAATGAATGCAAGTTTGATGATTGGAATTTATATGTTTTAGGCCTTGCGTTCAAAATATGCGGCCCTAGTGTGTACACCAAATATCGCGATATCAGTCTTTAATCCATTTTTCTATCTGACATGGTAATGCCTTATCATTGGACATATATCACCCTTTTGTGAACACGTGTAGACATAATTGGCGGGGCACTGCGAAACAGTACTGCAGCCTTCTCAAGCAGTAAGAAAAATTCAGGAAAATTGGGTTGGTGGAAAACACGAAGAAAACCAAGGTATTTATTTATTTTGACGAATGAAGGTTCAATTATAACTTTGGGCTGGTGGATTACTTCATACATGAATTAAACTGATGATGTCAGCCTGGAGATTAAGGGAAACGTATTAATTGAATTTATTGTGGGCCTAGCAAACGATTTAATGCCAAAAACCTCTCTCAATGAACACAAATCCAACTGTACTAGATACTACTCCTATCTGTTTCGTAATATGGCGCATAATAATGGATTTTGACAAGAGGTTGAATCAGGATTTGTGAAATATATGCACTCTCTACCCGGCAAAACACAGCGTTGCATGTGTCATATTGTGCGAACGAGCGCAGAGATGCATAAAAAAACAAATGTAGCGTTAAAGATAAATCGTTTTCAGTCTTAAAATTAGGTTTAGCATTTCTGAAAATAATCAAATAAATCAAAAAAAAAATAATTCATGAAACACTTAGAGAAGTCTTTATTTCCCAATTATTAGGAATTTCCTTTACTGCCGTCAAAAGATGTTACTTTTAAATTTCTCTGGGTAACTTAAGCTCAAAGGAGATTGGGCCTGTCAACAAGCCTAGTGATCCGACCTCTTCCAAGGCTGGGAATTTGCTTGAGACCTCAGTCTCGGAAGGCAGACACGCTAGACCTTCGAAGAAGAGGTATAACGATCGGCGCCTAGTTCTCAGAATTTTTGAGAGATCTGGCAAGGTCGGTCCGAGTAAACGGGATGCTTCATCTAATGACGTGCCAGTATCCAAAAGGTCTAAAGTACTGGTCCAAGGTCCTTTGCTAAGGTTGTCAAGGACAGTCTGGTGCTGACGATAGTCAACGGGGGAGATGTGGACGGCACCATTCCCAGGGGCAAGTGCAGTCATATCGAAAATACTCTGGCTTCGGTGTACTCCTAAGTCCTCAAGGAGATGCCTGGTCCAACTCATGTCTGTAGCAATGCAGGCGGTTCCAAGGTCGATTTAAGCTCATCGCTTTTGGAAACAAGCGCTCTATTGAGTGCTGTCGTGCAGTTCTGAAGAATGTTGACAGGGGCGGTTCTGGATGTCGTCAATAAAGAGGACACCCCGACCCGACCCAGGGCACATGCATGGATCCCGATGATCCCTAAGGATGCGGAATCCATAATTCGTTGGCTTAGGGAGTGTAATCCCAACCTTCGAACACACAACTGGAGGTTGGTCGATTTGGTGAGGCGGGATGGGCTCGTAGGTATAGTTACTGCTGGACACTCATTTTCCTGGTAATTTCCGAAATGGAACTGTAGCGAACAATGTGGCAAATCCACCATGGCAAATCGTAACCAAACCCAAAATAGTGTGGGCAAGCTTAAAACCATTTAAGTCGCCCGGACCGGACATGATTTCACCGGGTGAACTACAAGTGGTGGCTGATACGCTAATTCCATGGCTTGAGGAGCTCTACATTGACTGTATCGACCTAGAACATATCCCTGCTGTGTGTAGGGATACCAGGGTGGTCTTTATTCCCACAGCCGGGAAAACCTCCCATACGAGACGAAAAGATTTTAGATCTATCAGCCAGTCATCGTTTCTCCTCAAAACACTGGAGAGACTCATTGACAGTTACCTTAGGACGAGCATAGACCGGGAGCTGCTGTCAGATGGACAATATGCTTACTGCAAGGGTAAGTCTACTGAGACTGCCTTGCATGACTTCGTCGGATTCATCGAAGGTTTATTCGCCGTCAAAGAATATAATTTAGTAACCTTTCTAGATATAGAAGGGGTGTTTAATGACGTCTTTTTCCGATACGATAGTCACAGCACTATCAAACCCGGGAATAGACGTCAGTTTTAGGAGGCGAACGAACGATCTTCTTACAAAGAGACATGACAGGGCTAAATTAGGGTCGCCGAACCTAAACAGATTTGTTAGTAAGGGAACACTCCGAGGTGGGGTTCTGTCCCCCCTACTATGGAACCTCGCTCTGAACAATATTCTGTTCCCTTTAGAGGATGCTGGTGTCAAGGTTGTCGTATATGCAAACGATGTGGCAATAGCAGTTAGGGGGAAGTTTTAGAGAACAGTCAGAGACATACTTCAAAGACCCCTTCTGACTGTAACGAAGTGGGCGACCGAAATGGTTCTGTTCACCAGGAGGTACAAGACTCCACCTGTGCATCCTATCTCCCTGAGAGGTATTGAAATTCTTTTCGCGGACTGCACAAAATATCTAGGTATGATATTGGACAGGAAGCTGAATTTGAAACTCAACATTCTGGACAGGGCGGAAAAGGCCACAGTGCGGCTCTATGCGTGCAAGAGGGCAATAGGGAAACAATGGAGATTAAAGCCTTGCATTGTTCACTGGTTGAATCCTGCAGTAGTAAGACCGATAATATTGTGTGGAGATATCGTCTGGTGAAATGCTCTTAAGAAGTCGACATACTGTAAAATACTGGACAAGATCCAAAGGATGGGTACTCTGTGTATGTAAATGTAATTTTGCATTTATTATCCCTGGACATAATTAACATGCAGACTGCCGCAGCTACGTCAGTAAGACTAAGAGAGCTCTCACAGTGGTTAAAAAGTGGCTACGGTCATAGTGTAATCCTTAACATGGTTCCTGATGTAACAGGCAGCACAGACTACACTTTGGCCAAACCAGACCACTTGGACCAGATTGAGATACGTGAAAATGTAGATCTCCAGATGAAAGACTGTATGTCGACTTCTACATTGACAGCTAAAAATTTAATAATCAGGTGGGTTTCGGGGTCTACTTCAAAGACCTAGGGCTAACTATAGTGTAGTGTTTATCAGGCCGAAATTTTGGTCATTAAAGAAGTGGCAGAATGGCTGAGATATAACGTCCTAACCACATAGAAGTCCATAGAACACCTTCTCTGCAATTGCCCCGCCCTGGCGAACAGGCTGGGATCAACACTGGTTTTTATTTCTTTAGAAACGTGGGAGATCTGGACGATATAGATATTGTCTGACTTAAGAACTTCTTGGCGGTTCAACGGGGGAAACTAGGGACATCCATATCTCTAGTTTCCGTGGCATCACAATGGGCTATACAGTCTAATCGAGTCTGTCTATTCAGACTGCCACACTGACCTAACCTACTTAAGTTCAAATGTCATGCTGAAGTCTTGATAAGTTTCGCAAGGCGGACAGTCTGTGGAGTCGAAAAGGTAGGATAGGAATCCAGCAGAAGAGCACCGAATCAGGAACATGATTTCAACTCATTGCTCTTCGAGCACAACATTTCCGTGGAATTTGGGAAATGAAAGTGGATGAAATGTTCGTATGAATCTAAAACTTTTGCGTAAAGCTCTCTTTTCTTTTCATATATTTATAACCAAAAGAGATTAGTCTCCATTTCATTGAAACTGATAATTGTGACGTTCATGAATGTTACCAAATATATAACTATTGTTTTCAATGAGTATTTCATACGAAATCTCAACCTTGCCAACAAGAAAATTATGAAGCAACATAAGAAAATCTGGATTTCATTTTTAAGAATTATATGTATGAGGTTAAATATTCATTAAATTAGCCACATCAATCGACATCAATAAATCATCCAATGTTAAAAAATAAAAAAAATTTAAGACAACTGAGTTTTGCTAACATATTAAACTAATTGTCCTTCTAAGCGCACAAGAAAGTTATAATACTAACAGCTATGTTATGGCCCATAATTTTTTGAATGCATCCGGTCCTGAGATCAAACAATAATTTTGATTCCTACGTTTGCTGTTAAAAATGCATTTTAAGAAATATTCAACTGCAGATTTTATTTCTTATCCTCTATCAGCTCTGATACTGTGTTTGTATCACTGCTAGATTGACTCAAAAAATATTATGTGACAAAATGTTTTCATCATATTTTAACTACCCCTTTTGCACTATCCCTTCCATGCAAATTATTTCTTCACCCAAAATGTTTGGGACGGTTCGGTATTACGTATTTCAATAAAACAACACGTTAGAAAATTATTTTATTAAAATTATATTGTTTAGGTTTCCTTGTCATGGAGATTGTTTTATTAATGGCTTGCAGTAGCATTTTTCAGAAATACATTTAGGACCTCTTTGTATGTTACCAGCCAGATTGAAAAAATACTGTTCACCATTTTCTAGCTTTGCTTTTGACAAAGCTTCAACGTTTGTGAAAAATATGCAGTTAGATTCTAAATATGAATGGCATCCATACGGAGAAAAAACGGAGCCCGGTGTAAATAGAATTGGGTTATTTCTTTTCTGGACTACTTTGATGTTGGGTGTATTGGTTTTTAAAATATGTATAATTTCAACGTATTTCTTGCGTTGCGCTATATCCAAAGGTGTTTCATTTTGATAGTTTTTAATGTCAATACCAGACTGCGACTGCAGGAGAATTTTGGTCAATTTACGTTTTCCCATGGCGCAAGCAATATGTAGAGCAGTATCTCCATTATTATTCTGTAAATTACTATTGGAAAACGCAGAAAGAAGTATCCGCAACACACCTGCGTGGCCATAACGACATGCTGTGTGAAGGGGAGTGTCACCAAACTGAAAGTAAAAAATAGAAATTAAATATGAAATGTCTTATGTACAAAAAAAAATTATAATTATATATTCAATAATCAATATTAACTCTAGATGGAATAACAATTGCCAACCGAAAAATGGAAGGGTTTCATACGAGCAGAAGGTCTTCTGTGCCATGAAAATAACTAAGACCGGACTGTGGTAAATAGTAAGCATCTACATGAGTACATTCGCACAATGAATTCGCATTTGAATTCATGAATGATTATTGAATTCTTGAATTAGAAAGACCTTTGTATGAATGATAATGAATTCAGCCACTGAAGTTGTGTTGTACTTGGTTGTGCTTCGCGAAGACGAAGATTGCATTTATTCGTCCCTTAACACGATCGAACTCGAACTCACTCACATTCAATAACAGAGCGAACGACAAAGATAAGGGCCACTTGCAATGAGACCGATGAGTCATTGTTATTCATAGTAATGTGTGCTTTCTTTTATGCGTGTACTTTCGCGTGTAACAAAACAATACTGACTTATTACAGCCAAAACTGGTTAAAAATCTATTCAAAGTTTTTTCTTTTGTAAGATTTCATAGAATAATTCGGGTAGGTGAATGATTTTCTATATGTATAATTCGAATACATTTAATAAAAAAAAATGAATCTCACCACTACTTCGTAAAAGTACTGGCCTCACTCGCGCCAAAGCTGTTATTTACAACATACATTCATATCGAAGCAAACGAATTCAATGAGTTCGGGTTGTGCTGAGTGTGAATCATAGTTTGTGTGAATGCTACAAGTCGACGAATTCGAAGAAATTCATGCTTTAACAAACTAGAGTCTCTTTTGCTTTCACTCATTGGTTCTCATTGAAGGTGAATTGAGTGAATTGAATGTCAAAACTGTTAGTGAGTGTCTCATGGGTAGGTGTTTTAGCATTCATGCAGATGTTTACTAAATACAGCCATT
The DNA here is from genome assembly GCA_019455685.1 of Philornis downsi. Classification (NCBI taxonomy): domain Eukaryota; kingdom Metazoa; phylum Arthropoda; class Insecta; order Diptera; family Muscidae; genus Philornis; species Philornis downsi. Next base: position 129,055 of record JAHXMU010026103.1, on the reverse strand, counting down.
AACTGTTTCGCCAGTGCAACCATATCATTTTACATCGTATATTATTTCTACCACTGCTTAAAAAATGTTTACGGCGTAGTGTATTTTTATATCGATTTTAAAAATACCAACAAAATTCACATTTGCCGAAAGGTATTGTTGTGAAAAATAAGAACTGTTATGACAGCAACAGACCATCAGCAAGTGGATTCCGTAACTTTAGTTGGTTCCGAAATGTGGCAAACTCATTATGGACAAAGTGGTAAAGATACACTGCAATATATAATACATAATCAATAGTCAGTTTAACTATAACCTTATTCTAGTTTTGCCCTTCTCCAAGAAAATTTTTGTATGACAAAGAATCCAATCCCAATAATATGAAAAGTGGTTGAGTATCGATTTAAAAGACGACACTCTGGATAGAGTAGTGGAGAAAATGGCAGTGAAGGTATGAACACTGCTATGAGGATAACCGCCTTTGAGACCGATATCCCTGAGCTTTTTAGGCTGTGCCAGTTGAACGAAAATGAACCAAAATCTCAACCGACAGAATGTGCTTTCCTCAACACTACACATAAATCACAGGGAAACTGCATTTGTTTAATCACATTATATGGGAGGCAGTGAAAATGGCTTGCAACTTCTTGTGGCCGATTTGTAAATAGGTGTAGAATAATTGCATATATTGTACATATAAGTTTGAATGGTTTTATTTTTGTTCCAAATAGGCGTCGTTTCTGAATCGACTTTCGTCAAATTCTGACAGCATATTTACATCAACGACAAAATAGTCATAAACCTTTATTGAAAAAGCGGTGTTGCACAGTCCCCACAAGTCAATTATTTCCATGTCAGTATCTCATGAGCTATTCGGAATATAAAGGTCAGGTTTTACTACATAAAAGAAAATGTATTTGGGGAAAAATGAGTGGTGCGATTCATCTTTTTGAAAAATTTGTCATAGTGAGAATAGCAATGGGTCGATCGCTATCAAAATAAAAGAGTATACTGGCAAGGTACAATTTCCAACCATAATGTCTTATCAATCATAAAGATTACATTTACCACACAACCTACTGCTGGGAAAAGATTAAAGCCGTAGGAAAAATAAGTGCAGTATTAAATTTTATTTATAATATTAAATTAGTTTATGACATAGGTAAGAAGTTGGGTATCAGAGGAGTATCGGAGGTGTTTATTTACGACTAAATCTTCTGATTCTTTGCTGGATATTTCAACAATTGTTTTGTTTTACTTATAAAGCATGATAAATCGTTATCCATTCTTAATTATAAACCAATCACTTACTTAATTTTTTATGGCAACACTACCACTAATTGCTTCTCGATAGTTGTCTTTTTACTCGCTGGCTTTATATCAACGCGCAGTGAGAAATTCGTTCGATCTTGTTATTATTAAAGCTCTTTGAAATCTCCCTCTACGTGTTACAAAGCCAACGAGTAGAAAAAAAGCAAACGAAAAAGAAGTGGGTGTCAGCGTTTCCATAAAAAATTTATGTGTATAAATTTTGTTGTTTTCTAACATTAAAACGCAAATGTCAATGATATTAGAAGAACGTATCGTGATAAACACCAAAAGCTTACATTTTGTCCTCAAACATAATATACCAAGGAAAAAAGCGTATTTAAAATTGTGAAAAATTCTGCTCTAGCAATGCAGAATATTCAGATTTCTCATCTGCTCGCCGGAATCATAATGGAGGACAAATTTTCTAACAACATGAGAAAATACTTTTCTCTTACAAAGCTTCTCAAACTGACATTCGTTCAGTGAGTCTAAAAATAGAATGAGCGTAAACATTCTACATATGAGAAGCTGCAGGAGAGAGCTTCTTCCACTTACGGGGTGGAAGGGAATTTGTTTTTTTTTTTTGTTTTTGTAAAAACAAATTCCCTTTTTTGTAAAAACAAATTCCCTTGCAAAGTTATGGAGTAATCGAGCAAAGAGAGCAACGGAGAGGGCAGGATCATTTTGCTCTCTTGGCTCTCTAATCATCGGAACTTTGGTTCCAGAGTGAGATAATTGATCTATGCGTATACATTGCCTTTGGTGGAGAAGGCATCAGGTTTTCGCAGCGGTGGCGTGGCGAATTCGGTCCCGCCAATTCAAATTCAACCAGTGGCGGCTGAACCACCAAATTCAAACCAAAATTAAATCGTACGAATTTGGACTGCTTGCACTATTAGATGCAAAAGTATGGACAATAGAAATGGCAAAATGTATAAATTCATTTAAGTTTTAAGTTTAACATTATTGAATTGAATATTTTCTTATTTTTATTCAAGATAATAATAATTTACGCTAACATTACTCTCCTTTCTCTCTTATAACACCTATTTTGGCTCCAGGGAAAAACAATTTGCCTAAACTTTTACACCGTCTTGGGTGTGCCAAGCAACGGGCCATTTTATTCGGCGACGGCAGCTGATAAAAAACGGCGGTACCTTAAATATCGACTCAACATTCTTATAAGAAAATATATAGGTATGCTGCCGTATATGATTCATGCTCACATATTAATTTATAAATTCAACGCACTTGAAGCGATTGCATGTTATTGTATAACGCTGACAGATTTAATACAATTTGTCGTTAATTGGTCTGCAATTCAACAAATGTCAAGGTTACTGCTCTAAACTATTTTTTAAGAACAATTGTTCATTTGTCTAAAATGTCAAATGATCCATTTGCTCATTCCGTTTGAAGCCTAGTACGTATTTTCCGTTTCCCATGAAGAACACTTATCGAAACCTCCGGCAGTTGATTATAGCAACGGAAATTTTGTGCAAATAGAATTCAATTTGCAGAATTTGCACGTATGTATATTGTATAAGAAATGTAATTCTGTTTGTGGTCAGCACCAGCCTGAAATCAGAAAAAATTAAGAAAATAAAACTACAATGTTTGATAAAATCTCCACATATATTTGTGCTGAGTTTAAAAGTTTTTATATATTGAGAAGCTGCATTTAGCTACATACATGCATATATAAAAATGTCCGAATCCATAAAAACGAAATTCCACAATTAAACGCTGCTTCGTGATCTATCCAGTAAGTTCTATCGTATATATCCGCGCATTTCAAAAGTGCATCGACTTTTTGAGCAGTATGTGATACAAGTTTCAAAACGGCTCAACCAAAAACACGTTTTCAAGTCAACCTGTTCACCAGAAAAATAGCCGGCGACGGATTGCCTTTCGGCTGAGCCGGTTCTGTTTTAAACGGGATTAAGCTAGCGTTTCGTAAAAAAAAGTAAGAAACCTGTTTAAGTGGCATAACCAAGTGTAAAAAAAAACTAAAGAGTGGCAAAATATCTATACATTGCGACTATGATCCAACCTGTAATTAATTGCGTTATCTATCTCAAACTACAGGTTTTGTTCGTATTCGAATCGAAAAAAATTCGATTTGCGTTTTTCCAACTCAACTTCTACGCGAACTAGCGTAGATTTGCCGGGAAAAAAGTAAACCAAATGTGTTATCCCAAGGTTTCAGTAATACATAATTGTTTATAGTTTTGTAGAATGCTTTCGCTTAAATAAAGAAGCCTTTATTTGGATAATGGATAAACCAAAGTTTTTCAACTTCTACTCTATCCCCTTTTACGAATCCTTTGCCTATTTGTGGGTACTTTTCCATGAAATCTAGCATCTTATCTTCTTGCCTCGAATTTGCGTGCTTTCCCCTGAAATATACAAAATAAGTCTGTGTTTTATCAGATGTTTGATATAATTACCTACATTTCAAATTTTCTTCACTTTAGTTTTAAATTGTTCGCAATTTATTATTTTTCTTCCGAATAAAGAAATGCGACTTTGCAAAATCGCCACACAAAGACTACTCGATTTAAAACCGTAAATGAAAACGGTAATTCGTTTTCTATCACACCTTTCTTATCCATATTTTCCATAGAACGAAATGGAAAATGAAATCGATATCGATTTCAGCTCAAACCGAAATGAAATCGATAAAAAGATGTGCATCACAACTTTCATCGTTTTTGCATCGATTTTAAATCGAAAACGTTTTGTATCACATGCCTGAATATAGTTATCCTTAGTTTGTCAATAATTTTTATATTTATATCAAAAAAGTTTACAATGCAGCAGCTACGGACTCTGGTGGGACATATGGAGGTCGGCATGTTTGTTTCTTTTTTTTTTTGTGGAAATTATCTCTAGACAAACAGCTGTTTATTGTTATTATTTCCCTATCTCTCGCCTATTCTCTCATTCGTTTTCGCCCTCTTTCAGTTACAGCCACTTTTTGGTGAAATAGCAACCAAAGCACTATGGTGCCAATGATCAGTTTTTGAGGCAATAAATCACAGGAAACAGCTAGACCTTTCAAATTTCGTACAGATGATTATAATGTGTTTTTAAGTTTCCAGTAAAAAATTCAAGTCAATCGGGCAGTGCCACGCCCATTTGCAGTAGGTGGCTTAGAGTGCCACTGCGGTTGAAGATCACTGGAATATAATAACTGTCTGATTTTCAATTAACTCGCTATAATTCTCACCAAAGACTAATAAAAATTTCAAGTCAATTCGCCTGCTGCCACACCCACCTCTAGTGACAGCTCTCCTTGAAATTTAGCGGTAATTGCATCATTCTGTTCGAGATAAGATTTATTTAGCAACTAATTTAAAACCACAAAATAATTCTTTACTACATTTCAGAAAATTACTTAAAAAATTAATTCAATTCAATTTTTATTGTTTCATAATGTTTCATAATTTGTTTACAATTTTAATATTTATAATTAAAGAGTTTAAGAATATGGCCTTTTTAATTAAATTAGATTAAACATCTTGGAAAATTATTAAATAGCCGCCACACGTCTACATTTGCAGCCAGCGTCATTTGCAGCCGTGAGTTCGTATAGCCTGTCATCGTGAATGTGTTTAAAGCCAACATACTGGCTGTTCGGATTGCAAGGTATCATGAATCAATCTAAAAACAGAAAATTTAATTAATACGTACAAAATATTGTCTTTTGTAATAAAGTCTTACTTGAAACTTTTCTGTTTCAACAACTTCTAATTCGAAATTAAAATGAAATGAATCCTCTTCAGAATCTGAAATATCTTTATTTATAGCTGCACTTAAAGTACTTGGCTGTTGATACTCAGGGATTTCAGGAATCTTTAGAAGAGAAATAACTTCTCTTGGAAGCTGCAAACTTCTCTTTTTTGAAAGACGATTTTTCAGATATATACTTGATAATAACGGGTCAGAAGAATCGAGGGCCCTGTTAAAAACATTCATTATATTATGCTCCCTAGAATCCTTTCGTGCATGCTCCAAGCGGTCCCTTTTATAAAATTTATTTCTCGCCTCAAAAGCATTTTCACCAGCACATCCGGGAGGTACGATTGACGCTTGCAATATTTGATAACTATGTGCCAAAATTTTATGTAAGGTCGCTGACATTGGGTACCATTCATAATTTTTAAAATATATATCTGCAGTCTCACTGCAAAATTTTTTGAAGTGATCGACACTTATTTCAAATCCAGAGTTAATTGTGATAAGAATTATATGTAAATGTTTTAAAAGTTCGATATTAATGTTGGTTATAGAAGAAAATAATTCCGGATTAGAAAATGCTTTTCGTGCCGTATTGCCGTCGTTCGTGGAGCCACTCCTATTAGTTTTTGGCTTATGGACATGAAGGCCCATTTGTTGCCAAAATTGTTCTTGAATTTCACCCTTTCTCTTTAGCATAAGAAGTTTGTCCTCAGCACTCCGAATTTGCCATTTTTTAATATTAAGTCTATATGAAAGATTAAGGACAAATTCAAAGCATCGAATCCAGGCGTGTAATGGGCTTATACCATATTTTAATGCATTCGATTTTGGCTGAAGCACCGATGAGCTTAAATCTTTTATGGTCAAAAACTGTTTCGGATTTCCACCGCATATTGGACACGACTGAGTACTCTTTGTTCCCGTAAGTACGTTCAACACTTTTCCATCAATTAAACTTAAAATAAGCTCGTACTTTACAGTTATCTTTCTACCGTTTACCATATAATATTCCAAAGGCTTAATATTTGATATTTGCACATCCAGATTTGCTTTTTCTTTCAATATATGCTCTTTAGTTTCCTTTAGAAATTCAATTTTAAGTGGTCGGCAAAAACGGACAGATTGAGGAGTACGGTTATTCCAAACGATTACGTTACTTGATGCGACTATTTTTAATGGTATAACTGAGGTTACAAAGAGCGAGTTATCTAAACTTTCCGGGGCATTGCTGTTAAATATTTGTATAAATGCACTTTGTCCTGTGGAACCCTCGAAACCGTAACTTAAAATAAAATTGACTTCATTGACCTCATCCATTCGCATTAGAACTTATTCCTGGTATGACAAAATTCTTTTTGCTGTATGATTAACTAAACTTTGGAGAGGAATATGTGCTGATGAATCCGTTACCGTAAGTCCATCGGGTCGGCATTCCAACTTGCTCTCTAGAATTTTTTTTGTAACTGGGGAAAATATTACAGTTTCTTGACTTACACATCTCTCTTATGTTTATATATTGTTGTCTTGTTAAACTATTCTCAAGCAAAAAGCTTAATGCTTCTTCAGGGGAGAGCAGTAATGGCATTTTCTCATTAGAAATTATTTTTTTCCCATTCTAGTTGGTTCAAATGGAGACGAGGCAGCTTTCTTTAAAATAAAATTCAAATCATTTTCTTTTCATAAATTAGCTGAAATAGAAGCAGCATGAATCAATAACTTGGTATCATTTCCTTGTTCGGACGACACTTCCGAAGCCATTTTTCTTTTTTGTCGCTCACTTCCCTTGCTATAACCCACATATAGACGGCCTTTTTTCTTTAAAACATCACTTTCTAATAGTTTGAATACAGTCTCATGAGATAACCACACTCTTTCATTTTGTAAAAAACGCTTCGTGGTCCTCCGGTTTTTAACCCACTTTTGGTTAGCCTGTGCGCAGAAATTATTGATTTGATTTTTCACTTTCGTCATACAATTTTCATTGAGACTTCTATTAAATTTCGCGGAAATCCAGTTGATAACATTAATGGGGTTTCTATTATTTTCCAACCAAAAGATAAAAATAAAAATTTGGATATTTTTTTTTTACATTATCTGGAAATATTTGTTTATAAAAAACGGCAGATTGGGGCAGATCATTTTTCTAAAAAATTGTAGTACATATTATTACCTTTTCCCACACATACATTTTTTCACTAATAAACTCCAATAAACAAAGTTCTACTCCAAAGAACCTATGGACGACAACAAAAACTGCACAAAAAAGACAACACTTGTTGATACAAAATATTATTTACCACATATTACTTTTTTTTACATTTTTAATAACATACCTTTACAAGTGGTTTCCATTTTACAAAATTTTTATAATCTTCAAAGTGTTTGTTTGACGACCAAAATTCCTTTGTTGTTTGTTTATGATTGAATTACAGAAAATGTAACAAAGCAAAACATGACAACTCGGCATCTCGTCATGAGTGGCCACCTGACTTTAAATTTTACTATTTGAGTGTTTCAACGTGTTACATATAAAATTCCGTTATTTTTTTTCAAATGTTTGACTTGAAAAATGTACTTTTTGCCGCAAAAACCTATCATGGGCCCCATAGTGCAAAGTGTAAAACTTTCAATATGACAATAATGTGATTTCCAAATACATAAAGACCGAATTTCGACATTCGTAAGTGTGGGCGAATTTGACTGAATCGCTCTCGTTCGCTTGGTTTTTCATTCGAGATAGAGAAACAGGTTATGTATCTCGCAGTGTGTAAACAATTGAATGTCTTCAAAATTGAAACAAGTAATGGTGCACATTCGACCGAAATCGGATCATTCTAACTTTTCTAAATAAGGCCCTCAATATAATGTCAAAATGCTGTGGAACTTTTTCAAAACAGCATAAGAATTTCTAGGGAGATGATCCATTTAATCAATTCGTCGATGAAAATTAGATACAAAATGTCTTTAAATTAATTTATAACACCTCAAAAGAATATTATACAGTTCAGTATCTATTTCTAATCAATTTCATAAATTTTACATATGGCTTAAACCTGTTAAATTTTATTGAGAAATGACTTGCTTAAATTAATTATTTGAAAATGATAAAATATTTTAATAGATCAACCATTCACACTCGATCTAAAAGTTTATGGTAAAATTAAAAACGTATGCCTTTTTAAACATCCATGTGCGATAGCAGTGTCAGGGTATCAGGCGACAAGAAATGTGTAATTTTAAATTATTATTGAATTTAATTGTGTTCAATGCATTGAAAATTCTGATTTCCCAAGGGCATCGTCAACATTGATCTGAGTATGTGGTACATGATAACATTTCCGAAATCAGTAGAAATTATTTTTTTATATTTGACGGAATGGGTGCATGCTTGTTCGGTGTTAGTACAATCAATTACAACATCTTGAAATGTAAAATTGGTTGGGGAAAGTTTTGACCTTATTGAAGGGTGTACTCAGACTACCTATAAATCGGATAAAATATTTTACATAAACGAAGTAAACAAGTAATTGGCATGACGGAAAGTGTGATAATTTATACAATAAATTTATAATAATTTATAATCTAATAATTTTTTTTATTTATTTGTTAATATTCGTTAACACATTCAAAAAGAATATATTATTATGATTATAGTATGCGTCGACAAGAGTATAAATGACATTGAAATTATGTTTGTGATTTGGATGTACATTTACAGCAGTGCCCTTATTTTAATAAGGTCATCTACAAAAATGCCAAACAATTTTCTGGAAAATCCGGATGTGGTTGGTTCTGTTTTCATTTATAAATAGTTCAACCGTAGAGGAGTTTTGGAATTAAATAAGTTTTCGCGAGAAACTCACGAATATGTCGCAGGGTGTAAAATTGTGTTTTATTTAGTGATCTAAGAATGTGAATGACCATTCCAGTAACATAATTAATATGGTCCTTCCACGTTAAAACATTATTAAATACCAACCACCAATGTTTTAGACTATCAATTGGTTTGATGTGGTCATTGTTGAGCAAAATAGGCGTCTGAGCCGAATTGTTAGGTTTTTTCGTTTTTTTTGTAGATATAAGAAGACATTTTGATTTCGATGAATTCAGTGGCACGTTGTTTGACGCCGGATTAGAAATTTGCTGCAAGTCCTATTTGACCTTCTGAATAACTACATCTAAATCATTCTCGTTACAATTGATATGTAGCTGCTGATGATGTGAGCAGTGTGACAAGATATATCACTTATATAAGTACATAAATGCTAAACAAGAGCGGACCCAGAATTGATCCCTGTGAGACCTCTTTGTTGCCTCCTAGCGGAATTGAGAGAATATCACTGGCGTCAACAGACTATAGTCGATTTCTGAGGTAGGTTAACATTGCATTTCAAGATTGACACAATCAAATGCTTTGGAGCGGTCAAAAACTGCCAAGATTGTACTTTATTATCAATGCTACTTCGTATTTCCTCAGCTACATTAATAAAAGCGATTTTGCAACTGTGTTTAAATCTGAACCTCGCGCTATAATTTTGCGATGTCATATTGTCAGTAGATGACAACGAATTCACGAAGGCGTTATTAAGTTCATTAACGTCAACATTAATGTCGTTTTGTAGCCGCTTTGATATACCAATTTCCCATACGACATCCCACTTCTTTGAGCCAGATGCTGATATAAATTTATTTTTAAAATGGAATTTCTTGCTTTTCGATCATTTTTTAATTCATTGTGTAATTGCGAGGTTCCATATATTTTCTATCCAGCATGATAATGATCACGTATGGCAGTCAGCCCCCTGTTGTAATTTAAGTGTATAACATTTAGATTTCCTTATTCTTTATATTTTTCATCATTGGTGTTCGATGACCAAAACCACTTCGCAATATGTGCAACACGAACTGGTTACAGTTCCAGCTGTTTTTATGCTGATTAATGTGGAATAGTGACGTTACTTTTGGATCTGGTTCTTGCTTAATGTTGACGAAAGCAAATCTGAATGGTTCAACCAAAGACAAAGTATACGCATAAATCAATTATTTCGCTCTAGAAACAAAGTTAAGTTGATAAGAGAAGCGAAGGTGTAAGAAGATCCCGCTCTCTTCGTTAATCTCTTTTTGCGATGACTCCATAACTTTACATATTTTGGTTACTATTTTTGCTGATTATAGTAAGTTAATCAACATGAATATGAGTATGAATAAAGGGCCGCATTGGGTAAGAGAGCCAGAGAGGAAAAAATTCCGCTTTTGAGGGAAGGTTGGAAGCAAGCGAAATTCACTCCAGATCGAAATAAATTACCTATGCGTATACATTCTCATTGGTTGAACTGTGGATGCACTGCCACATTAAATAACAGCTGATTGATCTTCCACATAACCAGCAAGAAATGATTTTTGGTTTTCGGTCACCCATAACATAGCCAAGTAGAGCTAGAAAAGGGTTTTTTAGGGTTAATATAAATAAACGTGATAGACAACACACAGTGAATGTCACTGATTCCATTCTGATCTGTAAATGAAGTATGTAGTTTGAATTTGTTCTTTCCCAACTCCATAAGTGCCATAGAGCGATACGCGTCACAACATAGAAGGTTAGGTCAGCGGCCTTAATAGGACCCCAGAGCCAGAGAACACAAAATACCCTTAAACCTCACGACTTAGTGACATAGTAGATTTCTACCGTAGACAATACACACCCATAATCCCAGCAGGGATTTGTCCTCCCCTTCACGACTTTATACCATGTGGAAATATAATTCACATTGCAATTGAATTGCTGAATTTGATCGACGGTGGGGTTCATGCATAATTCCCAAATTCGTAAGCCAGGCGAACGTAATCAATTTGGCGGAAATCCTAATAATAGCTATCTTCTTTTAAGTAACCAGATTTAAAATATGAAATCATATTTTGGAAAACATGATTCTGATAGTTAATCATACATCTGTGCTTTATTTTTGCCAACAACAAAGAAAAGATCAAGCATAGTTCTATTTGTGGCAGTAAAGTATGTTGAATTATTGGTGTTAATACTGCGTAGGACAACAGAAATAAATGCATCACTCAGTTCAAGTTATTTAAGTAGATTGACACCAGCAATGGCGACGTCCACATAACGTACTGCAACGTTTTCGACAACTTCCACTAGTGTGTAAAAAGGAACGTATCTGTTAGGCCTATAAACTATTTTCAATAACATTTTCCAATTTTAGTACAATCGGATTTACATGGAATATGTTTTTAATTGTAGATTGCAGATTACAAGTCTACAAATCCATCATCCTTTCGTGAGTTACGTATGTTCAATTTTCGCATTTTTTTATGTTGGTACACATGTCAGTTATATGTGTTGACAATATCAGCCATTTTGGATTGTCAGTTTGTTTTTGACAGATAAAAGGTTAGTCGTGTTTTGGTGTGCTCCTCAACTTTTTACTACTCGAAAAAGTGATCGATCAAAGAAACTGTATTAAGTTTTGTGTAAAAAATGAAATTAAATGTGCAAGGACATTTGAAATGTTGACTGTGGCGTTTGGCGAGTCTACTACGAGCAGAAAACAAGTTCAATCGTGGTATAACCGGTTTAAGGGAGGCCGAGAAGATTTCAAAGACGATGCTCGTCCTGGAAATGTGAAGGTTTTGCTCACTGTTTTCTTCGATTCAATGACGTGGTGCATCATGAATTATTGCCGCAAGGTCGTACGGTCAATAAGGAACACTACCTTGAAGTTATGCGCCGTTTGCGCGACGCAATTCGTCAGAAACGCACAGAATTGTGGAAAACGCAATCATGAATTTTGCACCATGATAACGCACCATCTTACACATCGATGCTTGTGCGTGGGTTTTTGGCCAAAAACAAAAACGCAAGCATGCCTCAACCACCGTATTCACCGGACTTGGCCCCCGCTGACTTTTTCCTCCTCCCAAAACTGAAGACAATGATAAAAGAAAAACGTTTTGGTACAAGAAAAATCGAAACAGGAGTGTTTGTAGAAGTGTTCCGAGGGTTAGAAGAAACGCTGGCACAAGTGTATTATATCTGAGGGGGACTACTTTAAAGGAAATAAAATAGAAATTGATGAATAAATAAATACTTTTTCGAAAAATTTTAAAATAACGGTTATTTTTTGATCACAGCTCGTACATATTATAAAATGATGAATCGTACATCATAGAAATTTTATGAGTTGAGGTGATTTTGGGTATTTTCATTTTATTTTTTAATATAGTATTGCGATGCATATAATTTGAACATAGACCGAAAAGTGAAGAAAATAATTAATTGTTATGTAGATGTTGAATTTTACTGTTGCCATTGAGGGGGATCGAACTGATTTACCTCAATATAAGAGTATACGAAGCTGCGCATAGAGGCTCAGCAACTTTTACACTGTTTTTTAATTTCCTATTGTACAACCCTTGTTTCGGAATACGATGATTCAAGATATCCGAAAAGTACGTTAATGTTATAAAATTAAAACGATTGCATAGCGCGGAAGGGAGAGTCCATCGATACACGTTTTCCAACCTCATTATAAGCGGAGTTTTAGTGAGATTCTAATGTGCACGTACAAGCTGGTATATTTACTTTATTATAATACTTCAGTCTGTTTGTTTAGTTTTCTACTTTATATTAATTTAACCAACCAATTTCAATTTTCGTTTTGCAAAATAATATCTTGTAATAATAATAATATCTTGTACTCCGTGATTTTTTGTTGACGGCATAGAAAACACCAGGTTAATACTTTTGTGCTGCGAGTTAAGGTCAGTCTCAGGGATGCACTAATAATAATAACTATCAATACATACACACATACATACGAGCTAAATATCGATAATATGACCAACCTAAATATCACATCTTATTTACATGAGTTATTTGGAATAATAAATATATTTTCTTTGTTAGGAATGATAAATATAATTTCTTCGTTTATCTGCTAGTATTTAAGGAAGAGAAAAATAAAGCGTAAAGATTAGTTAAGAATATACCATAGAATAACGCATAGTGTAAAGTGTCTTAGCTCAATTAAAAATATATAAAAAAAAATAATAAATAAAAGTAGACGCATAGACGTCGAAAAGAAAAATATTTTTTTTTTTTTTAACAACCACCAAAATTATTAATTTGCGCGGTTTAACTTCAATTATTTAGTTTAGGTTGTGTTTTTGATTATTTTCAAAAAACTGTGACATAAGCCGTGCAGTATTTCGACAATACTTAAATAATGAGATATTTACATTATTTCAAAATACATTTTTTGGAAGTGCCAAGTAAAATCACGTCTGAACTCTTGTTCCCTTATCGCCCAGCTAAATTAAAATTATCTAAATAAGTTCACGCGCACCATGAGTTAGTATAAAGACTACCAAGTTTGGTCCAATATATCCATATTTTCGGATTGACTAAAATGCAAATTTTAACTATTATCTGAAAGACATCTGAAGCGAAGAGGATTTTAGTACCATCGCTGTTTTTAGAAACTCAATTTCAAAATTCAAAATAACAAATTAATTTAATTAATTTTTAGTTACGATATTATTCTTTGTAATGTAAAAGATGTAGCATTAAACCAATATTGTTATTAGATCAAACGACTTAAACAAAATATACCCTGCACAAGAATTCCGCATTTGATAAAACATGTTTTACAAACCATTTGTAATTTGGATCTGTATCAAACATATATGTACTGTCTAAAAGAAATATTTAAAATAACTGGAAGAAAACGCTTTTCTCAAGAGTTTCATTTAATTAATTCTAACAAAATCACTCAATCGGATTTATAAAAATTTGGTCAATATTTCTTTAATGTGCAAATTAGTATCTATCTCTAGAACGATCTAATAATACCAAAATCTGTTTCAGTGTGGAATTCTCCACACCGGGATTTTAACCGTGTATAATTGGACTCAATCCGTTACTGACGACAATTGACCGAGAGGCTATCAGCTTCTAACACATTCAGATTTTCCGTTTAGAATCTTAATTAAGGTTAGATCAGTGTACCAGTCTGAATAGACAGACTCAATTAGACTGTACAGTCCATTGTGATACCACGGAAACTAAACATATGGATGTCAATATTATCGGTCTTACTACTGTACGGTGTACTATGGTACCTGTTATGCCAGGCACCATGTTAAGAATTACAGCGTGACCGTAACCAATTTTTGACCGCTGTGAGAGCTCTATTAGTCTTACCGCCGTAGCTGCGGCGGTCTACATATTAATTATGTCCAGGGGTAATAAATGCAAAATTACATTTAATGCATCGGATGGGGTGGTGCGGAGCACACCAGTGATGCACAAAGTACCCATCCTTTGGATCTTGTCCAGTATTTTACAGTATGTCGACTTATTAAGAGTCTTCCACCAGACGATATCTCCACATAATATTATCGGTCTGACTACTGCAGTATACAAGCAGTGAACAATGCAAGGCTTTAATCTCCATTGTTTTCCTATTGCTCTCTTGCACGCATATAGCGGCACTGTGGTCTTTTTCGCCCTGTCCAGAATGTTAAGTTTCAAATTCAGCTCCTTGTCCAATATCATACCAAGATATTTTGTACAGTCCACGAGAAGAATTTCAATACCTCCCAGGGAGATAGGATCCACAGGTGGAATCTTGTATCTCCTGGTGAAGAGAACCACTTCGGTTTTGTTTGGATTTACTCCGAGACCATTTTCCTCCACACACTTCGTTACAGTCAGAAGGGGACTTTGAAGGATGTCTCTGAGCATTCTCAAAAACTTCCCCCTAACTGCTATTGCCACATCGTCTGCGTATGCGACAACCTTGACATCAGCCTCTTCTAAAGAGAACAGAATATTGCTCCTATTGTGTAGGAGGGGTAGAACACAACCTCGGAGTGTTCCCTTACTGACAAATCTGTCTAAGTCCCGCCATCCTAATTTAGCCCTGATAAGTTCGGCAGCCTCCTAATATTGACGTCTATTCCCAGGTTTGATAGTGCTGCGACTATCGTATCGGGAAAAACGTTACTGAACGCCCCTTCTATATCTAGAAAGGCTATTAAAATATACTCCTTGATGACGAGTAAACAGTCTCAGTGGGCTTACCCCTGCAGTAAGTATGTTGTCCATCCGACAGCAGATTCCGGTCTATGCTCGTCCTAAGGTAGCTGTCTATGAGTCTCTCCAGTGTTTTGTGGAGAAACGACGACAGGCTGATAGGTCTAAAGTTTTTTAGTCCCGTATGGGAGGTTTTTCCAACTTTTGGAACAAAGACCACCTTGGTCTCTCTCTCCACATAGCAGGGATATATATTAGGTCGACACAGCCAATATAGAACTCCTCAAGCCATGGAATCAGCATATCAGCCACCGCTTGTAGTTCACCCAACCCGCCCGCCTGACTTGAAGGGTCCAAAGCTTTTAACTGACCACACTGTTTTGGGTTTGGTTACCATTTCCCTAGCAAAAGCCGACGGTTGAATTGCCGTAGTGTTGTCCGCGACAGTTTCATTTCGGGAATTACCAGGAAAATGGGTATCCAGGAGCAACTCGAGTGATTCTTCACTGGATGTTGTCCAATCACCCTGCAGTTTCCTGAGATAAACTACCCCTTTGTGGTTCAAGTTGATTGATTCATGGAAATTTGATTTTTCACCTTAATCCATAATTCGAAACCTGAAGTTATTTAAATTCTCCTTAATTAGTCTATGTAATATTACTGGGCAAAGTTACAAAAATCGATAGAATGATCACGTCTCTTCTGGTATCTCCCATACAAATTACATTATGTAAATTATACATTCCTATACTCGTATTTTTCGTTCAATTACACTACATCAGTGTAATTGAGCTCGCGTCGAATGAGAATAGATTGCATTGCTAAGCCTCTAAGGGTATACCACATGAAATTGGTCATTTAAGCAAAGATGGGTGTCCCTTATACACTTCCCAAACGGGGAATTTCAAAGTTACAATTCCGCTTTTTATTGAGCTTTAATTCTCCACAGCACATTGCATATACTAATTACTTTCTAGCTAATGTTAGTCACATTATGTGCTTCAAAACCATTGATACCGGAACAGTCATACGCTTTTCGACGGGGTTTTAACACAACGAGTTTGCTTTTGTCTATAACTAATTCTACTAGGAAGGACATGAATCGCAACATGCGTTGCATTCTTCTTTCTTTAGATCTGCGTAAAGTTTTGTACTCCATATGTTACAGAAGGATGATAGAGAAACTTAGATATAAGTTCAACCTTTCTAGCTCGGTTCGCAAACTCATTTTGTCTTATTTGCGCTACAGATTTAAATTTGTTAACTTGAATGGAAGAAATTCAAATCTTGTAGCTCTAACCTCGGACGTGCTTAAATTTCCAATAAAAAAAAATGCGGAAAAATTCTTAAACTAAAAGCACTTAGAACAAGAGTATACAGCTAAATCATTAGACAATTGCGTCAATATAAAGCAACCCTAATAAGAAAAGACCTCCAAATGCCAAATCTTTTATTGTGGGTATAATGATTTGCATTTCTAGTTGAGCGTGAAAACTGCGACAACCCATATATTAAAATAAGCATTCCACTATATCGTCAGCATTAATTTTTACGAGAAAAACAAATGAACAAAATTGCTTAAACAATTGGGATATTCAAATACAAACAACAACAACTTTTTGTGCGTTAACTCGTATTAATACAAAGAATCCGTACTATACACTCTTCACCGCAGTGATGCCCAGGAAGTCACTAATTTCCAGTTTCAAAAACCTGAGCTTGAAATGGAAAACAAAATAAAAAAGTTCTCTTGCGTTGTCCGTCCCGTATGGGTTTTGTTTTGTGTTTCTGTGATGGACGCAAAGTTAGTATAATAGCAGCAGAGACTTCACTCGTTGAATATGCTGCACACAAAACTGGCACACAGAATATTCGCATAGGTGCTGCCAATTTCTTCAATTACCAACGAAGTAAAAAAGTGAAAATAACAAATATAAAACTACAATTTAATGGAATAACAGCGTAGTTTTGCAATTGCAATGCAATTTTCTCTATATTATTTTCAGTAGGACTTTACATTACTAAGTTATACCACACCCATTCTTTCATGATCGAGGCTGAAGTGTCTTTCTCGAAATCATTATTTTTGACATTAATAAATGTAAATACGAGTATACTACAATACTTGCTTGCATAATAATACAAAGAATCCGTACTATACACTCTTCAGTGACGCTCAGGAAGTCACTAATTTCCAGTTTCAAAAACCGTCCCGTATGGGTTTTGTTTTGCATTTCTGTGATGCACGCAAAGTTAGTATAATAGAATATACGAGTATATAGTATAACAGAATATTCGCATATGTCGGTGCTACCAATTCCTTTTATTAAGGCTAGTGTGCAGTTCAAACGAAATTTTAGTTTGCTTCGGATCCATTTGTCATTACAGGGAGTATTTTTTTTTATTTAATGTTTGTATCTCTTTGTTTCTTGAATCTATTAACTTTTCTCCGCGTAACAATTATTGAAACATCAATTTTCTGTTTTTTGATTTGTGTATTATACAACGATGGAAGGATGATGTGATTATTCAAATACGACTTCCCTACACTTTTGTTCAGGAATAACCGCTTCAGTTTATGCGAACACTAGTGAACTCAGCGTGCGATGCAACGCCACTGCAAATGTCGAATAAAAACTTTTTCCATAAACGTAACGTTACGTAACGTGCAATGCAACGCCACCGCAAATGTCGAATAAAAACTTTTTCCATAAACTTAACGTTACATTAATATCCAACTTCCTACTTAAAACAGAACCTGGATTGGAAGAGTAATATAACGATTACCACGATTTGGTCAATCGTCTGCAAGTGTAATTAGATTCAGTTAACAATTACGATGGCACCTAAATCTTTTTTTTTTGTTGTATTTTCTGTAGAATATTTTCTTTTTTTTAAAAAAAGTTTTAAAAGTTTTAAAAAGTTTATATTCGTGTCCCCACCAATACTAAAATTGTTTTTACTTTCAACGTTAATTAAACTGAAAAGGCAATAATCGTGTACAACAAATGATGTAAATGGAGGTCACGTTATCATATGCGTTCGGCAGATACTACTTAAGTTAATCGTTTTACTGATAAAAAAAAAACGGTTACTGAAGGTTGAACGCTTTATTTTGAAACATCTACATCGCAATAAAATATCTAAATATCTCAGACTCTTAACTCGCTAGCATAAATACTTACGTTATTATAAATACTGGTACTAGCTCCTCGCAATAATAGCTCCCGGCAGCATTGGTTGTGCCCATTTTGCGCTGCGAGATGAAGTGCGGAGAATCCGTCATTGTTTTTCAAATCAATGTTTGTTTTAACTTGGACGTGATCGATTACATCGCATAAAATAGCAATGCATCTGCTGTAACCCCTTTTGGCCGCTTCATGTAGGGGCGTGTTTCCATGTAAGTGGTCTTTCTGGAAGCAACATTTTCCGCTCTTGAAAAGCTTAGACAAGCACACGTCATCACCATTAGCTGCTAGTTCATGGTAGGTAGTCCAACCATCTGAAACATACTACACAAAATCATTAGTTGTAATAAAAAGTAACGTAATAAAATACAAAATTCTAAATATATGGTATATAGATATAAATCGGGCCGATGTTAAAATAGAATAAAACAAGCTGTATGTGAAGTTTTAACGAAATTGTTTCTGTGTATGCCATTATGTACAAAAATATAAATAAGATCGTTTAAATGGACTTCTTGGATCCGAGAGGTCCAACTTTCAGCAACACTGCCGCACGATCGTTGAATGCGGGCGATGTCCTGGCGTATATTGAGTAGGATAACTTCGGTCAATTGCGGCTTATTGACATAAACTTTTGGCTCTAGAGAGCCCCACATGGGGCAAAATCGCACGATCTTGCCACGTCACTTCCGCGGTAGACAACCATAACTTTAAATCGTTCATGGCGAAAGCCCATTGGGTCGTTTCTGCTAGAATCACATATCGCCAATTTGACCTAAAAGAAATTGTTCCCGACGCAAAATTCAAGAAGTAATCTGCGACAGTACAATTCATTATGCGCGGCGAGTAGACGATTGCCTCTGGTTCTCCTGTACTCTTTCACGGACAGTTGGCTGATTATTCAACGAATCAGTCGTCTCAAATTTGATCATCTGTCATAAAGCGTCATAAGGCGCAACGCGCGCAATTTTGCACTAACAAACACTCATTTTGATAACAAAGTTTTTTTTTATTGATACATGCTGCTCAATTGCAGTGATCTGGTATCACTGACTGAATAATAAATAAATAACGAATTTGACAGACGCCACCTAAAGAATATGGGTGTCGCAGACTTTGACCCGCCCTATACGGAAAACATATATATAATATGTATTTCATATAATAACGATAATGATGAAATTGCACCAATTGTTCAGAACAGCGTGCGCTGATTGGTAGGCATTTAACGATCTTCCCAATGATTTTGCAAAGCTCCATAAGGATTGTCAAAAAATGTAATTAATCGTGGTTAGAACTCCTCATGCATTTACACCCACAATTTCATGACTTTTGTTGCAAACGATATTACCATTTTTTGTATTCTTTCTATTTTACATCTAAACGTACGAAAAGAAAAAAATATTCTTCTGGATCACGATCGTAAGAAGAATTTACACAACTACATTTTGGTGATTCCGGCTTCAGTCGTTTATTTCAGTCTATGGCATTTTTGTATTATTTCCCTTCCCTTCTTTCAGGCTGACTACGCTAAAAGAAGAAAACATATTCCCGCCGGTTTCAATTTGAAAGAAATCACTTTTATATGATAAATTTGGAATTGGCGCACCGCATTAACGTGTAATTTGCCAAAGTGCAATAATTCACATCGATCAAATTACATTTTGTAATATTAGGACAATTTGAGTCATAAAATGTAATTTTCCTAGAGTATTTTTTTTTTGAAATGTCTGCACGAATCCACCTAAGCTCTAACTTAGGTCTGCAACTAGACATCCATCTCAAACGAAATAATGGGTTTGACAAAATTACGTTTTCGTCCATAATTTGGACTAGTGTGCACAATCAAATTCAATGAGGCGGTTAACCGCACCCTATCAGGATAACTTGCACCACATCGTAGGTAAACTGTTACACCGTAATCTCATCCTAAGCACTTTTACCGAAAATGGCAATAGCATAAAATTAAGTAATACGGGGTAGCGCACAAATCGTGCTACAAACACAAGGGAAAAAACAAACAATGGGGAAAGATGTTGAAGGAGTTTTTTTACCCAGAATCCGTTTCAACAGCATCTCGTTCTAGCAACATGGAGCAACTGCACATATAGCCTGACCGGTTATGGCGGAGCTCCAACGAAAATTCCTAAACAAATGTATATTCAGAAACTCCACTTTCCGCTAGCTCCCAAGGTCAACTGACCTGACTGCAAGGCTTTTTCCGATGCTTTTTTTTGGGATTTAGCCAAAATTGAATCAGCTATACTGATTCAAATGCTCCTAAGTGGATAAAAAAAACCTTTATTACACTAAATAATATTTTCAAAGTTTACGAAATTTCTTTCAAGTAAAGCGACATGGGTGCGCACTGTTTCGTCCCCGATCACGACAAATGAAATACATAGTAAATAGTGTTGCTAGATCATAGTTAAGAAGCCAACATAATTTAGACTCACTCTGATCTAGCTATCTTAAATTTAACTGTTTTGTATTGCTCTCTGTGCAGAGAGACGTGTTTGTGCATCGGCTCTAGAAAAATAATTAAAAAAAAAAGGTTAAATATACTCTTACCCCAGAAATATTCAGTCAAAGACGCTAAATCAAAATTTCCCAATGCAGTGATAATAACATACAATTTATAATATTACAGTCACAACAAATCTGAAAAAAATATAGTTTACATTTCGCATATCTTAAGGCGAAAAGTGCCTATATGAGTGTCTCACACTCAGAGAGACGTCTGAGTCTTAACGGCAGAAATGCTTATCTCTCAATAAATGCAAACGAGTGTCAGAAAAGTGCATCCCAAAACAAAAAATATTACAGTGCCTTCCTAACCGCGAAAACTAGTGTCATTATGTGTTAGTGTCAGTTTGGCAAGTGGACAAAATATGTTGCCGCCTAAAAGTATGCCCGTAAGTACTTCGTATTCCCATGCTCCACAAACAATCAGTTCGCCCCCAAGTTAAGATTCCGCCTAAAAGTATACCCGATATTTCACCTACCATTCGTGCAAACGGTGATATAGTGGCAACTCTATATACCGAAACAAAAACCTCAAAATGAAACGGTTCAAACTGCGATAGACGTTTACTTTCCCATTCTGAAAAGAAAATTGAGCCCAAAGTCTAGCCAAAAACTTCCAAACTCGAAGTAATCCAGAAGCATCCCTCCCTTACAGGTTGACCCAAGAGCTCAAAATTACTACGCAGTTTTGGCCACAGAAGAAGAAAATTTGCAATCACAACCTAAGAAAGCACAAAAACCTCCCCCAATATTCCTAAGGGAAGCTATCTCTAACAATCTGGTAAACAGATTATCTCATTTAGTTTGTAAAGACGGTTTCCATGTAGTGCCCCTGCGCAAGGGGAAGGTGCTGGAGACAAAAGTTCAAACATATACAGAAGAAAAATATCGTATAGTTTCCAAATTTTTTGACCAGGAACGTACGAATTACTACACTTACCAACTCAAAAGCTCTAAGCGACTAATAGTTGTAATCAAGGGCATTGAAAGCAACGTTCCCATACAGGAAATAAAGGAGGCTGTTGAAAATGAGGCTTACGAAGTGAAATCCACTCACAATATACTCAACAAGTTCAAAGCTCCTCTGCCCATGTTTAAGGTGGAAATAGCGTTTGACTATCCCACATGAAAGGAAAAAATGAACCCTACCCAATTTACAATCTCAGACATCTGCTTCATCGCAGAATATCAGTTGAGGGACCGCTAGCGCGCGAAGACCCTCCTCAATGCTTAAACTGTCGTGATATGCGGAAGTATTCATAAAACTTCAGAATGCAAGTTCCCAAAAACAGATCCCAGTCTGAAGAAATGTGGAAACTGTGGAGGAAACCATACAGCTAATTATAGAGGCTGCCCCGTGTACATAGAACTAAGGAGGAAGCTCTCCCATAAAAGGCAGGAAACTCCTCAGTTTCAAGTGCCAGAGTTTGGGTGTATCCCAAATCCAGTTCCAACAGTCTCAAATGTCAATTCAGCAACGACGACTCAAATGACATATGCACAATCTCTGAAAAATCAGGTTCCTCAAGCTCTTCCGCAGAAAAACAATATTGAAACCTCAATCGAATCCCTCATAAAAACTATGAATAATTTCATGACAAATATGCAGGGGATTATGCAAGAAATGTTACCAAACCAGAATATGCTCATTCAAGTTTTATTAAACTCTATAAGAATTTGAATTTGAACTCTATAAGAATTTGTTACTGGATTGCCAACGGACTCACCCAACATAAGAATGAAGTAGAGTATTTCTTGAGATCCCGAGATATTGACATTCTCTTAATCTCTGAAACTCATTTCTCGTTAAAAAATTGCTTCCGAATAAATGGATACTCAACCTACGATACAAAACATCCCAGTGGCGGAGCTTGTGGAGGAACAGCTGTAATAATTAATGGTCAGGTAAAGCACTTCCCTCTATGCGAATATAAAACTGATCACATACAAGCCACTTCAGTTGCACTAACTGGATTAAACATAATAGTTTCTTCCATTTATTGCCTTTCCAAATATGTTATAAGCGAAGACCAGTTTTCACACTTTTTCTCTACTCTTGGTGGCAAGTTTATAGCAGCCGGAGACTACAATGCTAAACATACCTTCTGGGGGTCTAGACTCGCCAACCCCAGGGGCAGGCAATTGCTGAATGCTATATCGAGTTCAGGCCTAAACGTTTTGTCTGGAGGTGAACCAACATACTGGCCCACGGATCTCAATAAAACCCCTGATCCCATAGATTTTGTAGTTATGAAGAGCATAACAAGAGAGCACATCATCGTTACTCCTTCCCTCGACCTCTCATCAGACCACTCCCCCACAATTCTCACAGTATTTAACATTCCCTTCCCACAATTCTCACAGTATTTAACATTCCCTTGAACCCGGAAATCTCTTACCATTTTTCAAACAGACATACAAATTGGTTGAGATACAAGATGTACATAAGCTCTCATCTGTGGCAAAACTTTTCTCTCAAAACACCAGATGAAATTCAGTCTGCCATCAACGTCCTCACTACCCCAATGACAACTGCCGCAAACTTGGCAACTCCGCACAAGGTCTACGCTAAAACAAAAAACGACTCCTCATGTCATATTGAATCCCTAATCAAAGAGAAAAGGAAAGCGAGAAGACGATGGCAAAAGCACAGATCTCTCTATCTCAAAGCTCGTCTCGACCAGTGCAAGTCAAAACTGAGGTCAACTCTGGACGAAAAAAAATAAATCTCCGATGCCCGCTACTTATCTCGTCTAGGAGCCACACGAAACACTAACTGTAGCCTGTACAAAGCCACAAGGCAACTACAGCCTCCTATAACACAGGAGTCTCCCATACGGATGAAAGATGGAGGATGGGCAAGGAGTAGTGATGAAAAAGTGAAAGAATTTGCTGATCATCTGGAAGAAGTAACTACACAATCTCTCGTGTGAATCCAACGATCATTAGCCCAATGGCCACAAATCCAATGAAAATAAGTCTATCTCTCTTAAAAAAAAAATGTTCTCTCGTTGAAAATGAATAAATCTCCAGGACACTATAAAATAATAGCGAAAATGATCTCAGAACTCCCCCACAATATCCTCAAATTAGTTTTATTTATATTTAATGCTATACTTCGAATTGGATACTTTCCTCGATCAATGAAGCTGTCTGAAATAATGATCCCAAAACCTGGAAAGGAACTGTCACAAATTACATCCTATCGACCCATAAGTTTACTCTCTATTTTATCTAAACTCTTTGAAAAGGTCTTTCTCCAAATATTGTACCCCCATATTGAAGCAAACCATATAATACCCACGTACCAGTTTGAGTTTCGCAAGGGTTATGGAACGACAGAAGAAGTACACCGTATAGTAACCCATATCAGAAAAACATTCGAAGATCGGAAATATTGCTCAGCTCTCTTTATAGACATCTCCCAAGCCCTTGATAAAGTGTGGCATGAAGGCCTTATTCACAAAATAGACTCTTTTCTACCGGCAAATACCCACAAGCTCCTGGAGAGCTATCTGAAGGATCGATCTTTTGTAGTAAAATCGAATGACTCTGTTTCAACTCAAAGAAAAGTTTCAGCAGGAGTTCCGCAGGGCAGTATACTAGGCCCTATACTACATACCATCCAAACCTCTGACATGCCTGTTCATTCCCTAATTCAAACCTCAACTTTCGCTGATGACACTGCATTCATGAGCACTACCACTTGCCCAATAATGGCTTCTAGACAACTGCAATCTCATATACATACATTAGAATCTTGGCTCGAAAAGTGGAAGATAAAAGTAAATTCCACTAAGAGTGTACAGGTTACATTCTCTCTTAGACAGAACAACTGCCCATCCCTCACTATTCACGGTAGTACCATACCCGTTTATAACCATGTCAAATATTTGGGTATTCACCTTGACCGACGTCTCACCTGGAAAAATCACATTGACTCAAAAATCATGCAATTGAAATTAAAAATGGCTCAACTCCACTGGCTTATTGGCTCCCAGTCTACTCTCAGTTTGGAAAATAAAATCACCATCTACAAAACCATATTGAAGCCAATATGGACATACGGCATCCAGTTGTGGGGAACGGCATCGGCTTCTAACATAAATAAGCTGCAGAGAAGACAGTCAAGAATACTGCGTCAAATTTGTGGTGCAACATGGTATGTTAGGAATGATAACATACACAAAGATTTAAACATTCCTTACATTTCCGAGGAAATGAAAAAATTAAGCAGGTCATATATATCGAAGTTGTCCTCCCACTCAAACCTACTCGCTCAAAACCTTCAAAATTTTCCCGGTCATATACGGCTAAGAAAAAAAGACACGCTAGACTTGGTCCGGTGATAAATAGTTCTGCTCGCCAAAAACAAGATCCGGCAATGGCAGGATACTTTACTTTAAGATAGGATTAAGATTTGAATACATATTGTAAATTTCGAAAGAAAGATCCAATAAAGAAAATGAATGAAAAAAAAAAAATTAACTGAAACAATAGGGCTTAAAACTGAATGTCACTATAGAACCCTATTAGATGAGCTAACGCTGACCAAATTTCCGGTTTTTAATATGTAAGTAGTTTCCACTTGAATGCCACATTCTGATAGAATCGAAACAAGAATGGATGTATGGAAAGCGAAATATAATCGCCCCAAACTTCTTATCTTTTTGCGAAATTTCGATGGAATTGGACCAGGCATACATGTTTCTTCCATACAATCAAAATTTGTTCGGATTGTTATACTTTAATAGATTATATATATAGATTATATGATGTTTATAAAACTCCACACAGTGCAAAACATTTCATTTTTGCAGAAAATTTAATCATCCCTAATGTACATCCCCTAAAAATGGATGTATGGTAATAAAAATTTAATTGCACTTTGCATATTACTATGAATTAAAAAAAATAAAATAAAAGCCAAAGATATATTAAACATTCGCTTTTTTTTATTTTGTTTCTGGTTCGCCCAACTTTAGTAACTTTTACGTCTCTCATTCTAAAAAGCTTACTAAAAAACAAATTCCCTTGCGTCCCATGAATGGGGTATGGGCATCCCAATAAATAAATAGTGAATAAATTGTTACCAATTTATACCACTCTAGCTATAAGGAATAATCGAAAAGAGAATTAAGAAAAAACAATACTCTAGCGTTTAACATCAAGCTAATTAAATGTTCTTTCCTGCGATAACACACTCATTTTACATATATAAAAATCTTTTTTTCTTTGTTGCTCAAAACTTGTTCTTTTCGGTTGTATTATAAAAAACCCGTAAGTTTTCATATTTCTTTTGAAATGTTATCAGCACTACTGTTTAAAATGCAAAAAGGTCCCGATTCATTTTTTTAATAATGCCATAAAATTATCATTGTCGAAAATTGTTGGCTCTCCAAATAATATTTTTGTCGAAGCTTTTTTAAGGCTTTAGAATAAAGAGGTATAAATTAATTGCAATTTATCTCTTCTAAGTAACAATATAAAATTATAAAATTTTGAATTTTAAATATGTTAATTTATTGTAAATATTGAATTCCGGGCCACTCTAATCTTGTTTCTCTAATAATATTGTCGCAGCAACAACAACATACATACATACTGGTGTACTGTTGGTTTGACCAGTATGTACGCATGCTAGTTATTTACACCTACCATGACTATTAGCATTTCAGAAGGAAGAATATTGCACAAAAAGATTTAAGAGGTCAGAAAAACAGTTGTTATGAATAGTTTGTTATGGACAGTTGAAACAAAAAGTTGAACGAAGAAGGGACACAATCAGAAAACATTAAAAGGGCTACATACATATGTATGTATATAGAGCCACAAAAGAAATTGAATAAATCGAGTTAAGATTAAAATAAATAAGTCAATCGGGTTTTTTATTATTATTATTATTATTATTTTGTGCAAACAAAATTTAAATTTAAATATTACAAAATTTATTTTCGCGAATTGTTTTTATGTCACCTTATACTACATTTAAGATCCAGAAATAGGCTCATCATTTAGAACTCAATTTTTGTACATGGCACAAAGCAATGTGTTTCGGTTACAACATAAAAATTTCGGTTTATGATTGGATAACCGTAGGATTACTTTTAATTAAACTCATGGTGGGATTTAGTTATGCATATTAACTATAATAAGACCATTGATAATATTCTGGAACAAAATTTGGGATACATACTTATGTAAATGCATTTTCGAAATGACGTAAGAGACTTCGTTGAAAATTTTCGGTAAAATATCAAATAAGGTTGTTACGAGGAAACGACAGTTTTTAGTGATTCCTTAAATTAAATTAAAAATTTATAACTGAGTAAGTTTTCCTCTATATTTAAGGTGTTGTTTCAGAAAGAGAAACGACTCAGCTTTCCAAATATGTAAACAGTTTTGTATCTGCATACAAAAAGTTGAAATTTGTATTTGTATACCCTGGATGGGGAAATATACCATCTGATATGAAACTGAGGGATGACAAACTGAGAGAGATGGAATCGACTTAGGTATCTTAAGACGGAATTTGTTTCAGGACTTTTTAAATGATTGACAACTGAAGACAAGCTATCGTGTTCTTCAGCTGTATACCAAAGCCGATTTTAACGAAGTTTTGGCAACGACAATATTTTCTCAAGTCATTTTCTCAGATCACACTGAAACTTGAAATATTGAGTTTTCGTTTATAATCTCAAATTGGGGTCCTCAATTCATCTAGTATTAGGCAAACCATTTTATGATACATATATATCACTATTTGTACCATTTAATATAACTAAAGTTATTTTTCCCCAACCTTATAGTAACCCTCGATACAAATAATCTAAAATATGGTGTTAATTAATTAATAATAATTAATGTGTCTCCTTCCCTTTTCCCCGCATTTAAATGAATTTTTTCCAACCTCTCCTGAAATCCCTAATCCTTCTGTTATCTTTTTCTCCAGAAAACTTCCCCTTTCCATTCTTCCCATCGTCCAAAAATTCCCTCGCCATCTTAGTCTTAAAGTTACTGTTTTTTAGTCTTTGTAAGCCTTCCGAAGCGATAAAATCGATAATAAACCCCCCCGATTGAATTCTAATATTTTACATACAGTGGTTTTATTCAGGAAGGCGCAAGGATTATATTCCGAGTGTTAAAAAGTTCCTTAATTAAATACAATTTTTTTATCTATCTCCCTCGCTCTCTCATTCCTTCTCGAAACGTTTCGCAAGTGATAAATAAAATTTTATTTAATTCCCTCATCTCCCTTTTTCTCCCCTCTCTTACATCAAAAAATTAAATAAAAAGTGAAGTGAAAAAAACACAGAAACTATTACACAAAAAAAAAAACACAGAAAATTACAAAAAAAAAAAGAAAAATTTCACACACACAAAAATTTTACACACAGTACATTCAAACATCACAGCATCATCAACAAACAGCAGCATCATCACCACCAACAGCCGATCAACATTATTCACCACAAACCAAGTTTCCCCCCTTCCGAAAATTCCCCAAGATATGCGGTAAGTTTTCCAAACAATTCGAAAAAAAAGCAAGAAGCAGCGGGAAAATAGCGCAAATATACAAGTTCCAGTGCCATATATTTCCCGGCAGCAAGTTAGCGCATATTTCTTTGTTACTTCTTCCTTTCTCATTTTCCAACAACCATTCTCATTTCCAACAACCACCTGACATTTGGTTTGACAGCTCATAACAGCTGATAATATTGCCATATCGGCAAAATTGCTATCGGCATTGCCAGTCCCACTTTTCACATTCGGCGCTTGAAACGGCATTGCCAGGCCTTACAATATTCGGCAGGCCACATAATCTGCAGCATATATTCTCAAAATAATATAAATTTCGAAAAATTCTTTTTTTTTCTAAAAAAAAAGCAAAATTCAATAAAAGGAAAGTTTCCTAACAAATTTATACTGAACAAAAGTATATTTCCTCCTACAACAACGAATAATTCGACTTGTTTAGCCTCTTTTTCTGCGTATTATTCATTTCTGCGTATTATTCATTTCTGCGTGTTATTCATTTCTGCGTATAAAATTTATAATATATCTCGGAGCGCGGCCCACTCGTATACAGTCCACACTCAAGATTTCAAAATTATCAAATTTGCTCGTTTTCTCTACTGCTGTGTCATCTACCGAATTTTTTCTCAACTATTGTGAGGAACATTCTATTCTCTGAATATTTTAATTCGATCTATTAGTCTTGGGATAGAAGAATGGATGCTGAATTTATTTTTGATTCCGACAACCTCGTCACCTTTTGCGCACAGCTGGAAGCTACCCCCGTGGATGAAAGAACGGTATCCCTTCTTGAGGTGGAAATGCAAGACCTCGATGAAAAGTGGAAACAACTTCAGCAGTCATATCGGACTCTTTGCGTCTCAAGGGATCCAGGAGTCACAGACGCCCTGAAGGAATCAGTAAGGGGCAAATATCTGGCTTGTACCGAAGCATTTCACCGCCAAAAATCTCAAATATTGGATCTCATGAAAACTTACAGAAATGTCGTTGCAGAAACAACACATGATTTACTCGGCTCGTCTGCGGATGCAAAAAACAACACGTTTTCATACATGAAGGTACCCCCATGCGAAATTAATATCTTTGAAGGAGACTACAACGAATGGCCCTCATTTAGAGATATGTTCACGGCAATGTACATAAATCACCCTAAACTCTCACCAGTCCAGAAATTGTTTCATCTCAGGAATAAAATTCGCGGAAAAGCAGCTAGTATTGTTAATAAGTACCCGCTCACGGATCAAAACTTCTTTCTCGCATGGAACGAGTTACAATCGAAGTATGAAAATACTCTCATCTTCGTTCTGGATCAAATCGACCTCATAATGACCCTTGAACCCGCAAGCTCTAACTCCAGTGAAGAAATTCAAAGAATTCAAACGACTATGAACAACTCACTGGCCGCAATTCGCTCTCAAAAAGTATCAACGGAAAATTGGGATACATCGCTTCTTTGGGCATGTATTAGAAAACTCCCTGATGAAACTCTGTCATTATGGGAACAGCATCTCAAGTCTCGGCGAGATATACCCAAATGGGAGGAAATGGACGAATTTATCTCCGGTCGATTAGAGGTAGTGGAACGGCTGACGCGAAATAGAAACCGAAAGGCCGACACAGAATCCTCACTTCCCGTTCCTTCAAATTTAGGTCTCTTCCATACTACCTCTAAATCCCAATATCTATGTAAATTGTGCAATGGAAATCACGCCCTGAAGGAATGCCACCGTTTTAAATCACTATCGGCCATCGCTCGTAAGGAATTCGTCTACAAGAACCGAATTTGCCTTAATTGTTTGGCGTACACACACATGAGAAAAGATTGTACGAGCAAATTTAAATCGACTTACCCTCACGAAACGCCCTTAGGTTTATCCCGGTCTCGTGCTTGTGCTCAAAATTGGCAGATGGAACTCTCTATGTGCTATAAACCCGATCTGGCGACCGAGTATGACAGAGTCCTGGGAGAATACATATCCATGGATCATATGGAAATCACGGACTCTCACGAAAAAATGGAAAACGGTAATATTGCTTCCTTTTACCTTCCTCACCATGCAGTTCTGCGCCCCGAAAAAGTCACCTCCAAAGTTCGGGTTGTTTTCAATGCATCTAAGAAAACTAGTTCTGGCTTTTCTCTTAATGATGTCCTCTATACAGGCCCCACTCTTTAAACCGATCTGACAACCCTCTTAATAAATTGGCGACTCTATCGGTATGTCTTCAACGGTGACATAGAAAAGATGTATCGGCAAATTCTTATTCATCCTGATGACCGCAAATATCAGAAAATTCTCTATAGACCCGCAGCCGATGGTGACTTACAGGATTTTGCTCTCAAAACTGTAACCTTCGGAGTTAACTGCGCCCCATTTTTGGCAATCAGGTGAATTCACCAATTAGCGGATGATTCCCAAAAACGTTTCCCAAAAGCTTCCACAATTCTCAAAAGAGAAATTTACGTCGACGATATTCTCTCTGGTGGCCACGATGTACTATCCGTAATCGATTTGCTATCTAAGGTAATCTCCGCCCTTGACTCAGCTGGTTTCCCCCTCAGAAAAATAACCTCCAACCATCCGGACATAATAAATGCCGTCCCTCCAGAGCACCTGCTTAATCACGACTTCCTCAAATTTCACTCCACTAGTTCCACCAAAACTCTGGGCATCAAGTGGAATGCTCTTGATGATACGTTCTCGTATTGTGTCAACATCCCAAGTTACAACGAAAAATCTTCAAAAAGTCAGGTATTGTCAACAATTGCCAGATTATACGATCCAGCGGGGTGGCTCTCTCCTATCATAATAAAAGCAAAGATTCTCATGCAACGGTTATGGCTAGAGGGCACAGACTGGAATGAGAGTCTTAGTGATGCCTCTAGCACAATATGGAAATTCATTGTACAAACTCTCCCCCTAATAGAGCATATTCGTATCCCGCGATGGACAAATTACACCCCAATGGGAAGGATGCAATTACATGGCTTCTGTGATGCTTCCAAAGAAGCCTTTTGCTCCGTGATATACTTAAGATCTCAAAATGAAGAAAAAGTGCACTCCCACCTACTGGTCTCGAAAAGCAAAGTGGCTCCGATTAAAGAAGTGTCCATACCTCGTCTAGAGCTTTGTGGAGCTGTACTTCTGTCGAAACTTCTCAAAATGACCCTCTCTAATCAGTCAATTATGCAGGCGGACAGATTCCTCAATTGTGCTTGCATGGCTCCAAAAACCACCGTGTATGTGGAAAACGTATGTAGCGAACAGGATATCTCAAATAATTGACAATGTTGCTACTCTGTGCAGACATGTATCATCCCAAGAAAATCCGGCGGATCTGGAAACTCGGGGAGCGGACCCCTCGAAACTGGCCGGATCTCCCTTATGGTGGCATGGGCCCACCTGGTTGTGCAAAGATGCAACAGAATGGCCCGAGTCCCGTCCACTTTATGACTCTCCCCCCGAAGCAATAAGAGTGTTGTGTTACGACTACCGGTTCCTCAACCGAACACATCCGACAAAAAAGAGTACCGCACATTACCTGACGCCTAACATTTCTCGTACTGAGTTCAAGTTCATGAAAACTCGATTGATATATATATCTCAGAAAAGATTCTATGGAAAGGAGCTAGCGAAGCTCGAAGAGTCTCCCAATTTCACGGAAAAGTACGCTGCTCCCTCTCAACCCATTTCTCGATCCTAGTGTACTCATAAGGTCTAATGGCCGAATAGTAAAAGCCCTCCTCACGTGCAATGAAAGGTTTCCGGTAATTCTCCATCCAAAATCTCGATTTTGTCCATTATTGATCGCATATACTCACAAATTACTGCTCCATGGAGAATATAATTTGATGATAAGAACGATACGCGAGGAATACCACATTTCTCGGCTCCGCTCAGCAATACGAAACTGCATACGCGGCTGCAAAGCTTGTACGATCTACAAGAAAAGGTCGCAATCTCAGATCATGGCAGCTCTTCCTCAAGATCGCTGCAATTACTCACTCCCGTTCTCCATAACGGGGCTTGATTTCGCTGGTCCATTTCTTGTAAAGACATCACAAGGCATATGTATGCATATTTGTATGCTTCTCGACCAAGGCGGTCCACCTCGAACTGTGCACTGACCTTTCAACTGAGGCGTTTCTTGCGGCATTTACTCGGTTTGTTGGACGCCGTGGACTCCCGAATAAAATAATGTCTGACAATGGCACAAATTTTGTTGGCGCGGAAAGGTCTCTCCGATTCGAATATCAAGCGTTTCTCAAAACGGCATCTAGGGATATCTCACGAAAATACCTCGACCACGGACTTCAGTGGACTTTCATTCCACCTCATGCTCCGCATATGGGCGGCCTATGGGAAGCCGCCGTAAAATCATTTAAAATGCATTTTCGAAAAGTGAGGGGCATCATAAGCTTACATTTGAGGAATTCTCCACGTTACTAGCTCGAATAGAGGCAGTTCTCAATTCACGTCCACTTTCGCCGCAATCGGAAAATCCACAGGAATTATTGGCTCTCACTCCGGGACATTTCCTTAGGGGTGCCCCCCCTCATAGCCGTCCCAGAAAATCCAATTATATTCCTCTCTCTAAATGATAGATGGCAGAAATTACGCATTCTACATCACGAATTCAGTATTCGTTGAACGAATACATTCATGAACTGCAGAAAAGAAATAAATGGAAATTCCCTCAGGACGAAATAAAACAGCACGATCTCGTTGTAATTCAGGATGATCTCCTACCGCCGACGGAGTGGAGACTCGGAAGGGTGGTGAACGTCCACAATGGTTCCGATGGTTTTGTACGTGTAGCGGACGTAAGGACTGCTAATGGAGTATTGACCCGACCCATCGTCAAACTCTGTCTCCTACCCATGTCATAACCACTCCCGTATAAAACTTCCTTACATTTGATAGTTCCCCATACAAATCTATCTCATACTAATTGTTTCTTTCACCCTTCCCTTTTTTCCCCGTTTTCTCTTTTTTTTCTTCCTCGCTCTTTTCTCCCCATATTCACAGCACCCCACCGGTCAAGGATTTTTCGATGTGCCTGACTTGCAAGAGGCAGCATTTTGTGCACCGCTGTCAGCGATTCCTGGCCATGAGTGTAGAAGAGAGACGAAAACTCATCCGCCAGCGAAAGTATTGCACCAATTGCTTGGCAAGGTCGCATCAACACCGGGATTGTACCTCTCTACTGTATTGAAATGCGGTGAGGGCCACCACACTCTGCTGCATCTGCCAAAATTCTCGGCCGGCGACAGAAACCGTCAACCGCGAAGTCAAAGTAGACCAGTATGCCAATGCCGATGTCAATGCAACAGCCGCCGCATCAAACATGAACCCAACCCGCGTCCACAGCGACGTCAATAGACGGCTCGGAATGAAGGTGACCGCAAGCCTAGGTCAACTGGACGGCACATAAATGCTCTCAGCAGACGACGCCACAATAATACTCCGGAGCCTGAGGCAAGGAATATTATTAGCGGTGCCATCAGGCGTCTCAATAGGCAATTTTAAGCTGAACAAACACCCTCTCCGCCCCTCACTGTCGCGGGTGGCAGTGTTAATTGTTAATTAATGTGTCTCCTTCCCTTTTCCCCGCATTTAAATGAATTTTTTCCAACCTCTCCTGAAATCCCTAATCCTTCTGTTATCTTTTTCTCCAAAAAACTTCCCCTTTCCATTCTTCCCATCGTCCAAAAATTCCCTCGCCATCTTAGTCTTAAAGTTACTGTTTTTTTAGTCTTTGTAAGCGAAGCGATAAAATCGATAATAAACCCCCCGATTAAATTCTAATATTTTACATACAGCGGTTTTATTCAGGAAGGCGCAAGGATTATATTCATATGGTTTTTATCATAACTCTTGAACTATTTAAACGTATCTACAAAAACTTAGCACATTGTAATTACTTCATACTCTCTATCATAGTAATGCAAATGACTGAACTCACTGTGTACATTCTGTTATCTCCCACACAAAATGGCTAATTTGATTTATGCTTGATTCATGTAATATGTGGCCAATTGTAAAATTTTCTATCGCTTAACTAAACTATTGAAGGTGCAAAGTTACGCCCTCCTAAGTTTTTTCCGAACTATTGGAATGTCCGAGAGAATCCGTGATCATGTAATTTTACCATACACTCTAGTGTAAACTGGATGAGCTAATTACACTCCCATTTTGTTATCTCTCATACATAATACAGGATTTCATGGAAATAAATTTTCATTTTTAATTAGAATTCATAGGCTCCATTAGTCTAACATTAGATCAGTCTTCAAATTTTCCCGACGTGTTATTGTAGTTTACAACAAAATGAAAGGGAATTGAAAAATGGGTTTGGTTAGGCTTCACTGCTGTACACAAAAACTTTTTGAAACATATAAGATTTAATAATTGCATTCAAGTAATACGTGAATTTTTGAAGATATTTGAAAAAATGTAGCGAAGAAAGGTCGTAAAAACAAATTTCCTGCATTCTCATTAGAGTTCTAGCCAGAAAATTTTGAACAATTTACTTGTAAGTTGAATCATTCCTTCAGCAGATGACAATAATTAATAGGCGTTTTGAAGAAAATAGGTAAGTTAAGGTGCTCCTCGGTTACTACAGGTCATATAAGCAGGATTTGGCTTACAAACGGAAATAAAAGAAATATAAACAGTTTCGATAAATGCACTTATCTAAACATATTATTAGTGTACTCACAGTAGAAACGCATGCAATTCTTTTGTTGTAAAAAATATTTTCCCAACACAACATACGGAAACAAAAATTGTCAAAATATAACAAATTTTAAAATCTGGGGCCTTCTTTAATATCGATTCGATCTACTCTTCTACTTGATCTCTTCTCCCGAGTTTCTGGTTAGTTCCTAAGCAATAAGCCGAAGTGCAATACTCACTTTTTCCCATCTTAAGATAATTTCTACACAAACAAACAGAGAGTGTATTGGAGATTCTAAACGAAATTTTGAAATCTACGTAACAAAATAATTTCGGAATCGTATTTTGGCCGCATTTAATACAATTGGTGCAGTTGATTAACAAATGGCTCGGGTAATGGTAACTGAAACTACAGTTAGGTGAATTGTTTTACACGTACCATGGTGAGTTCTCGTTGCTGCAAAAATGTGCTGTGCGCCAGAAGCGACGTGGGAAATCGTTAAACTCTTATCAAAAACAATCCGAATTAATGCACGTTTACAGAAGCAAAATTATAAATTGAAGACTTCCACTTACAACTTATAGAGCGACCATTGATCTTTGTAAAGTCAACCAATTAATATAAGTATGTGATAGTCTAAAGGGCGAGGCAAAGCAGTCTATTTGTATTCCCAGAACTAAGCCTATAAAGCACATGTTACATCCAAATTTACGCTTAATTTAATCTAATTGAATGAAAGGTATGAACATGGGTATGTGCGGGTTAGATTAATAAATGTGTATGGGAGGCACCTGCAAAAATTGAAGATGTTGCATATGCGCGAATTAAGGATTAATAGGACAAAACTCAATTTGTACGAATTGGCTAATTTTGTATGGGGAGTATTGGAAGGGATGCGGCAATGTCACCCATATTCTTTTTTCAGAACTAAGTTTACCAAATTTGATAAATTCATTCAGCTGTTTAAAATATAAGGGGGTGTACAAATTATTGTTTATTCTTAAGTTTTGGCAAACATCAAAATTTAATGCAATGGACAAAAAAGTAGGTTACTGCAGGAGAAGGACAGGGAGGGGTGTGACAATGCTTCTCATTACTATTTTTAGAACTAATTTCACGAAACACATGACGAATGCCAAATTCGATCGAATTCCATACAACTATTCGAAAGATTTAAAGCTGAGAATATTTGGGTTACATCGGTCATTCGAATGGTAGATATTAAAAGGGGCATGGTTAATTGCTTACGAGTTTGCAGTTTGGAGTTCGTTCGGTTTCAGAGAAAAATACTATTTTTGTTTCGATATTTCGCTTACATTCAGCTTGAGGATTCCAGAAATGATCTCTGTTGTCTTCGGCACTTCACAAAGAAAATTTGAAAAACTAATTTTTGAAGTTTTTGTGAGTTAAAATTAGTTTTGACTAATGCGCCGAAACAACAATTAGTCAGCACTACCGTTTCTCGTAGATTCGAATAACTAAATTTCCAAATTACACTATATTAACTAACTAACTATTCATATAAAGAATTAAAAAGGGGGCTTGCACAAATTGTATGTCACCAACTGCCTGCACAAATTAAACGGATAAACTTTAATTGTCTTTAAAACTCAACAAACGCAGACTGAAGCAAGAAAACTTAAACGCAGAAACAAGAAGAAAGCAACTTATGGTGACAGTTGTCAAGATGATAAACTCTTGTAATGTAAAACCTCTATAGCACATAGAAAGACACGCTTGAGAGAATTCGTAGAGACACACGCAAGTCGAATGTTCGCTACAACCCATGTGATTTTAGACTATATGAATTCGGGCAATAAATCCGTTAGAGCTAATTTCCTTGGAGAGAACGCGTGTCCCTATTTTTCTGAACGGAATGTCCTGGAAACTGATATGGTGTCCTGGAAATTTTCTTCCAAAATCCCAGGAAATTTTGCGAATAGAAAATATGAACAAAAAAAATTTATATCGGTAAAGAATTCGATGAAACGATTATGACTGCACAGACTTGGAAACATATCAGGAAAATTGATATAAAGGTAATTAATAGTCATATGAACCCTGATGAATCGAACAGCAATTTCTTGAATATTCCAATGGCTAATCCCAATTGTGCGTATTATACGTATAATAGTAAATCATCGTCTCACACAGGTTTGTTTGAGTTTGTTCATATTGATCAGGATGATGATTCGTATTGATCGGCGAAAGTGTTATGAAAAAAAGTCAAACACCGTGGGTGCTGATGGAATTGGTCCTATGTTTTTCAAATGAACATTCGATTTCATATTAAAGCATGTTACACATGTTATTCAGATATCGTGGAACTTCGCATCGTAAGGATGTTTCTACTTCTACTCTTACCATTTGCTTGCTATCTTTTCAATAATTACAACTTGTTGGGGATTATATATTTCAGTCATTAAATTCCATTATATTTTATTATACAGCTATTTATTTAAGTATATTCCAAGAATTTCTTTAAACTTCATTGAATACTTTTTCTTGATTATGGCAACCATATCATTGTTAAGTAATCGCCAGTGTACGATTCTAGTTATTATTCACCAATTCTGTTTTGAATGATTCTCTCGTTTGGTAAAGCTTTTACCCATGGTATAAGAATATAAGGTAACGCAAATGAGAAACAAAAATTTTTAGTTCTGCGCAGATGACGTCACTCGGCTTTGTGTGCTTTTGGTTTAGAATATGTAGGTATATGAATGTAAGATTATAGAGACAAATTATGCTGATATACATTTTTCTGAAATAAATCTAAATTATTTAAACAATATGCTTTGTGTAAAAGACACGAAGAAGCTTTTTATTCATTCTATAATTTTGTTTATTTTTCGTCGTTTTTGGTACTAGTATTTATTCAACAAAATACGAATTAGTATTAATTTACTTACTAAAAACAAACAAGGTAAACAATTAATTCAAATTATTATCACTTTTTCACTTAAATTCACTGTTGTTTAACGTTCTGTCTAGCCGAGTGACGTCATTCCCTTCTTTGTTTACATTTCTCAAGAATAACGGACCTGCGCAATGCGTAATCTCTTTATATCATTCTTGGCTTTTACCGATAATTGTTTTCGTTCAGTTGTTTTCGTGATAGTCAAAAGCTCTCACTGAAAGAATATAAAAGCAGATCACCAATCAAGAGAACTTCGTTCTCAACATACAGGTTGGTACGGATGGTTCCTCCTATGGGTGCGGCGGACAACACAAACTCCGTGGCAGCGATGGTTGACGTTGTTAGTTTTCCTACCGTACTCATTTGAATAATGGCTATGGGCAAGTGTTGTACGCTATGGTGGACCACTGCTCTAGTATTTGCAGCACTGTGCATGTGCAAAAGAAAATATTAATGTATTTCGTCCTTAACATACAGATTCTTAATATATGGCGATTTTCTCGTGAATAAATTGCATTTAAGTCAAAGACAAAACACTTGCAGTATATTTTCTTGGAAATTGTGGCTACGAACTATAATTTTGTTCACAGCCTGAAATCATTCGTAGTCCTATTACCGCATCTGCTTTTTATCAAAAGTTTTTAAATAGTCCGTAAGATAATCTTGGTTAGGACCTAGGCGTAGTATTACTCGCTATTAATTATTGCATACGGCAGCGAAATTTCACTTCCTGTTTCATTATGCCATTATGAGACTTTTGACGCTATTTCCTGCCCAAATTTTACATACTTTTTCAACTTTTAACTTCAAAGCCCTCACCTTTGCCCAACAATCTTAAGCGAAAGCACTTCCTGT
Organism: Philornis downsi; assembly: GCA_019455685.1. Classification (NCBI taxonomy): domain Eukaryota; kingdom Metazoa; phylum Arthropoda; class Insecta; order Diptera; family Muscidae; genus Philornis; species Philornis downsi. Next base: position 90,267 of record JAHXMU010026103.1, on the reverse strand, counting down.
TTCTACGGGGCTGTCTGTTTTTCTCTCTAATCACTAATACAGTTAGTTCCATGTACATATGTATATATTTACTCAAGATCTTCTAAGAAATATACCTAAGTGCATGTTAACCTAAATTCGGGTTCTGTCGTCTCCTAAACTTAATATTTATTTAAATAATGAACTAAAAGAATACGAAACATGTTAATGTCATATATCACAATACTTGGATAATACTTGTGGATAATACATAGTTTTGTTTACGGCTATGAAATATTCACCATCCGCAGTTCCTCGAATAATTGTAAATTTAATGTACCGTTGAAGTATGTTATATGGTATGTACGAACAACTTTCATAGCTTTTCCAAAAGAAAAATCTACCATTTACAGTCTCAATCCTGTTCCTCAAAATTTGTATTTATATGCAGTTCGTCTTTTTAATACGCCTCCAAATAATGGTCAAATGCTCAATCACGTTAAAACTCTTGAAATAGTTATTTCTTAAATATTTTCGACACTCGCCATCATTTAACGATATGCACAGAAAATATGTTATTAATATGAATTTTGACAAAACGACAATCTACTAAAAAAAACTTCCCTTGCATCTTATGAGTGAGAAATTCCTACATTCAGTGCGCTCCAATTTAACGACGATCCGGAACACCACAGTTTAAGAAACATTTACAAAACTTGTCGATTACTCGACTACTCGAATTGTTCGTTAGCAGAGTTTGAAGCCGATTCATCTCAGCGCGACGCCGCCGGCTATTTTTTGGTCTAATGTTTTACTACTATTCTATGCATATATGTAAGCTTTTTAAACAAGTCCCGTTAGGCTTCGTTTGGTTAATTCCAAAAAATTTTAATTTCAAAGCTAAAATGACGCAAAAGTGCCTTGAAGATTTTTCCTAATAAATAATAATTACTAACCGCAAATTTCTGACGAAGATTGTGTCAGACTTGAGCAGAATATAATACATGTATATCCATAAAATGCTTGCCAATCAGTTGCATGCAAAAGATTCAGCGAAAGTTGTAACAAATAGTGGGGCAACAGCCGAATGTTGGCGTTATTTTGGAAATGCTCTCGATTATTAAGTTCGGTTTTATTGTATGTGGGAATTTTTGACCTATACTTTGGTGATGGCTACAGCGACTCATTTTCCTCACTTAGTAGAACTATAGAATACATAAATTCTTAAGGTTTTTAAAATATGTTTTGCTTGCTGTTATTTAGCCCTTTGGTCAGACTTAATTTTTGGATTATTTCCAAAAAGGGAACTTTTTTTAACACTTTGTTGAAGTAACATTTGCCTTTGTTTTTTAATATTTGCCTTCAATATTTGTTTACATTTTTCTTTTTGATTGTTCCTTGTAAAATTTTACCCCCGTCTTTACTGTTTGTTGTGTTATTGGTTGACTGTTGCTAGTGTAGTCCTTGCTAAATGATTTGTTTCCAATTCTATCCTATTCTTATGTCCACCTCACGGTCAATCCTTACACATTGTCATTCTATAGATCTACTTTCATTCAGACTACAATAATGCGCCCATGCCAGACCTTCTGTTTCTGCTTAGGATCTAAAACTCTTGCATGTGTTAGTTATGTCAAATTACGTATGGATTTGTTCTACACCACGTCATATGTAACATACCATACAAATAAAATTTATCAAATGCGAATAAGTTACGCATAGTTGCTAAAATTTCCTTATTTCAGAAATTGACCTAATTGTTGACGTTCTGCCAAGGCATTACTATAGGGAAAAATGCGATTTTAACGACAGAAATAACAAAAATTGACTTCGTAATTTGAATTAAGCGTAGCTGAAGATAGTTTCAATTAATTATATGGCTATATGCCATCCACTTTGGGAGTGTTCAATTTATAAATAATTATGTTTATAAAGATGCACCACGTTTAGTTGTAAATGGCGACAAACATTTTTTCCAATAAAAAAAATGTTGAGCCAATGAATAAGCCGCCGATCATTCCAATAATAGCCGGCCCATCGCCGCTGATAAGTTCATATCGGCTTCAAACTCTATTCGTTAGACGTGTCGGGGTAACCGCTGCTGAAATAATGATAGGTGATAACAATAGTCTCGGGGACTAACCATCACGCCACGTTCGGTCACAACCTATTTATTTACGAAACGGTGTTTTACAAAAAAGCAAGAAGCGCCATATTTGAAGCTAGGTGATGCTTGAAACCCGTTATATAAATTTTCTTAGAACATAATATGTTTTCCTTACCGCTTCGTTTTCTATAAACTCAAATACAGTTTGTAAAAAAAGTCTTTTCAAATCAAAAATTTTTTAGGAATTTCAACTTCAATGAAGAAAAACAACAAAAAAGCATATTATTTGTTTTTTGTTTTTTATGTAACTGTTTTTTGTCTGTTGTCGACAAGGTGCCTAAACTGCAATAAAAATACATGCACACTTACAACAACAACGCTACAAACAAATCTACCTGCTTTAAGTGGTGTAAAAAAAGTGTTTTCAAAAAAACGAAGAAAAGAAGAACCGTTAGTTTTTTGCACATTACTTACAAAGAAATGAAGTTTTCGGTATGCTAAGTGCAGTTGGTAGTGTTTATTCATAAAATTGAGCGCGTGCAAACAACTAATGATCATGGAATTAAATAAATACAATGCCAGCAAAACGACTCGACAAAAATATTACACAGCTAGTGTATTACAATTATTACAAAGAAAAATCTCACAAAGAAATTGCTGAAATGTTCTTCCTCAACTTAAGGACGGTATATAATGTTATTAACCATGCTGAAAAGGAGGGTAGGCTTGAGCCGAAACAAACACCAGGCAGACCAAGAAAAGTCACGCGGCGCATTGAGCGTAAAATTTTGAAAACTATTGATGAAAATCTACTTTCCAGTACTATAGGAATTGCTCTTGAGATTAATAATGAATGTGGAGTAAGTATCTCTCATCAGACCATTCGAAACGTGCTGCAAATACAATACTTTTCAAGAGTTGCCAGGAAAAAACCTTCGCTTTCCGCGGTAAACATTGAAAAATGGTATAAATTTGCCATTGAGCACATTTCTTTTCCTCCGGAGCACTGGGATGATGTTATTTTTTGCGACGAGACAAAGGTGATGCTTTATTACCACGATGGACCACAAAAAGTTTGGCGGAAACCTCTGATGGCCTCAGAAAATAAAAATATAATACCTACTGTGAAGTTCGGAAAATTATCTGTTATGGTGTGGGGTTGTATTTTAAACAAAGGTGTTGGTGAAATAAGAATTTTGAATGAAATAATAACGAAGGAAGTCTACTTGGATATTTTAAAAAATGAATTGAACACCAGTGCACGAAAATTCGATTTTGTGGACCCAGAAAATCCCGAAAGGTTAAAATATAAATTAAACCAAGATAATGACCTAAAACATAAATCGTATACGTGTGGATCCTGGCTATTGTATAATTGCAGAAAAGTAATTGATACTCTATCACAAAGCCCTGATTTAAACCCAATAGAAAATTTGTGGGTCCACCTTAAGAAAAAAGTCTGAAAAAGGGCGTCAAAAAACAAACAACAGTTAATAACATTTATTAAAGAAGAATGGGCCAAAATACCAGGTGAATATGATGGGTAGACGGTTGCAATCAGTAATTGATGCTAAAGGAAGGCACACGAAGTATTAGCAGTCAAAAAAATTTTTTTTCACATATTCAGGAAGCATTCTTCTAAATTTAAAATAGTTTTGAAAACACTTATTTTACACCCTGAAACGTGAATTATTTTTTTAATTTATAATTATTACTGGAACATTGAAATTAATTTTGTTTTTTTATGTGAAATGTTTAAAAATATCTTTATTTACATGAATAAAAAAAAGGATGAATAAAAGTTATTTACTTTACATAAAGCTTTTAATTAAAGCTCTTAAAGCTTTTAATTTTCTATAGTGTTGAAAACACTTTTTTTACAAACTGTAAATTATTCTGTCGAAAATACCTTTTATGCAAAATATGCAATTTAAACCATTTAAGTTTGTTTGTCAAAACGAAATTGAGTAAAAAATACAATATGAGTAAATTATGTAAATTATTATTATGGACTTGAACTGAATGTAAATTGTATTTAGTTTTCATTCTGGTTCTTACATTCGCAGCGAATAATAAATTTGCTTTTAATTCACAACCGCCAAGCGGAGGAACAAACTGTGTATTTTAATTCGTTTTTATTTGTCAGCAAGTTTACTTTTTTTCGGAAATTTTTAATTTAAAATACAAACCAAACAATTTACATGTTGCGAATATTTCTGAGCTCTTGTTTCATTTCAAGTAAGAAACGAATCTACGCATCAATCTAAAATTCAAAACCAAGAAGAAAGTGAACTTTCGTGAAAGTCCTCGCTAAAAATAAATCATTTACGATTTGGTTGCTTCAGCTAAACATAGAGGTTTGATTATATTTGAAAAAGGTTGAAGGCTCTAAAAGATTACATCGAAAGGGGAAAGGTTTACATAATTTAAAATGGTTGACTATCAATCGAAATAGGTCTCGCTTAATGTGACTTGAAAACTGTTTCAGTCATTTTGAAAATCTGTTTACTCAATTTGAATACAATTTCACCTAATTTTTAAACTGTTGTACTTAATACGGTGTAATATCATGCTAGAATGCCATATAAAAGTAATAGAGAGCACGTTAAAATTCAATCAGATCATTGTATAAATACTAAAACAGGATTCAGTTGAATCAATTTTTTTGGGCCAGATAGCCGTATTGAAAGGTATTCTTACAACAATTACAATTTATTACCTTTTTTTCATTACGTGTAATTTAAATGTTTAAAGTTCATTTTTTGAATGCTTTCATTTTTTCTAACAGAGAATCAGTGACTTTCCTCTCTCATTTTAAGTGGTTCTGAGGGAACTTCACAGAGGAGAGTTGTGAAATGGCATAGATACCTCTATTTGAATAAAATAAATTTAATGAACAATATTTCCGGGCTCAAAGTCTAAGTTTATTGTTTACAAATTTAAAACTGGAAGAAAGTAAAATATGTGGAAAAACAAAGTGTTGAAAAGACAAAATATAAGATTTAACTCTTGAGTACATCGTGGTATACGATACATATAAAAATATATACACTTACTAAACATATTAATATAATATGTTTAAAAATTACAACGTTATTCGAAATATTTAAAAGATTGAACGAAAGTTCATTTTAATTTTCGTATAGGCAATCATTTACTCAAACTTATTTTAAAGTAGAATGGAATTAAACTTTTTCTATATAAGCTTGGTTTGGCCAACGCTTGGAAACAATGTTGACACCTTAGTCAGTCAAGTTTTTTACGAAAATTATTTGCCAAAATCTAGTTCGAAATAAAACGTAAGTAATACATAAAGATTAATACATTTTTAAAGAATACAGTTCTGAAGTTCTCATATCGCTAGTTATAACCTGGTTAACATTTGTTCTGCGAATGGGCTTACGCCAACGTGAATTCACCATTGCTCTCATGTATTTTTAGATACATACATAAACGTAACAGATATAAATGTGTCTGCAGATCTCATTGTATTTTTTAGATATAGAACCGAAATCCAAAATGAGAAACGAACACCCAGGTTTTTAACCCAATGTTATCTGCCATTTCGCATTATACCTTCACCGTTCTTTTGTGCTATTACAAAAAATAATCTGAATTAAAGCACAATAAAAGAAGCATTTTGGTATCGCGGAACGTATTTCCACATCAACGTCAACTCTATTAATCCATTCAAACTACAAAGTTGCTCTATTTATACTAAAATGACTCATTCTAGAAAATGCTACGATATTTCAGAGAGAACACATATTTACATAATGGGTGCAACAAAGGCAAACATATTTGCAGAATAATGTTGTTTATCATAGACTTAATTTTAGAATGTTCTTATTTACGTAACAAGTGAAAATGACATAACAATAGACTATATAATGGGAGTGAGAGGAACAAACGTAGCTTATTGTCGTAAACGTAATTTTAGAAAAGTCTTATTTACAGATAAATGGGAAAGAGATTGCATATATCAAATGGGAAAGAGATTGCATATATCGTACTTGAATGTTCTGGGAGCGATTTTGAAGATCTTTCTAGAATATACACTTAGAGAAATTACACTCACATACTACAGAATATTCTAACTTTTTGAAATCCTCCATTTGGAAATGTAGAAGATTTTTGATAAATCGCTGAATTTCCAATCCATTATACCGAATATATACCAATTATACCGAATATAGTGCAATTGAATGAAAGTATTATAACGCAATATTGACGAGAATTTAAGCAACTTCATGCAACGAATTAGGGATTATAGTGGGAAATCAAATTTCGATATATCGGTCAACAACTGACTAATTAGAAATGACAGGAGACTGATTGAATTTCGAAAATTCGGAAGTATCAAAATGCCTGTGGAATGTACTCCATTTTCATACTAAGACCTTTGACATTTTTGCCAAATTTAACTAAATTTGGCGCAACCGATTCGATATTTTGGGAGATGCCAGAATTTTGCTGCGGGTAAAGTATGAGTACTTATAGAGAAGAAATTGAATTTCGGGAAATCGGAGAATTTGTTTTCGCAAAATGTACGTAAAGATTTACAGCACTTAACGTGTCCACCAGCCACATCGACGGACATCCCTCAATCGACTTAAAAAATCATGATTTGGTTAAAAGATACCTGGTACTTTAAACGCTGTTTGTTCTGTTCTGGGTATTACATGTTTGCAGTACCAAATGATATGTATATTCATTCATCTGGGTGGATATATAATTGTAGGATTACGTGACGAATATAGCTTCCTGCTATTGCTTAAATTCTCCTTCATATCCCTTGTTTTTTGCTTAAAAACTTCGTATCGTAAAAATATTTAAAATTTTAAGAAAAATGTATTCGCCTTTAGCGCGAGTCTATTCGAGAAGGCTTCACAGTGCACTAACGTGTCCTTACGGTATTTTGCCCCATTCTCGGCGAAGAGTAATCTTTACGGCGTTGACCGTCAAATATTGTTTAGCTGATATTTTGGTTCCAGAATGGAGCATATGGAAAAATCGATTGGGTTTAAGTTCGTTTAGTACACTGGCTATTGTTGTGATGGTACTGTTTACGTGGCCAAGGCGAACAAAGCAACGTTCAAAATCTTTTACGGTAGCTTTGTTGATTTACATTTACGCCTGTTCAATGAAAACGTGGAGTATCCTGTGGCAGTTGCCTTGACCCGAACCATCGGTGGTGCAGGTGCTTGCTTTCGCAGAGCCTATATTATCTTTTGATTTGCACCAAAACCATACACAATCGTTTTGTTTGTTTACATATTGCTAACCCGTAACAATTTTTTCATCAGAAAGTTTAAATTGTCAAGCTCACCATGCCATGATTTAATACCTGCTGAAAAAGCGCGTTTATTAAACGAATTGCTTTTGACCAGAAGTATTGATAACACTTCGAGCGTCTGTCTCTGTAGTGTAAACTGGCAACTCCATGATTATCAAATCATAACGAAAACACTTTTGATCTGTTCCTTTTATATTCATTCTATTTTAATCATCTATTTTGATACAAACGACATTCAACCCTTTCGAAAGCAAACACCCTCTTTCAATTTTACCACAGGATCATACAAGTGATCCGCCTTCTGTTTTTCTGAAATTGCCAATTTCAACTAAATAAACACTTCTTAGTTGTTAAATATTACCAAGCTTTTCTAAAAGTTTTTACTGGCTTTTTAACATTTCATGAAATGTATAAGCGTACATAATTCCGCTCAGAACGACAATTTTTTTTTTGTTTACACAAATCAATTTTGTTTAGCTCAACTATATGTTTGATATTTATAATAAAGGAAAAGGAAAATATTAAAATTGAAAATTGGCTTGGCAAAGTTTAAGTGGTGCAGTTTGTGATGTTTAATTTTATTTCAAATATGCTATGAGTTTGCGGGGGTTTCCTTTCTGTTTCAGCGGAATTATTGTGCAGTGGAATATTATAGACATGCACTCAATTTCTGGACATTTTGATTCAATGTAGCGAGAATTTTGTTAAATGATGGTATTCTGTGAATTCCATTGGTAAACCCAAAAGCATCGCAGTAACCATTTATTGAAGGTTGTTTTTGATCAACGTCATAGTGACTACATTTAATCACATCTAACTTAAATTTGGGTATCCAAAATTTTCCAAAAAAAAAACATAATTTTGACTATCAATTTGCGAAACTACTAGTTTCACTCTTTAATTACTAAAGTATCCAAAAAACGTTTTTTGTTGTTTTAGAATATTATCTTAACTATCTTACAATGTATGATTTCCATTTACGTAATTACCTTTAAAATATAATTTGGTAACGGCCCGTTCATTTATGTAGCAAATTATAACCAGGCGTTTCTGAAAGATATGGAAATGGATATATATGGTTAGCGTTAGATTTAATACGAAAATCAAAAGTTTATTTAGAATTGTTCTAACTAATTTATGGGAAATCAAATAATCAAAGTAATTACACTTATTTGCAAAGCCACTTAATTTAAATTTCCGTTTTAAAGCAGGAATTTAACAAACAAATGTTAATTCCATTATAAGCACAATTTTACATTATACTGTTTCCGTTGCTGTGTTCCATTCAGCTGGATGTTCACATATTCTTTCTATATTAAATATTAAATACTCAACTTTTGCAAAAACACGGTTATCGAGTAATAGAAAAATAACTTTTAAAAGTTAGAAGAAAAAATATAAAGAAAAATTGTATTATACATTTAAAGGATTGAAATTAAGGTAATTTGTAAAAAACGGCTTATGAGTTAAATCTGATTTGTTGAAATAGCTCTCATTCTACCATTCTTATCATGTACCCGCTTGAGAGATTCTCGAAGTCATTTTTGCCTCTAAATTGTTTAGTTTGTTTAGAATGCTCGATTTAGTTATTTCATCTCAAGAGGAACTTCGAATCACTGAAAACATTACAGAAGACTTAAGAAAGAGAATCAGGCATTTGAGTGGTACAGTGCATTTGAAAACGAAGATGTAGTGGATTTGTTCCGTTCTTTGATAAAGTGAAGAAAATGGTGACAGCAAATCGTCATAATTGGCATAATTGGCGCGCCACCCTGTATGTTATTAAAGCACTTACATGTAATCGTATATTCAGTAGGTTTTATCTGCTGAAGAGGTAAGTTTTCAAACAAAATTCACATGAAGCGCGCTTTTGGCCATTTAAGTTTGAGATGAGTTGCGGCTAAACTTTCTGTATCTCATGAATCGGTTCGAACTCCAACTTAACTGAAACCGAAAAAGTCATCTCAAAGTCGATCAAAAGTCAAGGTAATGTAGATATTATCTTTGATTTTCGCTCCGTTGTGCACTCGGAATTCTTGAAAGAAAATTAGACAGATATGGTTTTGGCAACACGACAACGTACAGTATCATAAAGCCGCCATGTGAATTACTGGCCAAAAACGTAACAAATATCGGACCATCATCATATTCCAAAACTCAATAGAAGATGTAAAAAATAATTCTCCGCAAGAATTGAAAAGACGTTGAAAAATGTTTAATTATCGGATTTTTTATTGAAGTCGATAAAAGAAATTTGAAGGAATAATAAATATTTTGTGTTTTCTCGGCCAATTCCAAAGAGATTATATTTATATACAAGAGGAAAGGATTCGCTCACGGTGTGTTGTACCAATGTTTATAAGTGTTTTCTAACATTAAAACGCAAATGATTTTTGTGCAATATCGATGATATTGGAAGAATGTATTGTAATTTTTTCTCCTTCGTAAACTATTTTCTAATAGGTGTTCATTACAGTTTGTGAAATATATTTGAAGTTTACGCCACTGCCAAAAACTTTTTGCAAAAAAAAAAAAAAATCGCACGATGGTTTTATCAATTTTTTTTTTTTAGTTTCTAATTATAAGTCACAACATAAAATATGTACGTTGGTGAGTTTGGTTGATTGGTGTAAACTTTGATTTGCAAAATTAGAATAATTATTTATAATAAAAAATTGGACAAAATCTGCGGCAAATGTTGGTTTCAAATTCAGGACACTTATTATGGTTTATTATATTAGTTTAGGACGAAAATTCATTTTTTATGTTTTATATTTTATAAATTTTTCATAGAGAAATGTAAGACCATTTTTGATTTTTCTTCGTTGGGCCATATTTGCAGTGATTACAGTTTGCAGAGCCAGAGCCAGAGCAGTATACGAAAAAATATTGGTTATTTTGACTTTGGTAATTTTTGTTCGTATGGCGACAAAAAAAACAAGTCATATTGCTCAAGTCAAGTCGATGACACCATCAGAACGTTATGCACAGCAAACAGTCACTTTTTCCGGAGGCAGTGGCTTTGCCACAATCACTTCTGGGTTCTTCGAGCCGCATATCAACGAATGGGAAATTAGCTTCAACTCTGAAGAAAATGTTGTTCGATTGAAAACCCACGTTTGAATCACCACTTTTGTAGTAAATTTTAACTATTTCTACGCGTTCTTCGGTTGTAATTGGAAAACCTTTCACTAAATAAATAAAACTTCAGATCCTTGCCAGACCGGCGGTTTTAAAACCACTAAATGGAAAACCCTGTATTTTTGTTTTTATTAAAGGTTTCTAAGAAATATATTCAGAAAAATGGCCCGGTGGTAGAACATTTGCCAACAGTGAAGAGGTGGAGTCTGAGGTTGATGTATATTTTAAGAAGTTTAGCAGTTCTTACTACACACGAGGTATAGAAGCTATTGAATATCGTGTACACTAATTGTGAGGTATGAAGAAATAATAAAGCACGTTATACAAAATTTGCACAATACATCGACAAATTTCAAACAATACAGATATGAAATATTTAATAATTGAAACAATTGATAATAATTTTCAAAATATATACAAAAGAAATTATAATTTCAAATATATAGCTAATTGTTTATCTTATCCGCTAATTGGATATAAAAACCGAATACAAAAAAAAAAAAAAAAACAAAAAAAAAAAAACAATTATCGTGTTAAATTTCAATTAGCATCAACTGGTTTTTGATTGCACTTTCAAGCTACTTGGGTCTATCGTGGTTTTGGTAATTAAAATTAGTTTTTAGTACAACTTTTCCTCTCTTTCACTATATACTGAGATCATTCCTTATGGAGTCTAGTAGTTAATGTGATATATTCGGTATCAGAAAAATGACCGCTAAGAACTTGGGATCTGTATCTAGTCTTCTTGTTGCAAATTGAAATTCTTTTCTGCTGAATTTGGCGTGAAAATACTTCAAATCAGCAGATCATTATGGTACGTATCCCAACACGAATCGTGTTGCGGTGTAACAATACCTGTCAATGGGGACCGTTATTTAAAGATATTGAAGGAGTCTTTTTTTCCAGAAATGCGCCGAAGGCGCACCCGTTTCAATAGCATTTAGTTGCAGCAAAATGGAGCAACTGCACACAAAGCCAGACCGGTTATGGCAGAGCTTCAATGAAAACTCCTAAACAAATTAATACTCAGAAACTCCATTTTCCGCTGGGTACAGGGACAGCTGACCTGACTGCACCAGACTTTCTTATGATGTTATGTCAATCAAGAGCTGTACAAAACGAAACCAAGAAATTTGACTGAATTGAAACAGCCCATTAAAACAATAAATGAGGTGATCCAGAATTCAACCTTTCAGGCCGCAATGAATAATTTTCTGATCAGGTGTCGCATATGTGAGAGTGAGCGTGGAGGTCATTTACGGTCTGTCATCTTCAAACCCAATTGGTTACATAAAATAAAATTGAACTTTCTGTATAATAAAAAAAATTAATGAAATGCATTGATTAACAACGAGTTATTAGAATTTCTTATTGCAGCATAATTGGCGCGCCACCCTGTATGTTATTAAAGCACTTGCATGTAATCGTATATTCAGTAGGTTTTATCTACTGAAGAGGTAAGTTTTCAAACAAAATTCACACGAAGGGCGCTTTTGGTCTGGTTACTCTTTGTCATGGCTGAATAACGTTTTAGCAGGCTAATTTTTGGTTGAATTTAACAACATATAAAGGGTGTCCAATTTCTAATTCTAATTTAAATGCCTTTAATAAGAAAGAGGTTTAAACCGATTCAAAATGCCTTTAATACGAAATATGTCAGATGAAATGCTTTAGTTGAATACAGATTTTTTATCTTTGACATTGTATTAACGTTCTATATTAACCAAGTTAAATCTGTTCCAATAGACCTGCTTTTGTATGAGTAGATGACCGCTTTCCACTTAGATTCTACAAATTTCCAAATTAATTGACAAACCTTAACAATTAAAAAAAAAACAAAGCGTTACATATAACTACATTTCTAAAATTGGCATTCAATTCAGTTTATATAAAAAATGTATTCTGTTTCATTTCACAATTTCGTTTATATTGAAGCATTTTGAATTTTGTTGCATTTTTTTAATTTGCATTAATTATTTTGAATCAGCACATAGTGAAAATATGCCAAAACGGGATAAGTTATGTCTATTTTCGAGTATATAAAAAATATCCCAAATATGGTGCTTTTCACACTTAAAACTTAATTTAATTTTGACTATATTTCTTTAAAATTTTGTGCCTGATTGACCAAGGAACTAATATTTTTGTGTATGTATTCGGTTTTAAGATCGTTTTGTCAGAAAGTATTTATTTTGTCAGCTTACTAGATGGATAGCTGAATCGGTGTTCCCCAAAATACCATCTTCAGCTCCCTCAGCTGTCAATTTTTCTGAGAAATTTAAATACAATACAAATGAACAAATCTGATAAATAAGATTTTCTGAAGATGATGAAGACTTCGATAATTTACTAAGTTTTGAAACGAGATAGAAATTATGAAATTTTGTAAACCGAAAAATATCTTGTATTTACAGAAGTTTTGAATCTAATACAGCTGCAATAAATTTTGTTCATTTCTTTGATTTCCACTTCAATCTAAGAAAAGCTGACTACACATCACTACGTCAATACCTACACAGTGGTGCTTAGCTTAATGTTGTATGTAACATTTGGTAGAATTACGACATTTAGCAAGGACTTCGATTGTGAATGACTATTATGTTTTACTATATGCAATATTAATATTATTTTTTGTATTTGTATACGATTCAACTTTAGCTTAATAATCATATAAACTACGTTTAGTCAATCTTTGCACCTTACTTAAAGTCATTTAGTCATTGACAAAGCAATAAATACTCTGGTGGGAACCAAATTTATTCATTCATTCCGGGGGGGACTAAATTCATTCAATGCACCTAATCTAAAAACACTGAGGGGCGCTAAAAAGTTCTAGGGCGGCACCCCCATTGCTACGCCTATGCACTTAGTGCTAATTATAATCGCACATATTTCTGAGTCGTTGCGCTTCATGCGAGAAATTATTACTTGTACCAATAAATACTTATAAACTATGTATATTGAGATACTAGAGATCAAAGTTGAAAATACTTCTGGAAAAATCATTTATTTTCACTCTTTTCTGACAGAAGGTAAGAAATGACTTCGAGATTACAGGACAACTATCAATCCGGTTACATGTAACACAGATCTAACGATTTTTACCCCAGGCTATACCTCGGCTAAACTTCCTTAGACTTTTATTTCAAATTAAAAATGTTTAAAATAGAATTCGATCACATTGCTGGTAATCGACAAATGTAGTTAAAGATTTTGATATTTACGTTCGGAATAATCGTTAAGTGAAACGTCCCGTTCATTGAGTTAAAATAGAAATTGTCCCATATCTCATTCAAGGAATTCCAGGGAATTGGCTCTTTTTGAATGGCATGTAAAGATGGTGGGCTCATTTATTTTTCGAAGTATTTATTTATCAAAGGCTTCCATAACTAACTCACCGATTCATCATAACTTAGAATTCTGTGCGTAAAGCAAGAAAGATATAGTTAGTGCATGGTACAGTTAGATTTTTGATTTTTTGTACGTTTTAGGGCATGAAAACAGATCCTCGAAAAAAAGTAGTAGGTGCGCAACTGCTGTTTGCCAATAGATGGTGCCAGTTTTAAGTGCTAGTCGATTCTGCTATAACCTTAACGTCATGAGCCAAGCCCAGACACATGGAAAACATACCGCCTCGACACAATAGTGATTTTCTTTTTATGTCATATTCTTTTCTTGTGTGAACATGTATGATTTTGTGCAAAATAATCGTCATATGCGGGAAATATTGATTTTCTTCTTTTAATTGAAGGAGATCTATGTCAAACAGAGGCAGAGCTTGCTTCAGTATTAGGAGTTACCCGCCAAGCCATTTCTAAGCGATTGCCTGCGTTGGGAATGATACAAAAGTAAGGAAATTGGGTTCCTTATGGGTTGAAGCCAAAGGACGTTGAACGTCACTTTTTCGCCTGTGAACAACTACTTCTACGACAAAAAAGGAAAGCTTTTCTTCATCGTGCTGTAGCGGGTGATGAAAAACGGATTCATTACAGCAATCCAAAGAAAAGAAAGTCATTGGGGCTGCCCGGTCATGCTTCTACGTCGTCGCCTCGGTCGAATATTCACGCTGCAAAAGTTATGCTCAGTATTTGGTGGGACCAGGTCGGTGTTATTTATTGCGAGCTGCTGAAATGGGAAGTCCTACCCCATCTGCCATATTCTCCAGATATTGCGCCGTCCGATTATCACTTGTTCCGTTCAATGACACACGGTCTGGCTGACCAGCAGTTCCACTCATAGGACGACATCAAGGAATGGCCCCGATTTTCATGAAAAAATCATAATGAGTGACGAGGCACATTTTCATTTAAATGGATATGTAAATTAACAGAATAGTCGGTTCTGGACAATGGAAACCCCTCAAACTATTCATCAGTCATCTTTGCACCCATTGAAAGTGACAGTCTGGTGTGCAATTTGGTCAGGAGGAATCATTGGACCTTACTTCTTTAAAACTGAAAACGGCGTAACGGTAACTGGGAGCGATATCGTGACATGATTGAAAACTTTTTAACGCCACAACTGCATGCTTCGGGCTTGATTAACATGTGATATCAACAGGACGGTGCAACATCGCATACAGCCGGGATTACAATGGAATTACTGATCTCTTTCCACAACAAGTTATTTCAAGAAATGGTGATGCTGATTGGCCTCCACGGTCGCCTGATTTGACTTCTTTTTGTGGAGATATCTGAAAAGCAAGATTTATGCAAACAAACCAGACACGCTTGAGCAACGCAAACAAAATATTCACGATGAAATTAATTAAATACCGCGTGAAATGTGTGAGAATGTAATGAAAAATGTGCCCAAAAGGGCTCGCATTTGTGAGGCTGACAAAGGCGGACGTTTAACAGATATTGTATTCCATATATAATTGCCGACATTAAATAAAATATTTATCAATATAAGATCCATTCTCTCTCATTTAATCAAAAATTATAAACAAATTATAAAATTATAAACAAAGTAGTATCCTTCCCGACGGGCACCATACGTGCCTAATCAGTGCATATTTCCAATCCTTCGAATCTTTACTGAGTAGAATACTGTTACAACAATCTCCCAATTAGGAATTACAGAAGAAAGATTGGTTTTTGTATGAATCTTTTAAAAATGTGTTAGAGATGCCAGAAGGTGTGTGGGAATAGAGTCTACAAACGCTTAATGCGTGCCCAATTTCAATGAGTTTCGTGAAATTGAATGAAAGATATGAATACTTCTGATATAGAGGTTGTACCGATCATTTCTGCAGGACGTAATCAAAGGAGAATCTTCAATTATCTCTTTTTGTAATTTTGTAATAAAACAATGCAATGGGGACAAATTTAGGTTACTGCAGCTTTGTATTGTGTGAAAATTACAGACTAAAATTCTATAAAACCGCTTGTAAGAGATCAAGCTAAATGATATAAAACAAAAAAAAAGATATGCAAACATTGAAAAGAGCAAAAATAATATTCGAAATGTTTTTCATTGTATACATGAAACCTGATACATGGTTTATTTTGTATATTAAAGAAATTACAATTAAACCATAAAAAGAAATTTATGGGACATCCACTCGACCTTCATAATTCGGCAATATACAAAAGCATTTATGTAGGCAAAAATAACAGAATAAAATATAGAAGTATTTAGACAGAATTAAAAAATATTTAAAATCTAACTAAAATGAAATGATTTTCAAAAGAAATAATTTCTTCCGCAGTCCTTCGCCCAATTTGCTGTATCAAGTTCTGATCTCAAAAACCGGTACTTCCATCAATATATTTAAATTTTGTACATTATATATTTACTGCAGTTAATTATTTTTTTAGAAAATATTTCTCAGAGTAGTGCACCACCAATTAAAAATTTATTGACAGTGAAAACTGTTTTTCATGAAAACAATATTTATTATTTTCGAGTTCAAAAACATCACATAAATTATGAAGAATCTTTTAGGCTAAGAAAAATGTCACAAAAATATGTCCTGATTAGTAATATAAAAAAAGGATTCTCAAAAAATGTAATGTCAATTTAAAAAAGCAGATTTAAAAAAAATTAACTCCTTTCGAAAATTTCAATTTCAAAAAATGTTGGAATTTCACAAAAATTTAATTTAATGACAAAATTAAGCCTTTTAAAAAACTTAGCAGCAGAGCTCTAGAACTTTTACTAAAAAATAGTATATTTTAAAAAATTTGGAAAATTGCAACTAAAGAAGATGTAAAATTCATTAAAAAAGTTCGAGAAATTGAATTTTAATAAATGCAAATTTCTCAAATTACTATACTTTGAAATATGAAAAGTAATACCCTCAATAGACCGCTAAAATGTAAAAACGTGCTCCAAATACTTTCGAATGAGGTTTTTTTGAAAAATTTGTGAAACAGAATTTCATTTTTTGTTTGATATAAAAATAAATCATCTGAAAAGATTACATTAGAAGGAAAAAACAAACCATAAGTATGAGAATCAATGATTTACAGCAAATTTTATTTCTAAACATGTTTTTGTTGATGATTCCAGCATATAAACTATGGCTACAGAGAAACAACCAAGTTATGATGGGTTTGCTATCACTTGTGTAAGTGCAGTGAATGATGCTATTTCTTATCGAACGGTAACAGATGTCACAGTTTCTCCGATACCGTGTTCCTTTCAGTAGGAAAAAATCACTGCCTGCTTCCTCTGTATTGGTTTCCAACACTAAACCAATACAACACTGGCTAAAAATTAGGTATTGTATTGGCATTTTTAATTGTTTTCTAACACTGAAATCGGAACAAGTTATATAATATATTTCCCTTTTTTATTACTATTTCATTTCTCATATTTACAAATATACTATCGAATATACTACGGCGCAAAAATATTAAGTTATTTCGCCTTCATTGTTGGAATGCAACAGGAAATGGTTGATGTTGCACTTAAAGTAAAGGTTGATGTTGCCTGATGGAACCATATTGTCTAAAAATTTCAGGATCTTTTTTTTATATGGAGCGAATGTGCAGCGAAAAGTTAGTACAGTACCAGCCTTTAGAACAAAAATGTATGAGGCTGACGATTAGGAAACCGACCAGATATCAGTGCGAAAGCATATGCACAGAAATCATTTACTTGTTGTTGAGGATAAAAAAAACCGGTGAATTGGAAGCAGTAGCGAAAAAAAAATTATTCGTTTTAGTCAACAATGGCTGCTGAAAAAATCGTGAATTACATTGAAAACAATGGAAAAATTAGTAAATAGCATATTGAGTGTATGAGGTTGGTGAAAAATAGCAGATGAAAAAAACAGTGAAGTTACGAATTTTTAGTCAGGTGTGTAATTATAACATAATTAAATCTGCATTATATCCGGTTGGTCCTTCTTATTTTATTCGAGAAAATCCATATTACTGCCAGATCTTCAATGTCTATGGTTGCAATCCACTAAACAACATGTAACACAAATTTTAATTATTCCGTTTATTACCAAAATTCGCAGCAACTTTAAAAAGATTTGAAGTTAAAGTGATAACTAGATTTTGCTAATTTGAAAATATCAATAGTTCATTTCCACACAGGAGGACGCTCCACCGCCGTATTGAAAAGGGCACATGTCGTCAATGACTCTCTCACTAACTCTTTGCACCATTATTCTTTCCAGTACTTTTGCAAGCACTGGAAGCAGGCTAATACATCTGTAAGATCGAGAATTGCTCCTGATCTTGCCGGGCGATTTTAAGAGCACAATGATCCTGGCAGAAAATTGCCAGCATGTACACAATGCCTGTGCAACGCCTCTAGGTAGTCCAGAATAGCCTTTCAGATGCTTTTCCACATCTCTGGCTATTCCGTCCATACAGGTGACTTCCGCGACTTGACGAGCGTCATGCTTTCCACGATCTCATCTCTTTCCAATTATGGTACACCGGGTACCACCTCCGAAGGAGGTGGGGCCAGAGTCTCAGACCTCGGAAAGAACTCCCTTAACAAAGTCTGAAAACGATCCCCCCAGCAAATCAGGATCGTATCAGCATCCTTTGTTCTTGAGACTTCTACATTCTTTCCCATTCCCCTACAGATGCGGTAGAGATTTCCCCAGGAATCATCTCATATGAATAAAGGCCTGTAAGGGCCGCAGCTGTGATGTGCAACCGATATGCATCCCAGTTAACGTTCCTGGTGCACCACCGCCTGATGTCCACGCAGCTATCTTCAATCCCTTTATAAGTGAGCATAACTTCATTGTAGTTCTGATCACTCACGGACGGACTGACCTGTCATGTAGTTTGCAATCGTTACAGCAATGTCGATAACCTCATGCCCATTGTCAAAAGTATACATCAACATCAACTCACCCAGCACCTCACCTCGAGATTGATTCTGATAGCTGGACGATACATTCGCGTCCACACCAAAGAGTACGGGGTTACTACTTGAAAATGGTAACACTGTATCCATATGCGTCAGATAGGCCGCTGAACTTGTTATACAAGCTAGTTAGGAGAAGACAACCGAAATCGCCTTCAACAGAAACACAAATTCCACATTCCGAGCTAAAAACTTCAGTGCGGTTGACAATAACTGCAAGGCAATCAGGTAATAGCCGCATAAAAGCAGTGTTGTGACAAGTAGTTTGTAAGGTGTCATACTATTGATACCATTAGCGTAGGGCCTAGCTGAAAGGTTCTGTCAGTTGAGAATGGGAATCAATTTGATATCGCAGCAAATTACCCTGTTGTTGCGACATCCCAAAAACTGCATCTGCCCCGTAGGGCTTCTTTCCGGCTACCGGCCTGTCAAAGTTAGCCAGATCTTCCAAGAAGGAAGTAATGGGAACCTTGAACGACTTGCCTGCTGCTGCTCTACCCACTGCAGTTGACTTCACTTTCGATGCCGCCGTTTGCTGACTGCAGCAGACGCGGACGACATTTCCGCCTCTGACGCAGCGTATACGGCAGGGGGTGCCCTCCCCCATCAATCGGGGCCGCCTTCTTGCGTTTGCCAACCACGTTGTCAACAAACAACTCACTACACAAACTTAAACTACACTTCACTTCACCACCAAATATACCGCTAGTTTATAGCAACGCAATTCCTACACCACAGCCTAACTATAAGGGGCTTGTTTGCAAAAATGACAAAAATGTGAAGTCGTAAACAAACACATTCCCGTTGCTCTAAAGCAACAACTCGGCCACTACACTTCACTATAACAAGTTGTTCACGTGAAACGAAAACTTGACGTTCCCCGCACAACAGCAAACACAGCAACCGCACTGCTGTGTGATGTTACTAGCAAAACAACTACGAGAACTGCATTGTTTATCTAAACTCACTCATTGGAAAATTACCACAAAGCGCTCTGATTAACACGTCTGTTCGCCACAAGTGCACTTAGCTGAATGGCGGTGCAAATGGACTCGAACTGGTCGAGATTCAAAATTCGTCATTAATTTTAAATTCGATTTAGGCCATTCGTTTTGATGGCGATATAACCAAGCGGGGCCGTTCCACCATAGTGTGGTTGATATTAAATCTAATGTTAAATGCCACGAGTTGCTACATCTGCAGGGTTGTCATGGGAAACGACATGATACCAATTGTCAGTATTGACTCTCTCCGCTATGAGAGAGACTGTTCGCTAAAAAGGTGGGTCAATGGCATGGTGTGTCCAATATGTTGGAATTATGTCGATTCTCAATTCTTAACGAAGAGATTCGACCATTCTAGCCTATAGAGTTGCACCGCAGAGCTCTAATCGGAGCAACGTCTCAACCTTGATAGGCGCCACTATAGTCTTTGCAGCTGGCAAATGTGTCGTCATATCACTGACATCGGTTTTAATGCTAATATATAGTGAGGCCCCATAGGCCTTCTCAGAAGTGTCACAAAACGCATGAAGTGGAACTTCATTTTCTGGGTTGTAGTCAAGCCAACGGAGGATCTCGATCCTTTCGATCTCACTATAATCGTCTAAAAACTCGTGCCATTTGCATAGAG
The DNA here is from genome assembly GCA_019455685.1 of Philornis downsi. Taxonomy (NCBI): domain Eukaryota; kingdom Metazoa; phylum Arthropoda; class Insecta; order Diptera; family Muscidae; genus Philornis; species Philornis downsi. The sequence continues at coordinate 69,790 of JAHXMU010026103.1, read as the reverse complement.
TCAGCATTCGTCCCAGCCAGTCCGTCTGTTGGCCTTATTCAATCAAAAACCAAAGGGTAAATAATGCCTCGTTGACAAAAAGTGATCAGAAGAAAACAAAATAAAAAACATAAATTTAATAGCTATAAGTATTACCAAATTTCAAACAAAACTGTTAGTTAAAAAACTCATTTCAATAAAGTAACAGCACTAGCTGTGAAATAAAAAATAATAAAACAGTAGTTTTATTTAGTGAAGGGGCAATACAGCACTAGCTGTGTAAAGTGACAAAATAAAATATTTTTTGGTGAACCCCAACATAAAAACCATATCAGGCGACGACGTTGGGATCCGTGAAAGGATTCCTTTAACGCGGAATAGAAGACAAAAGTCTTCTCGCGTGTGAAATAACAAGAAAAAAGTAAACAATATATGTAAATTAACAATTTTGAAATTCTAAATAGTGGCAAGTATATAAGTTTTCCTGGAAAAGCTTCGTTACTTACAAATCTAGATGCTACAAAAATTGAATAAATATTACAAAAGCAAAATAAAACATAAGTTTTTTAGTATGAGAAAAGTTTCACAGTAAATAATTCAACACTCTGGAATTAATTTTCATGGTTTATAAAATATTGCAATAAAAGTTTCTAAGAGAAAAAAATTTTTTCTCAAGTTTAAATAATGCAACGTGGAAGTGCCACCCTGATAATGTGAAAAAATATTGTGTGACATAAACCGCCACCACCAAAACAACAATAAAAACAATTCAAAAAATAAATTTCCCTTGAAAATTAATAATATATAAAAAAAAATAATAATAATAAGAAAAATCGTAACAAATAATTTGAAATTGAAAAAACAAAAAAAAAAAAAAAAAATAGACATAAATAAAACACACAAAAACAAGACGTTTCATGTGAAAGAAAAAAAAAACGGCAGCGACAAAAATTGATTTTGAACTGCAAATGGCAAAAAGTGTATTGTTGAAATCAAATTAAGTCTAAAAACTTGGCAACACCCAAAGGAAACACACAAAAATTAGATGTGAAAAAATTAAAAATTATTAAAAATTATACCACCCTTAAGTACTATAAAAACCAATACATCCTCATTCTTATCCCTATTCCTACCATACAAAAATGGCAAACCCAAATCAAGTCGTGTTAGATCCAATTAAGTATCTTAATATCCCTCAATATAACATTCACTAATTGTCACTCAATTGACATTCACTAGACTGATAGACAGAATATACCCAGTACTTATAGGATACGACGAACTTTCTCAACTTTTATTTTCCGACATAATTAAAAGTAGATTAGTTGGTAAGGCTAAGGAAATTATTGAGATAAAATTTCAAGCACAATCTTGGACCGATATAAAGAAAACCCTAGAAAATAATTTCGGTGAGAAGAAAAGTTGCGAAGAACTTTTCGATGAATTAAGATCTGTTACATTTAATAACACTACAATCGATTTCTATAATGATGTAAAATATCGTTTTAGAAGATAATAAGTCCCTTCTAATACTTGGTGAAGGTGAAGCAGCAAACCAAGTAGCCGTGAACAACCAAAGATCCGCTTTACACGTTTTCAAGAATAAAATGGCTGAGCCTATGCGAATGGTACTTGCCTGCAGAAACCCAGATCCACTAGGGTCAGCAATGGACATTCTATTCGAGAACGGCTACGACCGTATGGATAATGACGGTCGAATTGTCAAAAAACAAAACATGGATCAACAACATAAGGACAAATATAGTTCAGTGAATAATAACCAACACAACAACCGCAACCAAAATAACTATTCGTGTAATAATAATAATAGAAGAGACCAAAACAATAATAACCGATACAACAACCGCAACCAAAATAACTACTCGTATAATAATAATAATAGAAGAGACCAGAACAACAATAACAGTTATAATAATAGTAGAGATAAGTATCAATACAACAATTATCAAAATCAACAAGGAACAAACCCAGCTCTTCAATGTAGATCTAATTATAACTCTAACCAAATGAGAAACTTCTCAAACTCTTACAATAGAAGTGATCAACTAGAGCCTATGGACGTGAATGTCATTCAAAACGTTCATAAAAACCAAACATACGAAAATTTTCTGTTTCCAGCCTCACAGGAAACATACTCCATATATGTAACTATAAAAACAAAATTGAAACCCCTAAAGTTCCTGATACAGGAGCTTCACATTCAATTATTAAGCCATTCATATGTCACCCAAAATGGTATATACCTATAAATGAAATAAATATTATAACTTTACAACATACTGTTAAAGTAAATAAAAAGGTTCGCATCCCTCTTTTCGAAGAACTCGGTAGAAAAGATAAGTTAGTTGAATTCTTTTAATGTAATTTCCACGATTTATATGACGGATTGATAGGAAATAATATTTTAAAGCCATTAGGGGCAGTAATAAATCTAAGAGGCGAAGAAATAATAATAAGTGAAAATAATATACCATTAACGTTTGGACAACAACAGGTAGAATACTATTTTGAAAAACCGGGACTATATGAAGTCAAATTGCCAGTAAAATGTAAAGAAGGGTTAGTGTATAAAAATCAGGAGTTTTTAGATAATAGAAGGCTTGAGATATTAGAAGGCGTATACGAGGCAGAAAATTTTAAAATCAATGCTTGTATAAAATTAACTGGCAATACACCAAAAAGGATACAATTTGATACTCGAGAAACCTTTAAAGTAACTGCCATTGACTTTGGAATCTATAATATCGAAGACGAGAGCCCAAAAATCACCATTTCGGAACAAATACTGATGAGTCATTTAAATGCGGAGGAAAAAGAAAAATTCCTACACGTAATAAACAAATTTAAAAGAATATTTTACACAAAGAATAGTGATTTAACTTTCACCAACGCTATAAAACATGAAATTAGAACTACAAATAACATCCAAATTAATGCAAAAACTTATAGATATCCATATATTCATAAAGAAGAAGTGGGTAGGCAAATTAAGGAAATGTTAAATAATAAAATAATCAGACCCACTCATTCACCTTATTCCGCTCCAGTATGGATTGTGCCGAAAAAACTGGATGCAAGCGGAAAAAAATGAAGATTAGTCGTCAACTATCGTAAATTAAACGAAGCCACAATTGACGACAAATACCCAATCCCTAACATTGACGAGATTTTAGAGAAATTAGGAAGGTGCCAATATTTTACGACCCTTGATTTGGCCAAGGGGTTTCATCAAATAGAAATAAATGAAAAAGATATTCCAAAAACCGCGTTTAGTGTAGAAGGCGGCCATTACGAGTTCTTTCGTATGCCGTTTGGACTTAAGACAGCACCAGCCAGTTTTCAAAGACTGATGAATAATGGCTTGGGAGATTTGATTAATAAAATTTGTCTCGTGTACCTCGATGACATAATAATATTTTCAACCTCTCTTCAAGAACATTAAGAATCAATAACAAAGGTGTTTGGCCGCTTAAAAGAAGTAAACTTAAAGATCCAGTTGGATTAAAGCGAATTTATGAAACGGGAAACTAGTTTTTTAGGACATGTAGTGACCGAATCAGGTATAAAACCAAATCCGGATAAAATTTTATGTGTACAAAAATTCCCACTACCATCTACCCAAAAACAAATTAAACAATTTTTGGGACTCGCAGGATATTACCGAAAATTTATTAAAGATTACTCGAAAATTGCACGTCCTATGACAAAATATTTAAAGAAAGACTCCAAGATTGATGTCAAAGATCCTGATTATAAAGAAAGCTTTGACACATTAATAAAATTGTTAACTAACTCTCCTGTCCTAGCATCCCCAGATTTCAGCAAAAAATTTGTTTTGCAAACGGATGTAAGCAACTTTGCAATTGGAGCAGTACCGTCGCAAGACTGACACCCTGTTTGTTATGCTAGCAGAACGCTAAATGACCACGAACAGAATTATAGTGCCATAGAGAAAGAACTCTTGGCAATAGTTTGGGCCGCTCAACAATTGAGACCTTATTTGTTCGGTAGGAGATTTTTAATGGAAACAGATCATAGACCACTGACATGGTTATTTTCGATTAAGAAACCAAACTCCAAATTAATTAGATGGAGACTACGATTACAGGAATATGATTATGAAATAAAATATAAAAAGGGATTGTTAAACGGAAATGCCGACGCATTGTCTAGAGTCAATATATTCATAAATGACGACGGAAATGAAGAACACAATATTATATCCGAAACTAGCAACCCAATAAATTTTTACCGCAGACAAATCGTACTGCGAGTAACAACATCCGGATCTCTTAAAATAAGAAACGAGCAGATTTTCAAAAATTCAAGAAAAACAATAACTGCAAAAAACTTCGATGAAAAAACACTAATAACAATTTTAAAAAATCACTTTAAACCTGAAAAAATAAATGCGATTTACACAAATGATGAGACGGTTCTCAATAACTTGAAGGAAACTGCGTATAAATATTTTGGAGAGAATAATAAATTTAAAATTGCAATATGTAAAAATATCTTTAAATATTATAGAGAAAGAACACCTGAAAAATTATCATAGGGGAATTAACGAAAACTTTCTTGAACTGAAGACGGATATTTACCACCCACAGCTGAAACTACAAATAACTACGAAGCCCGTAAAACAACAATTTAAGATAACTGAAACACCCGAGAAATGTAGAGAAATCATTCATGCCGACGTATTTTACAGTCTGGAAAAAACCTTTATTTTTGACATCCATAGACAAATTCTCAAAGCACGCCCAAGCAATAAGGATAAAAAATAGATCCTGAATAGAATTTAAAAAAGCGCTTACGCAATATATTTTAAATGTTGGAAGTATTAAAAAACTAGTCATTGACAATGAACTAGGATTCAAAGCCTTACCCCTTTTGGAATTCCTTAGAGAACAAGAAATAGAAACACAATATACCTCGAACAATAACCATATTTCAAACGCAGATGTGGAAAGACTCCACAATACTATTAACGAACATATTCAAATTTTGAATCATGACCCAAACAGAGATGTACAAACTATAGAAGAGAAATTGTATAGAATAATAATGTATTAGAATAACACAATACACTCAACTACTAACAGAAACCCCATAGATTTCTATAATGGAATAGTAGACCAAAACGATTACCCTTCGATCAAAGAGAACATAATCATGACAAAGGAGAGAGTCATAGGAAAATTAAACGAAACCAGAGAGGATGGAGCCATACAAACCGGACCAATCTACTTAAAAGATGAAAGAGGGGGAAAAAATCACTCAAAATAGTACCAAAGTCGCACCATAAATATTACAAATCCCACATAAAAAGAAAGAAAAAATTCCAGAAGACGAACGAAAGAACTCAAGATCCCACTTAATTCTTTTTTTTTAGATGACACCGTTCCTGCTATCGTTACTCCTAATTGCTACCCTCAATGCAACGAAATCTAAAGTTCTGGAAATACAAGACCTGACTGATTACGAAGGATACATTCCAATTAAAGAAGATGACATAAGGATTGTCGATCATTATAGTAGAATATACCATCTCATTAACCTAACAAACTATCATAATACTATCGAAGCTATGGACAACAATATCAATTCATTACATGCCTCAATATCAGACTTAATACCATTACTAGAGACAGCATAGAATAAGTTTAGTCTTTTAAAGATTTTAGAACAAGACGAGGTTTAATAAACGGCCTTGGTAAGGCATTAAAATTCATTACAGGAAATATGGACAGTGAAGACTAAAGGGAAATTAGATCACTACTCACAAATTTAGCAACAGACACTAATTTAAACTCATTCGAAATAGGAAACATAGCACGCATAAGCGAAATACTTTCTCTTCAGATCCAAAATGTTACAAGCCATATCAATAAACAACAGTAGATGTATAGTGAAGAAATATATTAACAAATTCCGCAATGAAATCTAAAATAAGATATCTACATTAGAAGACGAAGTAACATTTCTAAAACACGTTTAGAAATTAATAACGGCATTAACTTACTCAAAAACCACATCGACAATAAACTAGGTATAATAGCAACAGATCTACTTAACGAACTAGAAATCGAAATTACAAAAGATTTCGACAAATACACTAAAACAAAAGTTGCCGTTTCCTTTGAGAAAGACCATATTGTTATTATCTTTTCCATTCCCCAATTTTCCAATATACCTATATAATTTTTCCAAACAATTTTTGAACCAATACCCAACAAAATGAACGAATCTCTATTGTTAAAAGAAACCAGAATGTTAATCAATGAAAATCAAAACACATTTTATCCAAACACATCAAGCTTATATAAAAAACTCAAGCCAATTAAAGATCTATGTATTCTAAGTATTTTAAAAATTAAAAACGCAAGCTGTACATTGTGTGAATACAAAGACACTGAAATAAAAGAAATAAGACCAGTAGTAATATTATTTAAAAATTTCTTTGACAACTTCACAAATAATTGTAACCTCGAAAACCAAGCCATAAATATTAGCCATAATTTTATTATTAAATTTGAAAATTGTGAAATCAATGTTGGAAACCTTACGTTTTACGATAAGAACATTGAATTAAACATAGAAAACTTGTATATAAAACAAATTAAGTATGAAGAAAAGTTTACCGAATTGCATAATATCCAAAGAACAAACCGAGCAATTAATATAGCTACAAATAGCACTGCAATAACAATTTCGATCTTGCTGTTAATTTTCGTACCTATATTTTATAAAAGGAAGGCAACGATTCTTCAAATTTCGTCGGAGCCTCAATCTAACGGAGGGGGATTACGATAACACCTAACCGTATCTTGTAATAAAAAGTACATTCCCACACTTATCATTTTTTGCCAATTCAAGGTATTATCTACACGCGCTTAAATAATTCACAGACATAAAATTGCAATTCCCAAGAATCATGTTACAATTACAAAATATAATACATTTTCTCAATCGCAAACCGGAAAGACAAATACACGCGCTTAAATGGTTGTTGACACAAACCCTAATTCCTGATAATTTCATCTGTTGGCCTTATTCAATCAAAAACCAAAAGGTAAATGTTCAAGGTAAAAATTTCTTTGCTTTCTTTATAATACTTAGGGTTACACTTAAGGGTAACAATTCATTATAATCAAAACTATTAGGGTGCCCAGCTAGACACAAGTTGTATTTCGTTGTTGTACCTTTTCAACATAAAATATTTTTGTCCAGGCTTATCAAGTCAGTAATAAAAGGAGGTCGATATTTTGTACCGTAAGTCATAAAATTAATTTACAATTACAATATGGTATAAGTGGAAAGTTATTGGATCTTTTTTCGATCAATATGAAATTTTCACCTAAAGGGGCTTCTTGGTATTCTACTTTCGTAATTAGCTCATTGCCAGGTATTCTCCAAGGATTAATTAATTACATGATTGTTTATTGCTCTTTGATGACGACTTGAAGTTGTTCGCGCATGTTTCGACTATATATTCTATTATGATCCAGAACGATTTATTGGCTAGTGCCACCACTTATGTTTACAGCCGTGATGCAGTTCTTTATAACTATTCTATTGAATATGCTGTTGAAGTTAAAGATGTCATCTTCGACAAAATTAGAGTTTACCAACCACTTTGAATATACAACTTCTAAATTTAGTGCTACGATTTATTAGACGAAACACTACAATCAAGTTTATTTTAAAAAGTTTTTAATTTATAATTTTGTTTTTTAATTTGGAATATAAATTCACTGAAATTAAATTACAAATAATTTTAAAGCTATTCTGTAAACTTGCTTTGAAAAAATATTAACTGGACCACAGGTAGCCTCTCGTACGAAAATATATGCAAACTCTTCTTCAGCGACCTTAAACTTTGTTTTGCAAATATTTTTGTTTATAATACTCCAAAACTCGAAATAAATTGTGAGGAATTGATTGATTTGGTTAAATTATATCCTCCATTGCTGCAGTAGCGTCTGTTTTATGACAATTTTTACTCAATAACAGTTTTAACACACTACATGAACCTTACAGCACAAACTGTGCTGTTCTTTCGAGTGTTTAAATTTATATTTATTTTATATTTACCAACTTTTTAAGTTTGTTGGTTTTTTTTTCTTTACGGATTTAGCCTTCGTGTTATTAAAGATAATCAACTCGCTTGGATAAAGCATAATAGATTTTAATTTGCCATATGTCAATATTGATCGCGAAAAATGCGTTAAGAAAATGGCTTGCTGATCTGTTTGTACAGGGTTATCCATTTACTGATATCAAAACCTCCGGTTTGGCAAAGCTGTCAGCTGTTAAATACCTGTCATCTGATGTGTTGTTTATTTAGTGAAACGTTTACTATCTACGAATATGGATCGTTTAACCGAAGAACGCGAAAAATAGTTAAAACTTACTACAAAAGTGGTGATTCAAACGTGGGCACTTTTTGTGCATTACGAGGTGATTATGGTCATTATAATCGACCTACGGTGCAAGGAATTGGCAAGATTATAAAATAATTTAAAGAGACTTGGACGGTTACACATGTGGTCATCATCGCAAATGTACGAACTGCCAAAAATATCGTTTTTGTTAGTGAAAGTGTGGCGGCTAATCCGAATATCAGTTCAGAACGCAACCAATCCATAGGCGGTCATTTAAATGATATTGTATTTCGTACATAATGGCAAGGTCCAAGCATTATAATGAAATAAAAGTTTCGTCGAAATCATAGCTTTATGTGTTTTCTTTAAGTTTACTTTTGAAACCGAAAAATGGAAAATCCGGTATGACTGAAACCTACATTTCTACAGAGTTGTACAAAATTAAAGGTTGCTAAGGTGGTGATAGTACTGGTCTTTTTTCTCTGTTTTCTGGTTGTGACATGACGTACCTAGTGGCCACTTTTGGTAAGCAGAACTGACGCTGTGGGATGAACCAAACGTAATGTAACGGTATTCAAATTTACAACTTGTTTAGACATTTGGCAGAATCATAGAAGTTATGTTATTTTGTGTATATAATCCTAATAAACAATTGCCTCTGAAACCGTTTTTCTCCGACATATACGGCCAGTTTATTGATTATAATTTTTGTTTGAACTGTGGCGATTTCAACATCAATATGTATATTAAACCGCGGCCGACATTGTCGAGTCCTTGGGTAGTATAACCTCCACTCGTTTATATATGATTAATATGTAGCCTGATGGATTTATTTATAATTTCCATGAAGCGATTTTAACCAGCCAGTTTGAATTTTTTTTGCTTATTGTTACAATGGCATCACCTGATCCTTTACTTTGCTAACATGATGTTAACTAATATTACCAAGAGAAATCGATGTCACGGCGTCTGGGAAAGTACCCGAATGACACAACATAACAGGTTCTCATTTAGAAAAGCCGAAAAATCAATCTTATATTTGTGAAAACTAAACAAGCTTACTTTAGACACAAACTTAATACATCCCAACGAACACAAACTGCTTACGTGTCTGTTAGAGAGGTTTCCATTTCTCTTTGATCTCTAAAGATGAGATGTACAAATTGACAATAAATCTTAATTAATGAATTGATATCAATTCGGTTTATTAAAATTATATTACCATACGTTGTTCAGATGTTACCGCATTCCAATGTAAGCGTGTTCAAAAAAAAGTGAATTTTCATTTTTCTCAAAAAATATTTATTTATTCATCAATTTCCATGTTATCTTCTTCAAAGTAGTTTTCCTCAGATATAATACACTTGTGCCAACGTATTTTCCAATTCTCGAAGCAGTTCTGATACACCCTTTTTGGTATGTCCTTGAGTTCTCTCAGCGATTCGGTTGTTATCTCCTCAATCGTCGCAAAACGCCGTTCTATCATGGGTCTCTTCAATCTTGGGAACAGGAAAAAGTCGCAGGTGACCAAGTCTGGTGAATACGGTGGCTGAGGCACGATAACGGTGTTGGTTTTGGCCAAATAATCTCTCACAAGCAAAGATGAGTGAGCAGGTGCATTGTCATGATGCAAAAGTCATGATTTTTTCAACAATTCCGGGTATTTTTTTTCGTATTACTTCATGCAAGCGGCGCATAACTTCTAGGTAATTCTCCTCATTTGCCGTACGACCTTGTGGTAAGAACTCCTGATGCACTACGCCAAGTTAAGCGAAGAAAACAGTGAGCAAACCCTTGACATTTGATCGAACTTGGCATGCTTTTTTGGTCTTGGCTCTCCTGGACTCTTCCAATAGGATGATTGGGCGATGTCATAACCATATACTCATGATTCGTCACCAGTTATGATCCTTTTAAGCAAATCTGGATCATCGCTGACGTCATTCAACAATTCCTGAGCGATGCTTATGCAACGTTGTTTTTGGTTAAAATTCATCAATTTTGGAACGAACTAAATTTCCGAAAAGGTTGCATGGCATAAGCCAACCGATATGACGCTATCCTCAACAACTTCTCTAATTGTGATTCAACGATTCTCCATAACAATTTTCTTCACCTTCTCAACATTTTTATCGGTTGTTGATCTGCTGGGGCGTCCAGAGCGAACTTTGTCATCCACATCTTCTCGACCTTCTGTGAAAAGCTTGTACCACTTGTAAACATTTTTTTGACTCAGAGTACTCTTACCGTATACCACTGTCAACATTTCAAGTGTTTTTGAACACTTACATACCTCGATTTTTTACACAAAATTTGATGCAGCTTCTTTGATCCATTTTTTTTTTATAGCAGAAAATAGCCGAACATGCAAAACACTTGTCTTCTTTACACAAACAAACTAAACATGCCATATGGATAAAACCATCAACATATCTTCGAGACGAGTGTACCAACATAAAAAATAATAATCGACAGTCGAATGTACGTAGCCCGCGAAATTTAAAAATTCACCTTATTTTTTAAACACACCTCGTATATGCATATGCTGACAATTTACAGTCAAACTTCTCAAATCAAATCGGGCTTGAGGAAGGCACAAGTTCTATATTGAAAGAATATCTTGATGCAATTCGACCCATTTAATAAACTAAGCTTGTGTGAGACTCACAAAGTCTCTAAAAATTTTCGACAAAATTAAGTTTCTTGACTTTTACATGAATTTAACTCTTGTGACGACTATAGAAGTAATTTTGAGAGAAAATACATTAATTTGTCAATTTGAGGACAACAGTTTATACATATATATTATACAAGTGTTGAGTTGAAGCGAAACCGGGTGATTCAATTTTGTTTTGATTCTCAGATTTATATCAGGTTACGTTCATGAACTGTAGGTTTCATTCCACAGTATTATCTACTAAGCGTACACTTTAAGCTACTACTTAAGTCGCCGCGGAGAAAATAGTTTTTGAAATTGATTTGGATAGTTAACTTAGTTATAAAAATGTACCGTTCCTTCACGGGCTCCAGGACACATCTCCATTTCTCTAACTAAACTAATGTTTGGCATGTGGGCCCAATGTTTGACGCTTTTGTTACAGCTTTTTAAATATTCAAATTAATTTTCTAACCACGCTTTTTTTCATCAAACATATAACATTTGTTCCAGTTTGTGCTCTATTTCTAATCTATACTAGACCATTCGTTTATTTCATATCTTTACTATGGTAAATAATTAAGCAAATTTTTTGAATTAAGTGTTAGCAATTTCTTTACATCACCTGCACTAATTTTTAAATAAAAACAATGCAATGTCCTCTGGTTTTAGAATAAAAAAGAGAATGTTCTTAGTGACCGAATGTATTAAATAAAATAAATAAAATGATTACGAGAATAATGAACAATGAATGCGTTCCTCCATTCATGAATTTTCAATTAGAAAACTAAATTTAAACTAATCATCTCAGATTGTTAATTAATATGTTTTAAAACTAATTAATTAATTTTGACTTAATAACTTTTCCTATTTTTTTTTTAAATTACAGTTCAAAAATTTAAAAGGAAGTTAATTTAAGGGTACTAAGTAATATTACATTAAATGAATTCAATCCGCAGTATAAACGACAGATTTTCATCCTTTACATTGCTAATGGTGGACTCCATTTCGAAAATAAAACCAATGGTTGGACCGGGGGAAATATTATAGTTCACGAAAAGAACCCAACTTTAAAGACAAGCAACAGTTTGAGAGAGAAACTGGAATACTGGTATACACTGTGGATGGAAATAAATAAATCTTCTAATATTTCATCACTGGAATTTCATCGTTGGACAATCAACCATTGTCCACTGATGTTCTCATTACTCAACGAAGAACAAATAAACAAATCTAATATTTTGGCGTGGCCTCAATAGTATTTAAGGCTACGAACAATAGGAAATAAGTTAGTTCTAAGATGGACTCAAAATTAAAATGTAATCAATAGAGGCTTCGGCCCAAGAAATATATTTTTTTAAAACCATAACACAAAGTGTTATTAATTGACGCCCAACAAGGGGCATGCGTAAAAACAAATCCTTAATAAAAAAAAATAGGATTTCGCGTGTGAAAAAAACGCCGATTCTTTGTTTAATACTGATCCTTGGTTCACAACAGTGCAGTGGGAGTTAGGACAAATACAGAAAATATTTCATGGAAAAAACAAGATTTCGCGTGTAAAAAAATCTGATCTTTTTTGTAAAAAAAAATAATACTAATCCTTGGTTCATCACAGTGCAGTGGGAGTCAGGATAAATACAAAAAGTATCAATTGTCAAAAACGAATTTCGTTTTATGTAATGCCTAACAGTGACAAAAGACATTTTACACTGTGCATTATAAAGAAACACTTGTGTCAACCCAATTCTATAAATGAAGGTTATGCTATGAAAATAGAAAGAAACCAGAAAACAAACTATCATGTAACGAGTGCACAATCTGATAAAAGTAAAAGCAAACGGAAACGGAAGTCGGCTCCTTACTACCAAAACAACAACAAACAATACAGAATCCAATAGAAGGAAAGTGAAGAAGACGAAACAAGAAGGAAGTCGTCAAGGATTTCGCCAACGAGGACGAGGAAGCCGTAAACTCATATTTTTAATATAAGTACTAAGTTAATACAAACTGAAAGAACTCATTGTAAAATTTTCCAAAATGACTACTAACACACATACACAAGAGACTGTGTGAGAATTTGCAAAGTAGGCTGACGGTACTGACTGACAGTTTTGGACATCATACAGTCCTTACCAGAATTTAGTGGTAAGGCAAATTCATATGTGAGTTGGAGAGATGCCTCAACAAACTGTATGAGTTTGTATACCATAGGCAGTCGAAGACATTTCGCTGCTTTTACAAGCTTACGAAATAAAATTGTATCTCATGCAAATGATATACGAGGTGTCTTCAAAAAATAAGGTGAATTTTCATTTTTAAAAAATATTTATTTATTCATCAATTTCTATTTTATCTCTTTCAAAATAATGCCACTCAGATATAATACACTTGTGCCAGCGATTTTTCCAATCCTCGAAGCAGTTCTGACACGCTCTTTTTGGCATGTCCTTGAGCTCTCTCAGCGATTCGGTTTCTATCTCCTCAAGGAAAAAGTGGCAGGGGGACAAATCTGGTGAATACGGTGGCTGAGGCATGATAACGGTGTTGTTTTTGGCCAAATAATCTCTCACAAGCAAAGATGAGTGAGCAGAAGTAGTTGTTACACGACTCCCAGATCAAGTTTTTCATACAAACGTTGGTTCTAAGAGCGTGGTCGAAAAGTGGGCGGTAACATGTGTGTGTGTGAGTGAGAGAGCGATAGTGTATATGTATGTGTGAGAGAGAAATGGAAGATATTGTGGTTAATGATAGGCTAATCAGAGAAGAGTGTGTGTGAGAGACGGTGGAGAGAGTGGGATGGAAGATGTAGAGGTTAATGATTGATCAATCGGAGAAGAGCGTGGGAGAATGGGTGTGGTTAAAGATTGATTGATTAGAGAAGATCGTGAGAGAGAAAGAGAGAGAGAGAGAGAGAGAAATGTGGGAGGGTGGTGTGATAAGTGATAGTTTGAGAAATTTTATCGTGAACCCCTGTCGTCTGTCGTAAACGTTGAATGTGGAGCCCTGTCGCCTATCGCAAACGTTGAGTGTTCATCGTCGTTCATTAAACAAATGAAAACGTGTAGACCAATCGATGTTCACTAGACAAAACAAATCGCTTTCCCTTTCAAAGTTTGTATTTAGAGGCTTCTTCCAATTGCATTTAGCTATTTCAACAAATGTTCATTTGATTCAAGTTTAAATTTGTTGAGAATCTACAGTGGTGATGATTCAATAAAACAATGTTTTGAAAATTTAGTTAAAGATGTGGTGCACTTGAATGAAAATTATTTAAGTAAAGTTATACTAATGAAACCTTTAACTCCTGAACAAAGTAGACAACATAACGTATTTTAATAGAGTAGCAGATCGTTGTCATTTAACGGGTGATTATAAAGGGCCAGCACATAACAACTGTAATTTGAACTACAAATTGCTCGTTTTTTCCGATATTTTTCATAATATTTCACCATGTGATGCACATTTGTCTATACGAGAGCTTTCGACAATTGCAGAGAACATATCCATTATACCATTGAATAAAGAATTATATATTTCAATAAGCAAGAAAATTGAAACTGAGAATGGTGATAGTATCGAGTCAAGTGCCTTCAAGTTTGCAAAAATTAGCTGAATACTTATCCGTTAGGGATATGAATATCGTGAAATCATTCTTCCAAAAAGATGATGAATTCAATCTGATGAAACGTAAAGGCGTCTTCCCATACAATTATTTAGATTCTGTTAGCCGACTTGAGGGAACACATTTACCATCTCAGTCATACTTTTTTAATAAATTAACCAATGAGTCATGTAGTTTAGATGATTACGAACATGTTAAAAAAGTGTGGACTACATTCATATGTGTAAATTTTAACTATTACTTGGTGTTGTATCTGAATGTAGATATTTTGCTATTGACTGATGTTTTTGAGAATTTCCGAAAAGCATGTAAAACTGGTTATAATTTACATCCATGTCAGTACTATACAGCACCTGGTTTATCTTGGGATGCAATGTTGAAGGAATATCAAATATCTTTAGAACTGTTGGTTGACATTGAGATGTATAATTTTGTAGCTCGAGGTATTCCAGGTGGTATAGTTCAATGTTGTAAGCGTCGTTCAATAGTTAATAATCCTTATGTAACCGACTGTGATGTTACCAAGGAATTAAATTATCTCATTTATGTAGATGTTAATAATTTATATAAACATTATCGAAATCTTAAACAATGATTTCCATTTCCATAGAATTTTGAAATTTAATCAATCAAACTGTAGTTTGACGATTTTAGTCTTTTCAAGCGTACTTCACTAATTGATTGTTTATTGTCGTCATGTTCATCATCACCAGCATCATCATCATTATCATCGGCATCGTTATCGTTTTGCATTGATTCGTTGGAAAATTGCATTGGTGATGGTGAGGGCGTTAGCGGTTCTTGTTGCTGTTGTTGTCCTTTAATTGATATTTCATTATTTTTCCATTACATCGTCTACATCGTCTTTCATCATTCCCAATTCCTTTTTGTTCAACAATGGAAAATTGAAAACATTCATTTTAATGAACTGTGAAAATTTGATTTAGCTAAAGGAGCTCTCGCATCCAACCATTTATGTTTATTTTCCCAATCGCATACTTGTTTTGCCGTAGACACCATTCAAATTGATTTCTGGCTAATTTTCTATAGTTATTGTTCAAGTCAATATACTTCTTCAACCAGTTCGATTGATTAAATTTCAAAATTCTATGGATTTTCTTTAAAACAACACCATGCTGAAGACATTGTTTAAGATTTCGATAATGTATATATAAATTATTAACATCTAAATAAATGAGATAATTCCTTGCTAACATCATAGTCGCTTACATAAAGATTATTAGCTATTGAACGACGCTTACATCATTGAACTATACCACCTGGAATACCTCGAGCTACAAAATTATACATCTCAATGTCAACCAACAGTTCTAAAGATATTTGAGATTCCTTCAACATTGCATCCCAAAATAAACCAGGTGCTGTATAGTACTGACATGGATGTAAATTATAACCAGTTTTACATGCTTTTCGGAAATTCTCAAAAACATCAGTCAATAGCAAAATATCTACATTCAGATACAACACCAAGTAATAGTTAAAATTTACACATATGAATGTAGTCCACACTTTTTAACATGTTCGTAATCATCTAAACTACATGATTCATTGGTTAATTTATTGAAAAAGCATGACTGAGGTGATAAATGAGTTCCCTCAAGTCGGCTAACACAATCTAAATAATTGTATGGGAAGACGCCTTTACGTTTCATCAGATTGATTTCATCATCTTTTTGGAAGAATGATTTCACGATATCCATATCGCTAACGGATAAGTATTCAGCTAATTTGTGCAAACTTGAAGGCATAAATCTGAAGCTCGATAGTATCACCATTTTCAGTTTCAATTTTCTTGCTTATTAAGATATATAATTCTTTATTCAATGGTAATTCAATCGTAGTGGATAGGTTGCCTGAAACTGCCTGCTTTTGTCTCGTATAAACAAATGTGCATCACATGATGAAAGGTTTTGAAAAAATATCGGAAAAAACGAGCAATTTGTAGTTCAAATTACAGTTGTTATGTGCTGGTCCTTTATAATCACCCGTTAAATGACAACGATCTGCTACTCTATCAAAATACGTTAAAAATCTTTTACATATAAAACAATGTGTGGCTTCTTTATGTTGTCTACTTTGTTCAGGATTAAAGGTTTCATCGCTGTAACTAAACAAAATTTTCAAAAAATTGTTTTGTTGAATCCTCACTACTGCATATTCTCAACAAATCTAAACTTGAATCAAATGAACTTTTCATGAAATAGCTAAATGTAATTGGAAGAAATCTCTAACCACAAACTTCGAAAGGGAAAGCGATTTGTTTTATTTAATGAACATCGATTGGTCTACACGTTCACCGCTAAAAGGAAAAACGTTTTGATTTGTTTAATGAACGACGATGAACGCTCAACGTTTGCGACAGACTACAGGGCTCCACGTTTAACGTTTATGACGGACGATAAGGCTCCACCATAAAATTTCTCAAACTGTCACTTATCACACCACCCTCGCACATTTTCGTTTCTCTCTCTCTCTCTCTCTCACGATCTTCTCTAATTAATCAATCTTTATCCACACCCATTCTCTCACGCTCTTCTCTGATTGAACAAACATTAACCTCTATATCTTCCATCTCCTTCTCTCCATCCTCTCTCTCACACACTCTTCTCTGATTGGCCAATCATTAACCACAATATCGTCCATCTCTCTCTCTCACACACATATATACACTATCACTCACACACACATGTTACCGCCCACTTTTTGACCACGCCCTTAGAACCAACGTTTGTATGAAAAACCTAATCTGGGAGCCCCATATATCAACTACTAATAAAAATTTGCACATCCTTATAGATACAGGTGCAACATCCAGCAACATTAGGCCCGGTATCTATAAAAATTGCAAAGAACTGGTAATTAAGAAAAGAGTGAAAAGAGTACATGACCAAAATGGGACAAAAACATGAAATTAAGAATCTAGAATCAAATATCTCAATAGGCTAACATTTTCTAAAAGGAAGTCAGAACACGCCGTCGATGAGAAATCCGACAATATAAAAATTCTGGGAAAGAATCCTGAACACGCAGCCAAAGAAATATCCGACAAATTAAAAAACGTAGGGAGACCCGCTGATCACTTCGGTACAGCCTCCGGAAAAGCAATTGGAAATATTCCTGAAAATGCTCTCTTTGAAAAAGCAAATAACTTGACGAGCACAGATCAATTATTCAAAATGAAACTAAGTTTGGGAAATGCTAGTTACGCACATTCCAACAGTGTTCATACTTCTTGTATCGAAAAAAGCTCACTACAAACTTTTAAAGAATCTACCTATAATAGCTCGAACTCTGACAATAATTATTCAAGAATTCATAAGGAAAGAACGCGGTTAAGAAAAAAAAAAGAAAAAACAGAAAAAGAAAAAATCTGTGAAAGCCATGCTAAAATCAATAAACCAGGTAATACAAACATAGCTGCAGATGCCTTATCTAGAATTGAACTCAGTAATTGAGCTCACGAGTCAATAGAGGAAGATAACGATAATAATATCATACACTCTGCAGAAAGTAGCGACACATTTTTTATTGGAGAAACAAAAAAATCACCAAATCAGTTTAAACAACAAATATTGTTGTCAAAAAATAGATTCACAATACACGAGTCTATACGCAATTTCGGTAAAAATAGACACGTAATTGAATACGATACGGTAAAAAATTTGTGAACAATTCTTAAGAAATATTTACAACCTAAGCTTGTTACAGCTATTTACCGTACACCAGATGATCTTTACGAAATCAGAAGACCTCTTAGGGAAACTTTTAGTAACAAATTTCTTTACATAAAATGGTTTCCAACAGGCATTACCAACGTAAGGATCAACACATTATCATTCAGGAAACTCACAACATAGCTCACAGAAATTTTTATGAGAACACAAAACAAATAGAATATATTTATTGTTGGCCAAAAATGAGGCAAAAACTGAAGCAAAACGTTAGAAATTGCATTATATGCAACAAGAATAAATACAATAGAAATCCAAAAAGAATTCCTATTAAAGAAGCACCCATACCTATCCAAACCGGTGAACTTTTACACATAGACATATTCTATGTACAGCACCTTCAATTCATTACATGAGTAGATTCATATTCAAAATATTAGGTATTAAAGATAATTGAAAATAAACTAAATCTAGGTGAAAAAGTAATGGAACTGCCACAATCCTTCCCCGAAACTAAGAAAATCACGCTAGATAACAAACCAAGCTTAAGTACTCCGCAGTTCAAATCATTAATGTATCGGTTAAATATTCAATTATATTATTGTGATCCACGGCATAGTACCACTAACGTTCATTCGACCATCTTTGAAATTGGAAGATGAAGATGACAAGAAATTAATCTTATCGATGACTTAGAAGTAATGCTCAGAGCCGCACAACAATATAATTTAATTGTACACTCTGTTACAGAACAGAAACCGTATGACATTTTTTATAATTGATTATCCCATTATGATGTCCCACGAAAACTAAAATTAGCCCAAGGACATATGCTACGAACCCATAACAAAAATAGGAAAGACATAAACTTCAATACGGGACAAATAATTCACGAAAAGGTTATTGGGGAAAGGAATAAATTACAACATAGATACAAAAAACAAGTCGTAAAAGAAGACTTAGGCAATAAGGTCATAATTAACAACAAGAATAGAATTGTCCACAAAGACAATACTAAACCACTCATGAATAAATAATAAAATGTGTTTTATTGCTCTTTTTAACCATTATCACTCTGGTATATGAACAGTATGGTGATATACTACTATACGTTTCAAATTTAACATACCACAGAGACATACTGGCAGAGGAAAAAATTTTCTTCGAGAAAGAAAAAGCACAACGCACTTATGACCAATCAGAGTTTTTAGAAGTAGGCATGGAAATATATTGAACAGAAACACTTCTTAGCCAAATTGACAGTAATAGAAACTAAAGGGGATTTAACGAATTATGTACAACTTGGAAATGCATAACAAGAACACTTGACCATGGCGATTTTGCTTGCATAACAAACAAAACTGACGACTTAAGCAAAATATAATAGCAAATAATAATAAACAGTATGCCACAAATTCTGAACTATTTATTTTAATAGATAAATTATCTAACACTGTAAATATACTTACAGGACACGATTATAAGAAAATTGTAAGAAGACACAGACTAAAATTAGTTATCAATGGCCTGCAAAACACAATTCAAACAATCAGTCTAGGTTAAGCTTCAACACTAAATCCAACTATTTTACATTACAATGAAATACAAGACATACTACAATATGAATACAAACAATTACAAATAACTGATCTACTTGACGCCTCAAAATTCAAAATTGTACAAAAAAAAAACGCTATAATAATTCTTTATGTACAGTACCCATTAATTTTTGACAAATGGAAATTATTCGAAAGTAAGCAGATGGAAAACTAATTATACCCAATGAGGTTATAAAATGTTGTAATAACACATATTTTAATGTCGAAAATTGTAAAACAGAATTAAGTGCAACACATTATAAAATGTGACGAAAATTGCTTTATAAATATATTAAATATAAAAAATTTAAACAAAAAAAAAATTGAAATAAAAATAATTAAAGACGGAGCAATTTTAATATCTGAAAATCACACAGTAACTTTTAATGAAAAAATAAAAATAAAATACAAAAAAATAAAAATAAAATACAAAAAAATATAAATAACATAACTTATGAAAATCCAACCAGAAAATTAGATTTGTACTTAAGACAAGAAAATTATGATAACTTCAAAATCCTTGAATACATAGAAACTAAAAACGAACAAATAAAATTCTGAAACTGAAATTTATTAAACGATATACAAAAAGAATATACCAATAGCCCACTAACTAGCTATTTTTTTATTGTCACAATTATAATAATAATTATATATTTAGCATATAAATTGTACAGATATTGTAAAACCAAAAAAGAAAAAAAGCTCGCCAAAAATCAGGAAAAATTGTTTATGGAATTAAATGAAAAAATTTCAAATTTGATGACTCGGGACGATTCATCTTAAGAAGGGAGAAGTTACGCACATTATTCTATTGTAAACAAAATCACTCCAAACGTAAAAGCAATTAAGATTATTGAAATTGCTTTCTCTATCCATAAAGAATGGTTTGTTTGCATTATTACACCAGTTGCCCATTAATGATCATCATTGAATCATTAACCACTAATGATCTCATTACTCAACCAAGAACAAATAAATAA
This sequence comes from Philornis downsi, assembly GCA_019455685.1. Lineage (NCBI taxonomy): Eukaryota > Metazoa > Arthropoda > Insecta > Diptera > Muscidae > Philornis > Philornis downsi. Next base: position 48,849 of record JAHXMU010026103.1, on the reverse strand, counting down.
ATCTAATATTTCATCACCGGAATTTCATCATTGGACAATCAACCATTTTTTTCAACTGATGATCTCATTACTCAACCAAGAACAAATAAACAAATCTAATATTTTGGCGTGGCCTCAATAGTATTTAAGGCTACGAACAATAGGATATAGGTTAGTTCTAAGATGGACTCAAAAGTAAAATGTAATCAATAAAGGCTTCGTCCCAATTAAATATATATTTTTTTAAAGCATAACACAAGTGTTATTTATTTACATATGAAAACATCTCAATCATCACTTAACTTTGATATACTTTTCTCAGAAATCGAAATATCGCGAACGTCCTTCTAATTGGTCTTCTGTACACCAGCTACCTAAAGTAGTGGCTTAAGTCTTGATTACCGAAACGAATATAGAAAAGAGCCACGTTTTTTAGTTTTAATATTAAAGGCAGTAAATTTGTTCACATTGGCATATCATTCACGTCAGTTTCCACATTTCAGTAATTAGAGAATTAGTATATATTACAACCTAGAGCCAGAACGTGCTTAACTTATGAGTTAAGTAATTTGTTTGTTTATGGAAAGATACTTGAACAAAAAACTAAACAACTCATCAAATTATAACACGCACCAATGACGAGTTTAATTCAGGTGCACTGCTGAAGGTAGCTTTAAAATATGTACATATATATACATTTATATATTCATGAAAGCAACATGGAACAACAACTATCCTGTTGCACCGGCTAGAGTTGTTAAACCTCGATGCTATTCTTACTGTGGTTATTAGTATTTCGATTCATAGATTAAAGCAACTAGCAGAACCCAGCGCTCAAAAAATATTGCTAATAATGTTTTCTTACTTGTTGTCTAACAACACTTAATACAATAAAAAAAAAAAAAAAAAAAAAAAAAAAAAAAAAAAAAAAAAAAAAAAAGAAAAAGAAACTCTCTTACAAATATCTAAATTATTTTACATTTTTCATTCAATTACACTGGATTCTATATAATGTAGCATTTATCGAAATTTAGTTCTGCAAGTGAAATTGGACTGCATAACCAATCTTCTTTGGACATCTTAAACAATTTAGCAAAAAATAGTTCCTCTAAGACTTCTAAGAAAAAGATTTCAACGAATCATTATTTTGGTTCTAGCTGGCTGAAAGACACGATACACCACTAATCTTTATTAAACTTTTTAAACAGCGTAACATTTTGCCCGATCGTAGCCGGGGTTTGTAAATGAACTATATCGATTTAATAATTTCCATGCAAATTAACAGATTTTCCAAAATTTACTTTTCACTCGGGGCTGGAGTTACTTAATCTTTTGTTTCCTTTAGTTCGTAATGCTTTGCAGAATTTGAAAAAAACAGCCGCCTTCTGGTATCTACCATATAAATGCCCGATTTTCAGTATATGAACTGAATATTTCATAATTTGGCGAAAAATAAAAATAGACGGCCTTCTCTCAAATCTTCTGGAAATTTTCATGCAAATTCTTCGATTTTCTGAAGTTGAACCTTTCCTACATAATTTCAAATATGCTACAGTAGCCTATATTATTATCCACAGTAATGATTTATAATTCTCTGTAAAACTTGAGATAAATCGACTAAGTAACCACACATACCTTTTCGGTTCCTCCGGTACGAATGACCGATTTGAAGCAGCTGTAATTAATTCGGTAAAATTTGGCACACATCATGCGTTTGTCACACTGTTTCAGTATCCCCCATACAATCGAAATTAAAATTTGTCAGCTATAATCCCCAACGCTTGGTAAATTGCCCGATTAAAACCATATCTTTAATTCAATTGCAATAAATTCTGTATAATTTAACACACACCAGGTTAGGAAACTTGAATCTGCAAATGAAAATGTACAACAATGCCACGCTCCTTAGAGTGTCACACTTACAAATTTGCCGATTACTTAAAAATCAGAGGGCCCTCTACGATTTCCAAACGAAGCAGATAGTTACAATTTTGATAGTTTGGTGGGCTGAATTCAAATGTGTAATTGGTTTTTCTCTATCACGTCAGGTTTTCGAGATGAAAAACAAATGTTTTTATTCGTTTTTTACATAAAAAATTATTAGTTCATTTAAAAATCAATGAATTTTCAAAAGTGAATGGCGTTATTTGAACGTCTTTTGTATTTTGTTGGTTCGGTTACACGTATTAGAGTCCAGCAGTAGTTTCCCAGCATGCTTTTGTCCCAAAATCCTTGATAATTTCTGAATAGAATTGGGTGAAGAAGTAGCAGCTGCTTAAAAAACAGCTGGGGCAAATGGACCGTTGTTGTTATTGCTGCAATCAATGTGATGTGGTGATCGACACTGGACCCGGTTGGAAATTTCCGGAGTAGGTTGTGGATTGTATTTTGGGTTTTCTGTACCGCTAGGAAGGCAAGTCGACCTGCTGATGAATGTTATGGCGCCTTTGATTCAGATATTTTCTCAAGAGATTGAGAAATAAAACAGGTTGTGAAATAAAAGAAATTAAGATTATTAATTTCAATTCAATGTAAGTATATTTGGGAAGCTGTTATCCCTAACCGCTTCAGCTGTGCAGAGTAACTACTTTTTGGTTTTACAATTTATGGTGGTTACAAGTGTAATTTCTGGTTTTCGTTAAATATTACCTGACATTCACAATATCTTTACCCCAAAAAGGGCAGAAAAGGTGGTATAAAGTACAATTTGATTTAATCTTATATGAGGTATGTTTATGGAACATTTGCAAATTCATTTTAAATTTATTTTTTATAAGTTTTGACAAAAAAAAGGTAAGTATGAACATTATTTATAACAGGTTTTGATAAAAAAAAGGTAAGTATAAACATCATGTTTATACATATTTGTCCTTTGGACGTTGTAGCGCACAGCACAGAAACCAAAGACCGAATGGCTTCGGAAATTATATGTTGATCAGCCGTAATGATTTCCTTCTTTGTTGGTTTAGGTTTTTGCTTTTTAAACTTTGTTGGTGCCGCTATTCTATTGCGCGCGGGTCCTCGGATCCTTGGATGTTGCATGTGGAGTAAGGTGTGGTGGTAGCGATTACATTTACGGTATGTATCTTTGGATGGACATAAGTGGCTGGTGTGGCTTTTCGCAAGACAGTTGCTACAGTATTGTATTTCCTGATGGTTAGGTTTCGCTCCTTCGCAGCCATTTTTAAGAACTTTCGGCAAAACAAAATGGAATGGTAATGCTCAGTTCCTACTTATATACATTCGAGTTTCGACGTTTTTGAAATGTTTTTGAACTGTAAGAATTAAGTAGAAAAGAAATGAAGGACAAACATATTATTTTAGTACATAGCCATTAGAGATTATATAAATTTGAGGTTTGATGAATTGAGGTGAATTTTAAATTTAATGTATTTCGGCATCATTTCGATAGGGCGGAGATATGGTTTTGCAATGGTACGGTTTATTATTCCGTTAGCTATTCGTACATCTGCTACGCGGACATTGTGATTAGATCCTAAATAGACCTTATCAACTCGGCCTAAACGCCATTCGCTTGGGGGCAGTAGATCATCCATTACGACTACTAAATCGCCCAATTTGAGATTGGAGGTGGCCTTCATCCACTTGTAACGCTTTTGATGGGATTTGAGATAGTTTTCCTTCCATCTTACAGCGAACTGGCGGTGAAGTGCTTTTAATTTTCCCCAATGATTTATCAGTGATAAATTCTGGTACAATTCTTCTGTAATAGCCAGGGCGGGAGCAGCTTTAATAAAGTGACCGGGCGTTAGTGCAGTCAAATCCGTGGGATCTTCAGAGATTGTGGGATCTTCAGATCCCTCTATCCGCGCTAAAACGGTAGCGAATTGTTCAAATGTGAATTTGTGAGCACCAGCAATTCGTTTGAGGTGGTACTTGAAACTTTTTACGGCAGCCTCCCAGAGGCCACCCATGTGGGGAGCATGCGGTGGTATGAAACTCCATTCAAATGGCTATGTCACTGGACGATGATTTCAAAAATGGGAGAATTCTCTGAGCAGCGTTCTACTTGTTCCAACAAAGTTTCGTCCATTGTCAGGTACCACCCTTTGGGGGAGTCCCCGCCTACCGACGAAACGCGAAAACAAGGCTTGAAATGCAGCGGACGACAAATCTGAGCAGACTTCTAAGTGGACCGCTTCGGTTGAAAAGCAGTCAAATACTGAACTTTTGAGGTCAAGGGGTCTAGCAAAATCAATGCCGGTGACATGAAATGGTGGCGTAATTGTACACCTGTCTAAAGGTAAGGGTGCCATGATCTGGGAACATGACTTGTGTTTAAATATAACACATACTTTGCATTGGCGGATAATACCTTCGATTCTAGTCTTGAGACGAGAAATGTAGAATTCAGTTTGCACCATTCTGCACATCTTGTTGCAGTCAGCATGTACCAAGAAATTATGCAGATGTGAGAGATAAATTGCCTGGAAGTATTATCGGATAGCGTTCTTTGTAAGGAAGTGAAGAATCTCCTAATCTTCCGTTTACTCGAAGGATGTGATTGTCATCCACGAATGTGTTAAGCGGCTTTAATGAGTTAATTGTAGATATTTCTTCTGAGTTAGAAAGAGCATTATATTCATTGTGATAATGTTGCCTTTGTGCCAACGATATTAGACGTGTTTTGACAAATACAATTTCGGTATGAGAAATCTCAAAGTTAGTTTGCGATGTATTTCTTGTTACGATACGGCGAGTTCTGTGGAAAATTCGAAACGCATACGACAAAACTCTAAGTGCTCTTGGAAGTGACGAGAATCTTGCTAGAATGGGAGGTTCTTGCAATATAATGTGAAGAGTTTGTGTTTTTGTTTACAGCTATGGGGTTGGTAAGTGAGTAGATCGTGGCCACATCGATGGTGTATTTGTAATCCATTTTGGCCCATTCCACCATAAGGTGTTATTCACGAATTCTTGTGGTCGCAGCCGCGAGTACCGAGATCGGCCGGATTGTCATGTGTAAGTACATGTCCCCACTTTGCTTCTGGCACTAGTGAATGAATTTAGGACGTACGTTTGTTTGTATAGTTTGTAGAGGTGCTACTTTGCTTTTGACCATTAACAAAGCAGAATAAGCAAGGATTGACATCTTACATGAACGCATGCGCAATAGGCCGCTTTAGAAGTGTATTTAAATCATCGAGGGATTGAGATTTTATTAATGTGCGTTAGATCGGAATGAATAGCTTCCCATTTTGCCAGATACTCAGCATTAATGCTTTCATTCCACTTAGTGCCTTCGAGCCAAAGTTGTTGCATAAGTACCTTTGGTTTCATGAACATTGGCGTCACCTGCTGGGTCAAATAGTTGGTCAAATATCGAGAGGACTATTCGCTTTGTGATGTTCGAGGATAACTGACTGAGATTGATGGAATAGTTGAAGGTGTCGCGCGTTCCATCTTATACCTAGAATTTTAGTAGAACTTGTTTCATGGAAGCGCACGAATTCTGAGTCATACAAGTTTTCAGAAGGCAAATCATTTAGTACTTGAGGATCGTTGGCAGAAGTCCACGAGGGTTTAACGTGAGTCTCGCCGTGAAGGGCTTACCCACAGTGTGCGACACAGTAGGCATATTACAATGCGATTGCCAACGCCTCCCTAGGATAGCCAGGTAAAACTTGGGCTATCTAGGAAAAGGGGCTGACAATTGTGCTATTAACACATATTGTCAGCCCTTTCTTCGCAGCCAGGAGATGCCATATTGATTATGCTAGTATGGAACATAATCCCCATTGGCGGAGGTGAGACCTATCTTACCACCTCTACTACTTTATGGGTCTGTAGCACCCGGTTGCAATGCAACTTCACATTCGAGCACAAAGTCTCTACCAGCGATTTTGGTATCAACCACA